>JAPSES010000249.1:12456349-12468101 GCA_029822895.1 Maxillicosta whitleyi
ACTGAGTAGAACCGGTACCATGGAGTGGAAAAGAACCACAGGAATACTGAGTAGAACCGGTACCATGGAGTGGAAAACGTCATTAGAGCTCTTTATCCCAAACAGTCTGATGATGATTTCTGTCTTTTTTTTAAATTTTAAAATAGGAATACTACATACATACTGACCCTTTAATAACAATCCATGTTTTAGTCTCTATTTATTCTTTTTAGGTTTATATTCAAATCTCATCGGAGTCTATTTTGTACCAGCTCCACATGTAAAGTGTCATGAGATAACGTCTGTTGTGATTTGGTGTTATACAAATAAAATTTGATTTGATTTGATTCATTTTTGAGCATTTTTTTTCCCACTTTGAACACAGACTACTGAACTGTGCAAACATCAAAATTAAACCTCTACTTATGTGTGCGTGGCAATGTAAAAAAAAAAGGCAAAATTATAGAGAAAATGTGATCTATTACCTAATAGCAGGTGAATTTGAAAAAAGTCCAGTAAATATGAAAAAGGGAAATAATCTTCCAAAAGAGCTGGCTGATTTTTTTTTTTTTTTTCATCTCATTAAAATAGTTTGGAATAGTCCTTTGTATTTACAGGAATAATAATTATAATATCGTAGCTTTTGGTGTATGAAAATATCCAGCCCTATATCAAATGAAATTTTATTTCTATAACTCCAAATCATAACAGATGTTATCTGATGACACTTTACATGTGGAGCTGATAAAAACCAGACTGAGGCCAATTCACAGAACCCAACAGAACCTTCCAGGTCAAACACTGGTAACTGGTGACAGTGGAAGGAAACAGAACCTTTAACAGGTTTAAACCTGGAGCAGAACCTGAGTCCTGGAGGATGGACGAGTGACAGGAGGAGAGAGAGGGTTAAAGAGAGAGAGTAAAGGAAGAGAACAGGAGAGAAAGAGAAAGACTGTCTATCTGTGTAATAAAACTGAAACTCTGTGTGAAACTCTTTGACAGAAACTTGAAGAAGTTTTCCTGGTTTATGATTGGAGTCATGTTGACCACACATGCGGTGAAAACCTTCAACAGGAACTGGGACTGGGAGTCAGAATACACTCTGTTCACATCGGCCCTGAAGGTAAGCACTGTCCACAGCGTATAATGGTCAGTTTCATAACCAGTCAGAATTATAACAGTTTTTAATCAAATTGTGATGAAGCCAGAAACAGCACAGTTTAACTTATCAGGCACTGACAAAACCACATCTTTTACTTTTCTGATATTGTTTTCTTTTTGTCTAATTATGTGACATTTTAGGTCAACAAGAATAATGCCAAGTTGTGGAATAATGTCGGCCATGCTCTAGAGAACCAAAACAGTTATGCAAAGGCCCTGCGATATTTTCTCCAGGCCACGCGTGTTCAGCCAGGTAAGGAAAATCAGTTAATATAAACTGTAAATAATAAACTGTATGAGGTAAGGTCTGAATACTGTTTCCAGTTTGTCAGCCGTCATATAATCCTGCATTGTGTCCTTTATTATTAATATTATATTGTTACTGGTTTTTAGTAAATAGTAATTTAAGTGTTTATTGTTTTTGGCTTGTATGAGTGAATTCTATATTCATTTGGATTCCAATATGAATGTACATTGTACCATCGGACTGTACATTTACACTTTTCCTTGTTTTTCTGTATGTCGTGTTTATTTAAATATTTGCTGAATTCAGTTTACATTTTAAAAAGTGAAATTAGAAAATGGAAAGAAAAACACTTAGCAACAAGTTGTAATGGGCATATTTAATTCATTGCGGGACTAATTAATCAAATTAACAAGCTTTTGGAGCATCATCCGTTTTTTAGTGCATGTGAATCCTTTTGAAGGACCGACATTATCAGGCTGAAATGACAGGCTATGATGACAAAGTGATTCGTCTGTCACCATCAACTCAAAAACAAGTCAAGCAAGCTAAACGCAGCTCATAGTTAAAACAGGCGAAAGCTTCTGATCATGTCGAACGCAGGAGTGAAGAGATCAACGGTAATGCATGACTAATTCTGCAGCAGTCGCACTCTTTTCCTGACTTTTACTTCGTGTTATTGTTGGATACTTGACATGATTTTAGTGCATTTTTCCTAACCCTCTGTCCTTAATCACACATCACCACACATCCTCCCCTCTTGGCATTATTGTCTCCACAGAGTTATTATTGCGTCATCATACAGTGCATGGCTGCAACACCTATATTAAACCCTCACATGTCTGTTCTTACGGCTGTGCTATAGGGGCGTCAGACTCATTTTAGTTCAGTCACATACGACCCAATAGGATCTGAAGTGGGCAGAGCAGTGAGATAATGGTGAAAAAAGTAAAAATACATGATGGAAACCATTTACATCTACAAAGTATCCTTCAAAAAATCTGAATAACATGAACAATCTCGAACAAGCTGAAATTTCTTAAGAAAAATAAGTGTAGTTTTAAGAAGTTAATGCATGTGTCATCACAACCTTCAGGTCACTGTGGATCTACAGACATGAAACGTTTCAGGTCCATATTTGTTGACTTTATTCTAATTATTATTATTATTATTATTATTAATAGATTAGATTTTTTTGGCGCTTTTCAAGTCGCTTTACATTATTGATCCATTATTCATTCGCTCTCACATTCCCCCTCTTTGTGAAAGGATAGTTTGTAAATGTAAACACTTTCAGGTTATTTTACTTTACACTAAAACAAATTGCAAAAAAAAATTGGAGTTGTCATTATTTACAGATTATAAGCATAATATTTTACTGGTCTGACCCACTTGAGATCACACTGAGCTGTGTGTGGAATCTGAACTAAAGTGAATTTGACACTGAACTGTTAATATGTTCAGTGTGTCTTTTGCATTCCACAGATTCATCCCACAGGCCAAACTGGGCCGTTTCATAGGCCAGTTTTGGCCCACAGACCATATGTTTGACACCCCTGCTGTACTGAATAAAAAACACTGATATATTTAGACTCACACAGACTGGATGAATCACAGTATAAAATAAACAGCCCATGATAGATAAACTCTTAATTTGATTTAACTGATCACACAGCCTGTTTTTCTTGAGAGATGATAATTCAGTTCGATCTTTGCTGTCTGTGGAGTTGTTTAGGAAATTCCCTTTTAAGTGCTTCTCAGCTTCTGCCTTTGTGTGGTTTTCCTGTGTTTGTTCTTTAGTGCATCAGTTTTTGGGGTTTTTTTTCATGACGCAGTCCTGAAAGCTACTGTAGACTGTGCACACATGCAGTTACAAGAGTGAGTCATGTTCTCATGGCTTCAAGTGGACGCTTACAGAGGTCAAACATGCCAGGCAGTAACAGGAAATGACATTAAACATACTGCACAAAGAAACGCTGGAGGGTTGGAGCGTCTGTGAATGTCACTGCATTTATTGCTCATCAGTCTGGAATTGTGCTCACCGGGTCTCTTTGGAATTCCACTATCGGTTGTTTTAATTCACTGTTCTACGGGATGGAACCAATAGGCAGTGATTATCATGAAGCATTTTTTGACAAATAATATCCTTTTAGGTTCGTGGTATGAGTGCTACATTGAGCTTTCTTTTGTGGATTTAATGCTCAAATGTGCTTTTAGTGGTGATGGGGTCTTTGGTTTTCTGTGGCGTTCAGGTGTCTGTCGAGGCTCATTTAAGCCGCTGTGGGGAAAAAAAGATCTTATATAAAATAATAAGTCAGTATCTCAGAAACCCAAGGTTTTGAGTCCATTCCACCAGCAAAGCAGTGGAAATAGGTTTCTATCAGTTTCTATTCAAATGTGCAAATTTTCAAAAAATGTAAAACGAAAACGTATTTTCACGAGCACACATGAACTACTTTTCTGTTAGTTTAAAGATGCTGTTGTTAAATGTGTGAACAGGAACAGTTCCAACCTTTCTACAAAATGATCATTGTCAGCGTCAGGTAATTATGTAATAATTGTGACAGGTCTAGAAATAAATAAGGGGATTTCAAGGTGAACATGTAGGGCTGCAAATAACTGCCATTGTCATGAACAATACATTTTTTTTCTCTACCGTAAAAGTTCAAAAAACTAAATATATTTCACTGACTGTGAGCTCAGAAAATTGGGGAAACCGTAAATCTGTTTTTTTTTTTTTGGGGGGGGGAGTCTATTCCACTGGGCTCTGTATTGTTACTGTATATTTGTTTTGGAGTTTCACCTCCTTTTCCTTTAACCAGAAAGTGCGCACATGGCTAACATCCAGACTATTGTTTCAAAAATCAATGTATTACACTGAAGGAGCTGATGGGCAGTAAAACTGTGCATATACATTAGTTTAATCAGTTTAGAAAAATGTGTAGTAAAGTCAGATAAGGCCCTCCTTGTGTTTCACTTGTTTTTTGTTCAGGAAGCCTGTACTCATCTGACACATCGGCTGCATTTTTTCCCGGTTCACCACCCACGAGTGTTTCCCCAAGATTAAAGATGTAAACACATTAGCACATGAGGATTTCCCGGTATGCTAATCAGCAAACACCAGCTCTGCGTCTCCTGACTGACTCGTTTTCAACAGCTCAGAGTTAATACTGTTTATAGAAAGACTGACTTTCATTCCAAGCTTCTCACAGTAAAGTCTTGCACCTTGACGGCAGCGGTGCTCACACAGGTGTGCGTTTGTGGTTTGTTTACCTGTCAGCAGACTTCCACGAAAATTAAGTGCACTGATTGTCATGAGTCTTGAAATATTGGGCTAGTTCCATAAAGGTGGCAACGCTACAGCCCTTCTAGTTAATTTTGTTCCATTTGTTGTATACGTTTAGTGTAGTTGAGGCTATGGCTGTCCAGTTTGACAGTGTGTATATAGTATTGTCTTTTCATTTTTCTTTGCTGATACAGTTCAAAGTATTATACACAGCCTGAGCCAAAAATGTCCTCCCCTGGACTGACCTAAGAAAATAGGTCAGATCCGTTCATTGGATAATTACCGCATTGATCAATATATTTTAGTTCTTTAACTCTAACTGATGCAATGAGTCACTTGTAATTTAATAAAGAGCACAAACATTAGACTGTGTTTCAGTAGAAAAAGGTCATGTGGTCTGACGAGATTAATCCTGTTTGAGTGACGGGTGCATCAGGGTGAGAAGAGAGGTGAATGACGCGATTACCCATCAACCCTACGCTGCAAAAAAGGGGTGTCTAAAAACGAGATAAAAACACAAAATCTGAGGAAAAGGCTTCTAAAAACAAGTGAAATTATCTGTCCATGCAGCAACGTCATTTCACTTGACAAGATTCTTGAATTAAGGTTGTTGAATCTAGAAATAAACATGCCTACAGATGTATGAACACTTAAAATAAGAAATTAGCTCTTAAAGCAAGATAAATGATCTAACATTTCTAAATCTAAGCTAGTTTTTATCTTGGTAAGAAGTAAATATTTGTAGTGTAGTGCCTACCGTACAAGTCTGTGGGGACAGTCTTATGATCCGGGGATGCTTCAGTTGGCCAAGAGATGACGACATGAAATTTGACAGTGAATGTATGCTGTAATTAAAGCTGATGGTGATTTTTTTTTATATACCCCTGCCAACCCAGAGGGTGGGGTCTAAAAAACAATATATAAATATACCAGGAATACCGCCTGTCCGTCCATCGGTGATTGTTGTCCAACCCATTTCTCAGACTGTTCCCCCCGATGGTTTTCCAATTTCACACACTTGTTCTTTATTAGCAGAGGTGCAGTGCACAGTTTGGTGGTTGAGTTTACATTCTTTTTATTTATTTATTTTTTCCAATTTTTTAATTAACTTTTTGTCCAAAATGACTTCTCGGGCACTGTTCTTTTCAAATTTCACACACATATACTTTATATGTACCTTTCTCCCATTTTTGCATCTTTTTACAAATTTTTGCAAAGTTTTGAAAAGATAAGTTGAGATTCAAACTGAATCCCTGGGTAGGGAGGGGCAAAGTGTTGTTTGACCCAGCAGGGGTGTTGGTAAAGCTCTACTTACTTTCATGTTTGTTTGTTTGCTTATTATATATTGTATACTAGAACTGCACTCTTAATCCCTCAGCCACAATTCTATGTTCATAAAAAGGCTGAACATGGAAGCCTATTCTCTAATGTGCAATCTACTTAAGATTAGGATCTACTCCAACTATTGTAAGGAAATGAGTGTGGTTTTAGTTTAAGCCTCGAAGCTTTAATAGTTTTGGGTCACATGACTTTTTAGATGTGTAGATATTGAAACATCACAGCACTGTACACTTTAACTGAAATTTCCAAATAAGAAGGCAGTAATTGACTGGTTGTTCCATTGAATGATTTTATTATACACACACATACATGCATACACACACACACACACATATATATATATATATATATATATATATATATATGTGTGTGTGTGTGTGTGTGTGTGTGTGTGTGTGTGTATGTATCTATTTTTTTTATTTCATCTATAAAATGTTAGAATAAACATAACATAATGATGACTTGAAGTGGGTTTCAAACCTTTTCTTCTGTCTCGAACCCAAAGATATCATAAAGGATTGAACAAACCCACAAGATATTTACGTTTAAGCAACTGCAATTTGACATTTTAGACTTTTCTTACAAAAGAATAATCCTAGCTATAGACAGAGGACAGAAAATACCAATGTATTTCCAACATGGTTTCAAGAGTTTTTAAAAGATATTTAACATAAAATGCCTTAACTTTATCAAAAACGCATATATAGTGTATACTTTAGTGCAAAATTCATTTGTAAGTGATAAACTTTTTTTTTTAATATATTATAATATATATATTTTCATAACCAAGTTCAAGTATCACCAACAGGTCAGGACTTTCCATTTGGTAATTTTATGTAAACTATTAGATGAATTTAGTACAAATATGCTATATTGTGATGTTATCTGGATATGAAATGACCTCTATCAGGATGTGAGATTCTGGACCTATCGTTCAGTCCTGTTTGTAGCAAACTAAGCAAATTGTTAAAGTGCAGTGTGAAGAAAAATGGGCTTCAAATGCAAACGGCCTGATCTGTATTCCATGCTTTGTCTCTGCAGATGACATCGGTGCACACATGAATGTTGGAAGAACCTACAAGAACTTAAACAAGTCCAGAGAGGCAGAAGATGCCTACCTGGTTGCCAAGTCCCTGATGCCACAGGTAAATCATCCTGTCACTGACAGCTTTCAAATGTATGACCTCACTTGAACAGAGGTAAACCAAAGTTCATTCAGAACAGCCTTCATTCATCATTTAAGGCAAACCACGCCTCTTCATTCATGCCATATCTTTCTTCCCTCCATGGACCTATTATTTATGTAGAATGTCAGGCTTGCTGTGCATAGTTATCATACGTATGACATATGACACGCAACGGCTTCCAGAGATAAGTGAAAGTTATAAATCATATGACATTACGTCCCAACAGTAATCACTAATCACAGTCACTAAAAAATGCTGTCATACTTGATTAATGTTTGTGAGATCTGCATAGAACTTACTTTGTACACGTGTGTCTCTTTTGTTTCCAAAACCACTGGATAAAAACTGTTCAATATCAACCGCGTGTTGCGTTGCAGAGGTGTTTAACATCAGGAGCAGACTCTTACACTGTCTTTGGTGGAGAAGAGGCAGCTTCCTCTTCCTTTATTTGATTTAAAAGGTAGATTAAACTCATTTCCTGTTTGTTGGGAAAGGCCTTAACATTTTTTTTGGACCTTGGAACAAAGATAAGAGATCAAAAGCCAGAGGTTCAAAAAACGTTTTACGGCATTTCTGCAGCAGTGAAAGTAAATGAACCCTGGAGAAGGTGAAAATTCCTTATTTTGTTGATGACCTAGGAATCCCAAGACGTGTTAGACCAGACTGTTACTTTACAGTGTAAATGTGTTGCACTGCAGAAAATAATGAAATTAAATTAATCTAAAGCCTATTTCAGATTAAACATTCACTATGCTACATATGATTCTTCTATTTAAATTAACTGTAAATAAATCTG
The DNA here is from genome assembly GCA_029822895.1 of Maxillicosta whitleyi. Classification (NCBI taxonomy): domain Eukaryota; kingdom Metazoa; phylum Chordata; class Actinopteri; order Perciformes; family Neosebastidae; genus Maxillicosta; species Maxillicosta whitleyi. Next base: position 12,464,344 of record JAPSES010000249.1, read on the forward strand.
TAATATTTACAAAGTCTTAGATCTAATGTCCTCTTGTCTGGCCACTCATCAGGTCATCCCCGGTAAGAAGTATGCCACACGTGTAGCCCCAAACCATCTCAACGTTTACATAAACCTGGCCAATCTGATACGTGCGAACGAGTCACGTCTAGAAGAGGCCGACCAGCTCTACCGCCAAGCCATCAGCATGAGGCCCGACTTCAAACAGGCCTACATCAGCAGGTGAGACCCGCTGGAGCTAAGAGAGGCTGACCCTTCGCAAACAGGACCGACGCGGTTTCAGACCGGTGAAAAGACCAGACGGTCGGTCTTTAGAAGGGGGTACTGTGTTTTTTAGCATTTCCAAAGCCAAAATATGACAGGAAAGATTAAGTATTAGATAGGAGTGTGTTATCATATCAGGCTGATATAATATAATTTCACCAATATTTATGTGCCTTAACCCTTTAAGACCAAACATATGATATTTGAACAAAATCATCTACTGATCAAAAATATTTAATATGTTGATTCATTAGTCCTGTCAGTACATGGACAGAATTGGTGTAAAATGCAATTTATTATCTTTTCATGCTTATCAGATATGACCCAGGCTCTGCACTGTCTTTGCTGAAAAAGTCATTTTTTCTTCTATGTCTAATATAACCCTTAACTTAAATCTGAGTTTTTATGAACATCTACATGATCAGTAACACAAAAGTATTACATTATAAGGCAATAGTTTTTGTGTTATTTGTTCGGTTCTATGAACATCTCCCTGAACTCTGAAATGAGGAACTTGGGATGTGTGTATAAGTGACCACAGAGATGTGATTATCTAAAGAAATTGTAATCAAATTTCACTCGTAGTTCTGCGAAATCAGAGAAGTAGTTGTCGAAAGCAACTATGTATACATTAGAAAGCACTTTCATAGTATGATTTCTTGAATAAAAGAAGGGCCAATGGTAACTCAGCTGGTAGCAAAGAAAAACAATTCATATAGTCCTACCCAATTTGTTTCTTATACAGTAATTGCTTCAAATGGCAACATTTTACAGTAAAAAAATAAATATAACCAAAACATAAGTTACTTATTAATATTCAGCTGTTTGCTAAAGCTAGCATTGGCACTTGTTAGCTTCTAAGCATGATGGAGTTTTGTAGCACATTAGCATATTGCAGATGTACTTTCTCTCTGTTCAGAGCTATTGTTACAGAAGTATGCTGTCATATTTGTTGCTCATATTATAGAAAACACCCAAACACTTGACAGACGTAGTAACAGTAAGTTACTTAGTTACAGTAGTAACTTAACAAAAAGTCATTTTTACCCCATTTGTTTATTCTTAGTCCTATATAATAACATTTCCAAGTCCTCTGGTTCTTTTTGCACATTTGTATCTTTTTTTTGTTTGTTTTATGATATTTGGCTAAATTAATATTTCCTTAAGATGGAGCTCCAGGTTATAGCAGTTCCCCTTTTTCTTCCTTTTAGTTTTTTCCATCTGTTTTTGTTTATCATTCATGTTTTTTCTTTAATGGGGTCAAATATTGCAATTGTGTGCACAATGAGACCACGTTTACTGCTTTTGTGTTTTGCTTTTTACTATTGTCCTTATCTTTACTGTCTGCTATTTTGCAATTCCGCTCCTCTGTAAATATGTATATAGTGTACAGAATTGTATTACTAATATTATTGCTATTTTTTATGCTGTTTATCTTTGTGCATGCACATTTTTTCTGGCACTTTATCATTTTGCTGCCTTGGCCAGTGAATTATCCCCATAGTGGGATTAATGAAATCTAATCTAATCCAATTGTATTTGAATCAGAGGCGAGTTGTTGCTGAAAATGAACAAACTCACAGAGGCCCGGGATGCGTACCTACGAGCCCTGGAGCTCGACCGCACCAATGCTGACCTGTGGTACAACCTGGCCATCGTTAATATTGAGATGAAGGAGCCACTGGAAGCCCTGAAGAACTTCAACCATGCTTTAGAGCTCAATCCGCGACACAAACTGGCACTATTCAACTCTGCGCTTCTCATGCAGGAGTCTGGTGAGTGAGGCCAACCTGCAGTGGACAGGGGACAGTGTTAAATGAAATGTGGTCAAAGTAAAATAGGACCTCACTCACTAGGAGAAAAGCATTACTTGGCTCTTATCTAAGGCCCTTTACATGTCAGCTCTAGTTTGAACAAAGGAAATAACCTGAAATTACCTTTAGGGTGGAACCCGGTTCTAAGAAACGGCTCTCAAGTTACAGTAAACCCTGCATGCACCAGCACAGAACTCTAGTGTGTGTTTGTATGAGGTCACACTTCATTGACAGTAAAAACATTTAATAAGCAGTTCTGTTTACAGCAGGTTTGACTGGCTGTTTGGCTGGTTTATGTTAGCTTTTCCACCCATGTTTCTTTACCTCAGTACATCTTGTTACTGTATTCATATGCTCCTTTCTACCTGTTGTTGCAGGTTAATCTGAGGTTACCTGTACAGTAGAGATGTGTACTTTGAGGCCATAACCCTCAAGGACGACATGTGTTTTTATGAGCAGTTCAAACTAAATTAACAAAGACCAAGAAGGTTATTAAGGTAGAAATATTTCTTGGGAGCAGAACGTGTTTCTTTTACTGCATGTTCACCTCTGTATGACCTTTGAACCTTTGATATAATGTTCAAGCTAGTAAAAGTACTAAGCGTAATGTAATAAAAGCCGCCTTATTGCTTCTCGTTCAAAATCAAAGAGCTCCCAATCATAAATGTATATAAACATTAGAAAACCACATCCACCCTGGGCAAACACTGCAAAGATTACAGAATATTACAATCTTTTGGTTTACAGTCTTGTTATCGCTGGCATTTCTCCCTGTAGAAAAGGTTTATATCACATGGATTTTGTTTTTCCTTGAATCCTGAAATGACTTGATGTTTAGATGAAGTTGACATTTCATCTAACATTCTTGTCTCGTCTACCATATGAGTTTGCATACACACAAAAACAAATGCACGTAAAATAAAACCCACGCCGACTGTGTAACCAGAGGTTTAGTCCAGATAAACAAACACTCAGCAGACTGTGTGATATGATTGTTTTCACATTTTCGCTGCATTCACCATTAGCTTTTTATGTGCATAGTCCATTGTTAACACTCAGTTATTCATCAGATGTCAAGTTGGATGACAAAAAAAAAGTTCAGCTGCAGGTCACTTGATAGTTTGTTGCCTGTGTAACCCTGAGCTGCTCTGGGTACTCTGAAGGCCACGGGGGGCTTTATTTCCTCCTGGTGCATGCAGGTGTGAGTGTGGACAGAAACATAGGCACCCTTCACGTGTTATACAGACATTCCTTGCATTCCAACCAGCAGCATCTTGGAAATCTGATAGCTCTTCTCCAGGTATTAAAAGAGTTTTAGCCTTTTAGGAAGTCTCCACACATGTTCTTTGAACTTCTCTCTCTCTATAAAAGTCCCATAATTTTTTATTTGTACTCAATGTCCAAGAAAAACTACAAACCATGTACAGCTTTAATTATTTTAAATAGGTTTTGCTGAATATTTACTGTGATGAGAGAAGATCAAACCACTTTAATTAACCCAAACTGAAAAGTGTTAATATTCCAAAATGAATGTCTCCACTCATTTTTCCTTTCCTGCTTCCAAAACAAACAAAAACTGGTGATGGTATTATCTTAAAGGTCGGAACCCATGGTTCTTCTTGCTGTGAGGCACGAGCGCTAACCACTGCACCACCGTGCTGCCCATTGGGTGGAGCATTA
>JAPSES010000249.1:12504850-12529186 GCA_029822895.1 Maxillicosta whitleyi
AAAATGTGGTATATATGCATAGCTTTTGCCTGAAACTTGGTGGGGCTGTGCATCTGACTTAGACAAATAGAAAAGGAGGATGGGATCGGGTGGCGATATGCCCCGCCTCTAGCCGCAGGTGCGAGGGCCCTTTATCGCCGCTTGTGGCTTTAATTTCATTTCCTTTTGTTAGTTACTTTAATCTTGTTGGCCTTTCCTCTGCATTTCACACAACTTCGATGCGGTCAACATTTATATATTTATCTTCTATCTTAATTTGGACAATGAATATATGTATCACATTAATATCATGTATATCTCTCCGACAACCTCATAAAAACAGCTCCACTGTGCATTCTGGGTGACGTATGGGAAAAACATATGTAAAGTTTTCTTTGGATTATGTGGCAATAGGCCTGACATACCAGGTTTAGATAATTTGTGAGTATCCTATTACCTTGTCAAACCTAGAAGAGTACGTTTGTCACTTTCTCCCTTGGCTGCATGAACCACAACTATCAAATATCATCACATATAATCACCTTATACTGAGTTAAGCAGGCTGTAGCGATCCAAAAGAGTTCAAATAGGTACATGCACGACAGGTTATTAGAAATAAGGATACTCTTTGGAAGCAACGTAACACACCTTGTTTTTCTAAAAGGTCATAAAATTAATGATAAGAGAACTTAAACTGATAAGAACAATATAGAACACTATTGTTTGTGGGATTAAAGATATTGTATTTTCACTTCCGCAGTGTAAAAGGTTAATCATACAGCTTATAAGGAAGAGAGGCATTTATCAGGGGATTTTTGTTTTTCATTTTAGTTTTGTAACAAGAAAAGCAGAGATTTGACATAATGAGAGAGTTTCTTTGGGCTTTTTCTTCCAGGCTCGCCACAGTGAATCACCTTCGTATGTTGATTTGGCAGAGGTTTTTACATTGGATGCCCTTCCTGACACAACCCAGCACAATGGGACTTGCGCCCCCTTGTGGCTACACTGGTATTCATAGCATAAAGAACCTTTCCCAAGGGGTCAAGTGAGGGGCCCGAACAGGCCATCTTCTGCACCAAAGTCAGTGGCGTTAACCACTGAGCTACCCACTTGCTAGAGATTTGTCATAATGATGGAAGAAAAAAGTTACCTCCATGAAATGACTGAAATATGGGATTTCAGAGATTAATCTCTTCTAAAATCAGGTACAGTTTTTTTTTTTTTTCAATTTGACGCCACATTTGTTCTTACCAAAATAGAGAGTTTAGAGATGTCATCCGTCACTGGGTTGACGTCAAATTTACTTGAATGTACCCCAAGCGTGATGAACAGCAGTAAATGGACACAGAGGCGTATCCAAATCTGTAGGTTAAATGGAAGCAAACACAAGGTTAGAGTCCCGTCCTTTGTACCAACACCTCTACAGGGCTTTAGAAAAAACAAAACATCACAATAATGAACTTCAAATGACACCACGGCACAGAAACACACCTCTGTCCAGAAATAGTATCAAACACTTACAGATGCAATATTAGCCTTCTCATCTCCATGAAAACACTAACTGTCTTATGTTCTAATCATATTACATTCCCTCCTCTTATGCAACCAACAACCATGTGGTTAAAGTGAAATAGAAAAGACAAATTGTCAAATATCATGAGGGATTGTTGTTCCTGACCATTTTTTTTTTTTAGTTTAAATTGAACTTAATTCAAATGTTTATGTGTGTGTCATGTCTTTGTTACAGCAAAGCAAATGTTATTAACTGCCCTGACAAATTTGGTAATTGAAAACATTTTGGAGTGTATAAGATAAGGTTTTCATACAAGGAAAAATAAAATAGTGTTCACAGACGTGCGCTGAAACAGAACCCAATTACCAATTATCTCGGTTAAATTCAACACAGCCGCCTTTTTTTTCTTTTTTTTTTTAGATGTTTCACCGTCAGAACAAATGTAACACCTGGGAACCCTGATGGACTCAAGAATCCATCTTCTCCTTTCTACGTTGGATGCCCTTCCTGACACAACCCTCTGTATTTATCTGGGCTTGTGCCCTCAGGTGTACACATGTATAGGGCCTTGCCTAAGGGCTTGCCCTGGGATTCGAACTGGCAACCTTCCACACCAAAGTTCATGGTGTAAACCACTATTTCACATTAATTTAGTTTTTGAAGCATTTTGAGACCAAGGATTACTAGAATTTTCCCTGATTGGAAGCTTGAGTGGATGTGGGCGAAACACATTCCATGACTTGGGTAAGAGGAAGTCTGAGGCGCTGAAAAAAAGAATGTGCACTGGGCTGAGAAACCAAACCCAGTGCTTTTGAGTTTCACGAAAGGCAAACACAGGAATGACACAAAGTGAAAGTAGATGAGAATGAATCATCTTTATGACAGTTAATGTGGTTAAAAATGACAAATATAAAAACAATAAGCTGAACCAACAGTAAAACAGTAGTTAAAGGATGAAGTACTATGACCTGATGTGCATTGTGCAACACTCTTTATTTATGGCTGAAAACTGGTAAAACACCAACTGGATGACACCAATTGAACAGAACTGGTTCACAACAAACTGATCACTGGAGTTTTCCTGCTTTAAGGAAACGATACTGTATTTATTACCTTGTAATGTTAAAGTCATACCTACAGCGATATGAACATTTCATATCATAGTTATTGCAACCAAAATAATCATGGTTATTATTATTATCACAGTATTGTTGAAATGTGCTCAAAATGTTCAAAACATATGTATGCACTGAAATAATTTAATCCAGTTTAAAAAACAAAACAAAACAAAACCCAAAAACAAACAAAATAACACACACAATTATTATCATTTCCTTAACTGATCTGATTTTGATTCATAAGGTTCCTTCTTGTTCTAACCAACGAGATAATAAACTACAATAGTTCCATTCTATAAATTATTTTATTCTTATTTCCAGCTGATGGTGAAACTCTGTTAATAGTCAAATAAATGTTTCTACTGAACCAAAAGCCTATATCTGCTTCAAATGGACAATAAACCAAGGGTTTTCAGTTTTTACTATTTATGGTCACAAACAGAAGGTGGTGGTGATCAACTGCTGTTTTCAGAAATTAAGATACATTAAGCTTTTTTTTTTTACGGTAAGCATTTTCGAATGTTCCTCTACTTCTGTTGTTGTCAGACCAAAACAACCACTGGAACTTCTTCTGGGTCTTGCAACTGTAGCAGAGTAAGGAACTGAAGTGGACTGAAACTCACCTCTCGTCTTCTTGTTTTTTTTTATGACTGTTGGCATGGCAACAACGTGCACTGTGTACTGGTGAAATGCTTGAAATCTAAGTGATTTAGATGTATTATTAATGGATCTATTTATAGGTGAAAACTTTCATTTGCAGAATTCTTTGAATAATGTTGTTTTTTTGTTTTTTTTCAATATCAGACCAATAACTATTGGTGCCAATAGTTATTTTAAAGTCTAGTTTTAGGGGAATTTATGGTGTTTTAAGTACAGAAAGGAGGGGAAAATGATATGTCTGAATTCTGTGACACTGAGCAGAGCCATGTTTATCAATGGCAATAGGATTACATGGAAATATATCATAAAGAAATGTTTAAGATAATAATCATGTTGGAAAAATCAATTAAAGTGGCAGACTACTAGAACTATAAGTGTGATAAAGTGATCAATATGCACATTTGAAATTTCTGATTGTACATCATACAAAATTACCGTTATAATAATATTTGTCACCCACCTGGAAACTGTAACAGATTAGCTGTTGATGAGTACGGGCAGAACGGCTGCAGCTAATGTGCTCTAGTTTCGTATTTTTTTTATTGGAGGGTGGTGATGATGGTAGTTGTAGCTTCAGTGCAATACTGAGCCATGATTTTTGACCCACCCCAAAAAATCCTATGGACTAAACTGATGGAATCTAAATCCAACATACACAAGTTCACTGTCTTTTTAATGTAAAATACCTGAATCTTCTTTGCACAGGCAATTCAGTGGGACCGTCATTTCATTTCTTCATGCTTGTAGTGCATGTCAGTAAGAAACGACCCAAAACCATCTGAAAACACGCCTACAGTCCATCTGTTATCCTTAGTAATGGGTTAGATGTAACATGAACTGTCTATTATCAAATGCAGACTGAAAAATCAAAGTTATTTGTCAGATAACATGTGATCCACAACAATGATTAAGGGATTGGATTTTTATTTATTTATTTATTTTTTTTCTTTACATTTTCAACAGTGTACAAAACATATGTCTGAGGGGAAGGGATTAATGATGGATGCACGCTTTCAAATTGTCAAATGAATGTCAATACCCAAAACAAAAACAAAGCCTCACGCCGAAGGGCAGGATCGTACTCGCAAAATTGGGATGTCAATCTTTGCACACTTCCACTGAACCACTGCGGCTTGCTGGTTAAGTGGTAGATAATATTGTCAACAATTTGTGTAATCTTTTGGAGTGGGGGTATTTTGAAAGAGTATGTTTCGTACGCTCTTGAAAATACTTCTAATTGGTGTGTATGTTCACACTGTTATGAGCCCCCTGTCCAACCTGAGGGTTAGGGGTAAAGTTTGGGTTATGTGAACCACAGATCACTGCATAAATGAACGCACCATCAAACAGCGTTCACTAACTCACGAAAAGTTGAAAATACATAAATACAGACGAAGCCATTTCATGACAGATGTTTCCACTAAACTTCCAAGGAAATATAATCTTAATCTGGTTTTACCGGCATTGTCTTGAGAATCTGACACCCCTGAAGGTTGGTGAAAAGGTGAAAACTGATGAGTGTGTCAAGTAACCAGTGAGTCACACATGAGTCAGCTTCATTTTGCGCTCTGTGTAAAACTTTGTGCTATTTCTTCCTCATTTTTCTGCTCACTGCTAATAAGAATCAGCTTAACCCTTAAATGTCATCATGTCTGTCGAAGGTTTGCTCTAATGCCATTTCTGTGGGACTCATCTGGTCTTGGCTTTGACTTGGTCTGGATAACCACCATCACTTTAGTGTTTTTAATTTAAGGATAATGCTGACAGTAATTTCATGTCCTGTTCGATGGTTTGACACTTAGGGCCTGGTTTACTAATCTTGCAGATTTGCTTTCACTTGCTATTGATTTGCGTGTCACAGGTGATCAACTATTGGTTCTTTCCCACTCCATGGTACCGGCTCTACTCTACTCGACTCTTTCTCTTTTCCATTACGAAAAAGGACCTGGAATCTGGACCTGGTACTAGTTTTTTAGAACCGCCTCAGTCGAGGTTCCAAAATGTTGGGACCGACACCAAAACGTGCCGTCAGGACACTGCAGACACTGATTGGTCAGACAGTTTTAATGTTTTCCTTTCCTTACTCCTCAGTAAACTGTTGGATGAATCGACGAGACATTTGAAGATGATTATTTTTTAGATCAAACGACCCTGAGTGATTTAGGTTCTTTGATGGATTTTTCTGACAGTTGCTGTTATTTTACAACAATATATGTTTGGAGCGTACAGAATAGAATAAAGATATGTCAAAACTAAATGAAAACTATTTCTTTCTCTCCACAATGGTAGAGATTATCTGTTTCTGTTTAGAGGCTGTATCTACATCCAAACTATTCAACAACAAAATAATTGATAATGAAAATAATCATTGGTTACAGATGTGAAAGTGTCAGTTTCCTAACTATCTCCTGTTCTGCTTGCATTGAAGCCGGCTGTAGAACGTGTGGCGTCCTTGGAGGTCTACTCCCCCATGAATGGCATTGGTTTACGGTGCATTACTACTGCATTAATTCAAGTGACCGCCCACATCCACTCACTGCCAACCCAACCATGTTATGCAATGGCTCTGCAATTCTGTTCTTAGTGGAGATTAGGGCCAGCCAAAGCCTCGCCCCAAAGCAACTCAACAACCCAGAAAGTGAACCTCAAATAAAGCTTTAGAGCGTTTCACAAATGGATGAGAACACGGTAGCGTGCTGCGGAGCTGTGACTAATCTTCAAGTACTTCACTCAGTACAGGAGGTTCTACTCAGGAATGCTTCAGATATCCTCACTTACTCTTTTGTGGTTTATTATTTATTTATTCATTCTCAGGTTATTCTTGCATGAGGAACATGTTGCAGATTGAAAGGTCGCTTACCTTAAAGGAAAGGTTTGGAGATGACAGATGAGGACATGGAGTTCTGTTCTTAAAGCCCATTTGTCAAAAAAAAAAAAAAAAAAATGGTACTAATGTTATGAAATTTGAAGTATCACTTGTGTTTTCTTTTTATTATTTCCAGGAAATCACTAGTTTTAAACTAATTATTACTTTTGGGTTTGAATTTTTCTGATATCATGAAAAATATTCCTTGATTTATAGAATTATAAAAGCTGAAAAGAGAGGGTAAAATGAATCATATGATCAAATATGATTTACCAAAGTATTTATTTTTTTTATTAAATGGTATACTTCATTCATTCTTTTACACAATGACTTGTTGACATTGGGAAAAAAAAGTAGTGTTTATTTCTTTGTTTTCAGTTTCATGTTAGTAAATGCAGTCATTTACTCCCTTCTAGTTTACTTTATTTTTACAACTGTATATGGTCTTTAATCTTTCTTTTTAATAACTCACAGACATTAGTTCCTTTGTTGAGCAGAGTGGCTGATCAGTGATTCCAACATTCCAAGAAGATGTTCTCAATTACCACCTCTTTAAAAATCCCTCTGACCAATCCATTTATTTGATTTTACTTTAATATTTAGCTTTGATCACTGTGGGGGCTTGTTGGACGCCATTTCAGTATGCACATATGTGTGCACATTTGTGCTTTTTCTAACAGATGTTAGAGTCTGAACAGTCCATTCTACTGCTGGTGCCGTATACATAAGACGAGCAGAGCCCCAACAGGAAGACAACAGAACAATGTTCCATCAACCGCAGGAAAGGCCAAAGGAAAAGCATCTTGTAAAGGGCAGATAGGATGTAATTTAATCCCGTCTAGCTTCTTGTCCTTGCGGAAACTAATTGTCTTTACAGGGCAGACAGGGGCAAAAAGCGTGCAGTGTTTTGGGAGAGGTTAGCAGGAGACAGATGTGTGACACGTTATAATTCTTCAGTTACAGCTTAGCCTGAGTGAGTCATGATGCTCATTCTTTACCCCACATGCATCTATAGGACACGGGGTCAGAAGGTTTGCAAAACTGTCATGTCATAAATCAGCCTTTAAAGGTAATATTCCACATTATTGTTATTCATGCACAGATATGAAAGGTAAAGATAAAAAGCACGCACAAAGACAAAATAAACCAAATGATTTGATGCCCCAAATAGGTACATTTGATCAGTTTATTGAATTTGTAAATGTCTTAAAGTCATGTTTCACTGCTGACATAATTAGACTCCTCAGGTTCTCGTGAGCCTGTGGTTCAGACTACACTTTAAAATGTCCAGTGTGTCAGATCAGATATCACAGTCAAACTCTTGCCTCGTTGTAGAAGGCTGATACAAAACTTTATGCGTTGTTTTGTCCAGTTTTGCCATCCTTAATAGTTGAAAAGACACGATAGCAATGTCTACAAAAAGAATGTAAAGTACTTTAAGTTCTGTCCAGTTGTGGAAGTTAAAGGTAAGTGCAGTTGCAGATGTAAAGTAAAGTAATGCACCATGTGATAGTGTTAGAACAATCTGAAGAACAGACATGATTCGTAACGTTTGGACGTATAAGAACTTTGTACGAGCTTCAACTGTATGTCAATAACCTTCACACCAGCAGCGTAGTGGATGTAACAGCCTACATACCACGTCTCAAATCAGTCCAAATATTTGAGAAAATTGATTTCAAACATAAATCTGATCCACATACTGTCCTGCAGAGACTGTTCATAGATGTGTGCAACACATGCTAGTCTTCTGTCAGGACATTATGAAGCACCCCAGGGTGAGGTTTTGTCCACTGATAAAAAAACTATAATAAAAAAACAAACTAAACTGATGTTCAGGCTGAAGCTCCTGTGTTCTGACCTGACATTCTACATCTACTGATAATGGAACTAATAATGGAACTGATTCCATAAAGCAGAGTTTTCTGAGTAATAATGAGAATGTCCAATGAAAGGTCAACACTTTTTTGTGTTTTTTTTTTTTTAATTATCTTAATTTTTTGACTCACTTCTTTTTTTTTAAAATCAGTACAATACAATGTATACATTAAAATACAGTTTCTTTTCCTTTTTCTCAGCTGTATGTGTATTTTAACAAGCCTCAATATGTGATATAGGGTAGAAATGAAAGAAAATAATAGCAACCATAGCAAATAAATATATAATGTTGACTGAGAATATAGTATAATTCTTAGTCAGAAGCATTACTCTAGTATTGACGCTGTGAGGTTTTGCATCTTATCTTTTGTAAATGCACTTTTCAGTTGTTGCTATTCTAATTTCTTTGTATGTTATATACCTGTTAATAATAACTTGTACTTCATGATGCTTTTACTGTATCAATGTTTGTGCGTTAATTCTTCTTGAGGTCTGAGTTGTTTTAGTTTAAAGTTTCTACAAATGATTCATTTTATTGTAGATTATTCTGATGATTTTCTTCATTAACAGATAAAACTTTATTTTGTCCAAAGCTCCAGATGATTGTTTAATGTCTTATAAGACATTACTGTCACAGAGGAAATAAACTAGAATATATTCATTTCCAAGATGCTGAAATTTAAGATTTGTGCGTGTGTGTGTGTGTGCGTGTGCAAAAAACAGTGATTGTATATGAAAAAAGTCAGTGAGTAGTAGCTGAGCTTGTTTTGTGCTGTTTTTTTTTTTTTTTATGAATGTTTCATGTATTTACGTGGACTTTACAAATCAACTCTGGATGTAATATGCATGGATTGGCATCAATTAATTTGACAGATGTTCTCCTTTATAAATGAACCAATACAATAATAAATGTGAGGCAGTTATGTTAAACCTCTAATGAATCACTCATCCTGGGGCGGTCGCATGATGCCTGCCCCCCATTTCACTACTGAAAACATGCTCCAACGCAATAAAGATGCTTCATCCAACAGTTCGAAGCCTCAGGGCCAACATTCATGTAAGTATTTTTCGATGTGACTTAACACCATTTGACAAATTACTGGCAGTGAATCTCCCTTTAATAAGCTCAGATACTTGATTTAGTTTCTAATGAAAACTCCAGTTGAAAAAGAAAACCCGACAATTCACATCCTTACGAGTTACAACAAAGCAGTTTGTCTGTTTACTCCGATCTGATACTAACAGATCATATGGTGTTTTCAAAGAAGTGGAATTCCACTAATGTGTTCATGGACAGTGCCAGTTTTATCTAGTGTAGATCTTTGCAAAAGGATGAGCCAGTGCTTTACAAGTAGGTGCTAACGTTTCCCTTCAATAATATGAGCTGGTAAATGAAAATTATCTATATAAAATACTTTGTTTTTAGATGCTATCCTTTCTATACTGGCTCACCTCATTTTCAAATGTGACCAAAACCAACTAAGAACACTTGTTTGGTGTTCCATTACCACCTCTGAAGAAGACTCACTTCAGTATGTGACATTTGCACAGAATCATGTGATTACATGAACTTTAGGATGGAGTCTGTTTTGTTTTAGGAGTTTCTTCACATTCTCCACCTCCATTTCTGTGCAACAGTGTCTTTGTTGGTAATATCTGTGATAACAGGATGTGGATTAATTTCCATATAGTGCATTCTGGGTGGGTTTTTGTGAAACAGGAGCAATAGAGCTTAGAAAAGATGTCCGACTGATAAGGTTTTTGTCACAGCAAATAAATAAATAATTAAATAAATTGGAACTGGTGCACATTTGCACATCTTGAGTATGTCCAGCACAAAACCTTGGCTTTCAGTTGCTGTACTTTACCTCAACAACATTTATCGTCTGTCAGTTGGATTCCTGTTGGACTGGAGAGATTATAAAGGATTGTATACGGACTAATACATTCATCACTAGCTCAAGGCTAAGTGAGAAAACACTAACCATTATTGTGACAGATGTCAACAAATTATCCCTTTGTGGATAAAATATCCTTCAGCTAAAGCAAAATGAATGAATGAGTATTTTACATAATCTTACCCATGCATATTGGTGTTGAAGATTGTTTTAATTGGTGTAAATGTAGTAATTTTTTTTTTTTAGGTTGTGATGATAAAGAATAATTTGCATCCACAAATCACCCCTAAAAATCCTAAGTAATTATTTGTCATTTATTTTGATAATTATCAATATCACTGACAGACAGAAGATCTTTAGCACGATCATTTTGACCCCATCATTCACTCCAACAACATGGAGAGAGGTGGCTGCACATGATTGTTGAAAAAATACAGATACTCATAATCAGAAACATCTGAATATCTGGTATATTCCTAATACATGCACATTCAGAACGTCCCTCTCTATTAGTTTTAGGGTGGAATACATTCTGCATTATAGCAGCCAATCACTTGTGACTGATCATATTTACTGCTATTCCAACACCACTCACTGTTCTATTCTTAAAATGTATGACCATCCCGTGGCTTTTTTTGTGTGAGTTGGAAGGGTTGAATAAACAGAGCTGTGTACACAGCAGGGTGCGTTGGCTGAGTGATGACAGGCATTATCACAGGACCTTTATGAGACAGATTCACAGCCCATAAATAACATTTAAGGAGCTGGAAGATCTGATGCAGGTCGGTATTCCGATCTGTCTGGATCATTTCAAGTCAATGAGTTGTGACATGGTTTCAGAGTTAAACATTTGTAAATGCAGTTTAATAAGCTATGAGATTATAAGATATAAAAATAAAAACAGTACATCCAACAGTAATTGCAGTTTTTATTATCGGTTTGAACATTAAAACATGAAAAAGATAAATTATATTTTGTTGCTAACTCAGTTTTATTATATTATAAATGATTTTTTTTCTGGCAGGATGACAAGTTTTACAGCATAATTAAAGCTCCCTGTGCTCTGGTGCTCCCAGTTTATCCTGTAAATCTGATTATACAGAAGTCCATTTATGCATTTAAGGGAATAAACTCCAGGGGATTCACCACTTGCTTTATGTGTACATTGTCTGAGCACTTCTTGATGTTTATGAGTTCATAAAAGATGCAAATCACTGGCTTTCTGAGCGCTGCCTACAGCTATCACTGTATTGATCTGTCTAGACTGATACTATTGAACTTTGTAAAACTTAGTGCAGGCCACATTTACGTTGTATATCCATACTAAGACTGCTTATCTGTACTACTGTTAATAGGCATTACTGCTGTTTTATATGTCCCTGTGTAAAATATGACAACGTCAGCAGAGTTTATACTAATACCCTCAGTTAGTGACTTTTTTTGCCCCTCCTGCTCACTGATACCCTGCCTACCCATAGACTAAACTTCAGTTTTAACTTTAAATAAAAAAAAATGCAAAAAGTGGGAGAAAGACACAAGTAATGAACATGTGTGAAGTTAGAAAACAATGTCAAGAAATCGGTTGGACAAATTATCTAAGTGAAATTTTCATAAATTTGTATAAAATCCAACATTTTTAATCCCAGCAGTTGAACCTCTCCTAGTGGTAAAGAACATGTGTGAAGAAGAATCAGGTAAATAGTGTCCAAGAAATCGACTGGACAAAAATATGGATGGAAGGATGATGGATGGATGGATGGATGGATGGATGATAGATGGATAGATGGATGGATGGATGGATGACAGATGGATAGATGGGTGGATGCATAGATGGATGGATAGATGGAGGGGTGGATAGATGGGTGGATAGATGATAGATGGATGGATGGATGAATGGATAGATGGATGGATGAATGGATGGATGGGTGGATAGATGGAGGATGGATGGATGGATGGATGGATGAATGGATGGGTGGATAGATGGATGGATGAGTGGATAGATGGAGGATGGATGGATAGATAGATGGATGGGTGGATGGGCAGATAGATGGAGGATGGATGGATGGATGGATAGATAGATGGATGGGTGGATAGATGGAGGATGGATGGAGGATGGATAGATGGATGGCTATAGATGGATGGATGGATGGGCAGAAGTACAGGTGGTCCATCACTGTGGCCCCGCCCACAGGCGTATACAGATACAGTCAGTGCTCACATGTTGGTCTCCAGATGATACAGTTCAGTATCAGAGCTGGTCATGATCATGTTTTTTAGACGTACCAACAGTCCAGCTCACAGGACACGCCCTGTTGTAACTATTTCAGTTGGCATTCTCTTCCATTCCAGTGTCTCTTTGGTCTGTTTTCTAAACCTGTTTCTCATCCTGAAACGTGAGCATGTCAAAGACAGTCAGATGAGTTCCACTGCCACATGTAGATGTTCCACCGTTTCCTCCCACTGCGTCCCCAGAATACAAACTATCCAAACCAGCCACAGTTCAGTACAGACTAATTAAAGGCAGATAGGAAAGCCCACGCCGGCCCCCATGGCGATAGATGATGCAGTCTTTGTTGTTTCATTATAGCAGTAGTTTGCAAAACATGGGGACGTCCTTAGATTTTGGAAATTGATTGAAGGTAATGTTGTTAAGATGGACAGTGGTTGGAAGGAGATGACAGTGACGTTGTGATGACTGTCAGTGTCTAATACCTAACAAAGGTTTGGGAACACTACTGTGGAACCTAAAGCTCTGCAGGTACCGTGTGTCAAACTGTCCCGTCATGTTCAACCACTGTTACAATGTGAAGAGTTGGGATGAGAACAGAAGTGTAAACTGTTTCTGTAAACGCAGGTCAGACTTCTAAAGCGCTCCAACAATATTTACTGCAGTTATTTGGAGGTTCAACATTGGTTTTTTTGTTTGTTTTTTATTAAGGCTTTATCAACTTGAACTTTGATTCAGTTAAACACTTACCTAGTTTCTGAAATGAAATAAAAACAAACACAAGTTTCCCTAAAATAGGTTGGGTCTGGGTTTTATGAAGCTGAAGCTGAACTCCAGTTTGATCAGAGGAAGAATCATTGTATTTTTCACATAATCTGTGTTTATATTTTACAGCTATACATTTTCAAACAGTGAAGCCAAGCCTGTCTCTGCCTTTTATTTGGATGGCAGTGTGTTTTTATTTAACTCCTTGTCATGTCTCATTTGTAGTTTATAGTGTGCTTCATAAAAAGTATAAATATAAAATGTGCCACCATTCAGTAAAAACAATAAATAAATACAAATATTGAAATATACAAATATAATATTATGAAATATAATATTGATCCATATCCCTCGTTAAATAGTTGATGTATCCAAACCACAACAGGTACATATTTATGATCCTTATTGCAACAGTTAAAAGTAAAAACCAGACCATAATAGTCAGTAAAATACAAAGAGCGCCTGTATATAATAGTAATAAACTCAGTATCAATCCACCAACAGGAGTAGATGTTGAAAGTCAGATGACTGATTGAACTAAGTATGTTTGCATTAAGCATTCCTCAAACCGTCGGAGTTGTTCAAAGTGTAGAGATGCTTTTAATGGGGGTGTGACAGCTGTAAAACCGGGTTCTTGGCTAATATATTATAGAGAAACTAACATTTATGGGAGGATATTTATTGCCTTCATGCAATGGATTATAAAAACAGAGGAGGACTGAAATAAGTGGCTTTGTCTGCTGTGTCTGTATCTGTGTGTGGTCAGTCTGTACACGAAACAAAAACACTAGTGGACTTTTACGCACCATTTTTAAAGCTTAACATGCACTGTGTTTCGCTTTCTTGGCAACACAGATGGTAATAAATAGTTGGAGCCATGTTACAATTTTGTGCCTTAATTATTGGCCACATGTTATTGTCCTGCTCTGACAAATTATTTATTTATTTAATTTTTTTTACTGCAAATGAGAACACAGAGCGATACTATGGCACTCAACAGTAAAGAAATACATCATGCAAACAGGGCTGGGTTTTACCAACAACTTCACAATATGATACATATCCCGATATATGTGCATCCTGGTACATGGTATTCAATGTGATATGCATCCTGATATTTTAGGCCTATATTATTTTACAGTTTTTCCTTTTTTAACATTGTACATAAAACAGACACATGTATACACAAATGTTATTTATTATTTTGCTGTAGATCAACAGTTCCACTGTAGTTCATGTAAAACACTGCATTAGAACTTGGCTGTAGTGCACAAATAAAGATGGATTTGATAAACTGAAAACATGCAAAGTCAGATGCTGTTTCACAAACTTGATAAAATAATTATTTGTTGGATGTGAAATATCGATACTGATGCCTCCGTATCCATACGTGTATCGTGAAGAGGCCTGTGATAATATATCCCTGTATGGATATTTTGAACACATCCCTACATGCAAGTTTGTCCAAATGTATTGCACAAACATCACTGGAGCTGATCCAATTTTGTTACGTTTTCTACCTACACGCATGAACATGAGGTTTTAATAATAAGATCTGCATAACCAACATTGGTGCTGATCTGTGTGTGACTTCAGCACATACAGTAAAAGTCGCTGCTGCTTCTACACAACTTGTAAAATGACTTTTTATGTCTGGCATCGTCTGCATGGCCTTTTGGTCCAGTAGATGTCAGTCACACAAGGTAGTGGGGGTCAAACAACTGACCTTTTTATTTTTTTTTTTGTTCTGTTTTAATTCAAGTTGAACTGAAACAACCTAAACTACATCTATTTGAACGACTCAAATGTAACAGTAACCCAAACCAAAGACCACTGCCGGTGGTGTGGAATACAATGTCCAGATTAAAGGGGCAGCACTTTAACATCCTGCTAAAACTTACATTACAGAGATATTAGGCAACAGGCTTGTTTGAATCAGTCACTAGTAAAACTCACTTTTATATGTTTTTCCAGTCAAAAATGAAAATGATGTAAGAACGTAACGACATAGAAAGTTCTTACAACTTGTAATTTTTAGGGTTTGCCGAGTTTGTTCAGTTTGATTTTTAATTTCAGTTCAGCTTTAGTTAGTTTTGCATGTTCTTTTTTTCCAGGAACATTGAACATTATTTGTTTTTTCAGAACACATTTTACACGACGTACACAACATTACACATTTTTAAAAATATTTTATTCTGGGTTCTACTGATGCACAGCCATTCTACATATAAATCAATGTAGCTTAGAATAGAATAGAATTCCTGTATTGTCATTATACATATGTACAATGAAATTAGCAGGTACATAGTGGGTTACTTTGTACTACATGTTATGGTTTTTTTATGACGTTGGTGTGTCTGCAGTTACAAAATATATACTTTATTTTGTTTTCTCTAATAATATTGACTGGGTACCTGTAGTGGTTGACCCCTTCCACCACCCTTTTTTGTTTTTTTTAGCTGACTAATCCAATAACTGTATGTCTGAACATCCTTGCTTTATTTATTTATTCTAAAAATGTTCTGCACTACAATTCACTGAAGTGATGCAACACACTCTCATAAAAACAGAACCAAAACGAAATTCAAATGAAGAAAATTTCCCCAACTGTGTTGTTTCTACAAGGAAGCCTATGAGAAAACATGACCGTTAAATAATTCCTGTGTCAAAATAAGCTGAACTTGTTTCTACAAGCTTCAAATATGCTCATGAACTCCCAACAGGCAGCCAGTGCCAAACATATCAATAAACACCAAGGCTTTGGTGAGAAAGTGAGAAGACTTGAGTTCATTTGGATGCTTCTCTGACACCCTTTAAGTGACCCATTACCCCGAGGCTACAGCTGCACTGACCGGATGAAATCGCTTCCCAGCATGCTTCAAACCATCCACATATATTGGTTACACTACACTGGAGGCAAAGATGTGGCTGCTTTAAATACCACTTTTATCCTGTGAGACAGGAATGTCAAACATAGGGCCCGTGGGCCAGAACCAGCCCACCAAAGGTTCCAGTTTGGCCTGTGGGATGAACTGGCAAAGAGGAAAAAAGGCACTGCAGATAATGGGATGTCGAACAGGGGCCACATGCTGATCAATATGATGTCATGTGAAATAACAGCATAATAACCTATAAATAATGACTCCTAATTTTATTGGTTTAATCTGACAAATTACATTTTTGCATTTTGCCTGTAAATCATGACAATTTAAATTAAATTAATTAGATTAAAATGAAATTATGAAAATGTTTACATTAACAAACTATCCTTTAACAAAACAAATGTTAATAACCTGAACAAATAAGGACAATCTGAAATGTAAGTGCAATTTTAACAATAGTCTGCTGTTTGTTTTGTGCCTTTGTAGATCCAGTCTGTAATAAACATATAAATGATACCTGGGTGCTTCTATGAAACTGGTCCCTAAAAGCAGATGTAGACTAATGTCATGAAGCAAGTTTGTAATTACTTATGGTCTATTTAAAAAAAATAAAAATAAAAAATGTCACAATTTATATGTGGCTAATGGGCAGGTTCCACATATAATGTGAAGTGGACACGATGGGTTACGCATGAAACCACGAATGAAACTCCTGCATGTCTGGTTTAGAAAAACCGCTATGATCATTATATTTTAACATAGTGTCTTTATTTATAGTGGTATATAAGACCATTTACAGGCATGTTTTCAAGATCATATGCACTGACTGTCCAAATTTTGGTCCTATTTTTAGCCCCAATATTATATTAATAAATCATTACTTTTGGGATGGCTCAAAGGAATAGTAATTTTTTTTTTTTTGCATTTATCTGAGGTCATCATTTGGTACATCCTGGGGGGAAATGGGTCTAAATGTCTCTTTTATTATTGAGTCTAAAAAGCTGGGAAAGCAGCAGATACTAAAATAAACCCAGTTTCATGGAAACACCAAACTTGAACAGTAATATTGGTACAATTGGACTTCCTTTTCTTTTGTTCCTTTTTTCTTCTTTTTTGTTTGGATAGTTTATCAATGTAAATATGTTGTTTGTTGCACTAAAACAAACAGAAGAATTTGGAGTTGTCATTATAAGTTATTACGCTCTCATTCTGCTGGTCTGGTCCACTGACACAAAATGAGTTTGACATCCTGCTGTAAGAGCAGAACTGAACCGTCAGCTTCCACTGCTGTTGTCCGTCACTGTCAGGTGCCTCTCAAAGCCTGCTTCCCTTCATCATGTTGGTGCTGAGGATGATCAGTTTTCCACCCCTTTGAACCTGAGGCATCATTAGCCCAACAGCCCCTCCAGACTCCCAGCCTTGTGGCCCTCTTAACCACATAATCTCATAAAAGCTGAACACAAGGCCTTACATGGCCTTAGGTCACCATAGCAACAACATACAGCCTGTTTTGTCAGAAATATTTCATCATAAATCTGCTGTACAGATCATTGTTTTAAATTTAACCATGGGACACTAGTTCCCATGTTTCATAATGAGGGTTAAATCAGGGCAGGGGAAGAAGGCAGTGCAACAAATACCGGGCTGCTGCTGTTCTCCAGATGTTCCACTTCATCTGCGCTACAGTACAAGGCAGCGGGCCATCCTCCAGCAGTCTGCTCCAGGTTTCTGCTGTTTAAAAGGTAGTTTTTACTCACTACTGTCAACAACTGTTTCTCCTGGAGGATTGTGTTGGATTGTGTAAATTGGCCTGAGAGTCTGGTTTGGACCAGCTGTGAATGTAAAGTGCCATGAGAAAGCTTTTGCTATGATTTGGTGTTATATAAATAGAATTTGATTGACTGATTGAACCCTACGTTTGGATGACTGTTCTGCTGCCTTTGATCAAATTTGTATTGGTATTTATTTAGTTTCTGTGGGGCTTTTCCAGAAAAACACGACAATAAAATATGTATTGAACATTTAGTGTTACCGGATAAAAATGTGGAAACACTGACAATATTTTTAAGATTTTTCTGTTGTGTTTACCATGTTTATACTGGTCAGTGGTGTGTACTCTTAATATGATGTGAATGTGTTGAGCTAATTATGGTTTTGAACATTTGTTTATATTGGATCCAAACATTTATATCAGCTCTTTGCAGCATTTTTTTTATTGCCATTGTTTGATATTGATGTGTGGTCGTAGCATCGCATTCCAAGGCATTAAGTAACACTAAAGTGTAATTTTATTTTCATTTGAGGTACTTCCAAAGACAGTTTGACAATGGTTGATTGATTTTGGTTTAGACATATAAACAACATAAGCTAACAATTAGTTGAAAAGGGTTAGGAGAATGGAAAGACGAAAAGAAAAGCTTCTGCGCGAATATATTCTGTCTTTTACCTGGGGATCTAAAGAGAATAAACTGAACTGAGCAGTGTTTATCTGCCTGACATCATCCATTTCCGATGTCTGTTTTACATTGACTTCTCTCCAGTCTGTCCAATAATGATAGTGCATGAGTACCAGGAGTGGTGAGGACACAGAGTCCTGTTAGCAACGAAAACAACAACAAACACTGAGAACACAAAAAGAAACTGTGGCAGTTATAGTAGACCAGAACTTCACAATAAATGCATTCACATATCTGTTTTTACTTTAAGGAATTGGTTACACCTGAGTTTGCTTTGACTGAATATTTGAGGTTTATTTGAGTATTTAGTTTATGAGCTATTATGAGGAGTCTTGACTTCTAAAGTCAGAAAAAGTTTGACATCAAACCATTATCTTTTCCGTCTTTACTCGTATTGTTCACTAAAAACCATTAACATATAAGTCATTACCAGAGGATTTGATTAAACGATCATTCAAATACACAAAAAAAAAGAGGTGACAATGACAAAAATCCAAAGCAGATGTGAAGCCAATATGAATTCACTTCCATTATGTGTGAATGGAATTAGCATCTGAGAAATGCTTCAGCTGCAGTTCTGCTGTGGCTGGAACAGCTACAGTTCCTCTAATTCAAATACATAAACATCAGAACACACCGATGCATCAATCAATTTGTCACCAGACAAAAGACGCCTAAATTGTAGGTTATCCAGGAGCCAACATAAACACCAGCAACATTTCAACATATTCTCAAAAGAGTCAAGGGATGTAATCACAACGAGCAGCAGCTGACAGTGACAAACTGACACTGTGAGTGTTAGTATGCTGCTGAAAACCTGCCCAAAAACTGTTGCCTGGTTACACTGGATCCAAACGCCATAAAAATGCTGTTTGTGTGATTTTTCTCTACTCATCCAAAAATGGAAACTAAAATCAAATTCCATAATTCTGCCTTCTGTGTAGGAACACTGCATCTGATTATTCAGCTGCTTCAGTGTTCTCAGTCTCCCATCACATGAAGGACCACAACTAACTAAACATGTTCCGTTGATCTGGCACTTATTTTCTTAATAAAATGATTTGTTGTTCAGTTGCAAAAATGGAACAAAATGGTGACGAACTGCACCCTCATAATGTCTTGTTTAGTCCAGACATCAAAAATATACATATTTATCAAATATGATTAAAGAAGCCACGAAAAAAAAAAAAAGAAGCTGGAGTCTGTGATTTTGAACATTATAGAGTTTAATTTCCCTGTAATTGGGTTTGTCATTAGTCAGCTCCAGTTACATTTAAAAAAAACCCAGATATATCAGGAACAGCTTGAATGAAGAATGTCTATAAAACTGGCACAGATGTTTGGTTGAATGCAGCAATGATGTGAAGGATTATGGCAGCCAAAGGTTAAGGTAGCTGCCATTTCATGGTGGTCAATTTTGTAAATTTCAAGCCATATTTCATTACGTTTAAATCATCTGGATTTCAGATTATGATGTAAGGATTGTGGACAGTTGACTGAATTTACAAATACTCAAATAAACTTTACTTTCTTATCATCATAGCTAAAGGGTAAAGATTACTCAATTTATTAAATGGAAATACACGACAAGTAATTAGTTAATCATTGCAGTTCTATTACAACTGAACTAAAATCAGCATGGTTTTGCTTAAGTTCCAACTGGGATACAGAACCCAGTCTCCCACACCACAGGCAGTAACTATCCAACCAACCATTAACACAATCTAAACAGACATCTGCTCCTATGTATTAATACATAGTGGTTTATTTTGTCTTGTTTAGTTTAAAAGTAACTCACAAGCAAAAGTGTTGTCAACCCTGCCTTAAATAATACTAACCACATGGCAAATTCATTATCTGTATAATGGATTATGGTACAGACTTAGTGTTTATTTTTTCCAGTGCACCACAGAAGTATCTGTATTTCATATGTATATGATCAATAAAAGCCCGTCTGACTGGATCGGGTCATCTGATTTGCTCAAGCATTTGCAAATATGACACTGACAGGACGGACACTTTACTGATAAAAACTAAGGCAGTAATTAGACAGGAATGTTATATGGTACACTTATGAAAAATAAGCAAAATAAACTGGTGCAATGACGTGCTGCGTTGAGCTCCACATATCTAGGAAAAGTTTTCAGCACCACCTAGACTTACAATAAAGTGATCGTGTGGACTGAGATCAATTAAACCTTGTCACGGGACAACAGACCACAACAAGAACCAGGCTTCCTGACAACATTAGCAAAGAATTTGACAACAAACAGCAGTGACTCATTACTGCAGCATCAGTATAATTCTTTTTTTTTTTATGTGTGATTAAAGACAAAAAACTTTTTTTCTCACTTTGAACTAGTTTGAGACATTAGTTTGAACCCCTGGTGTGATAAGCATAAGCTTTCAAATCGAAGTCTTTTCCACATGTCATGGGTGTTAAATCTAGTTATTTAAGTAATTTAAGTATCACAAGACTGGAGATAATTAGAGATTTTAATGATATAAAACCAATTAAAATGCAACAAGCAGGGACAGAGAGGAAACATCATCAAAAGATAACAAGTCATCCAACTGGAACCAGCAGGGTTTGTCTCTGCAGTCTGACTCATTTTATGACAGAGGAGACAAAAGGTGAAAAAATATCACCAGATCACTGAACATTCTATCACTCCCACTTTAGGGATTCTCACAAAAGAAGTTCTCCAGGTTTCCAAACATCTGAAAATGAACATCCCATACATTCCACTTCATCTGACAGGTTACAACTAAATCAGCGTTGCATCCATACCAGGTCTAAGAAAGCAGCCTTGACAGATGTTTTTTCCACAGTAATAAACCTCTATGCAGATGACACGTGATTATTTGTGTGTGTTACTGTTTACATAAGTAAACCTGCACAAAATCACATGTATTTCAGACCGTCACCTTTATGCTTGGCCAGTTAAGATGGCAATTCTGGACAACTGATCATTTGGGTCTGGATTGTTCAGCTGTGGCTGCAAAATCAACAATGGATATCAGCTTCCAGTGCTGAAGTCTAAAGCTTTGTTTACATCCTTTGTAGCTTTACAAGCACATCATTAAGATCTCTCCATCTCAGATGTACACTATGTATTGACACAAAGTGTCTCTAAATCCAGTCTATACCAAAAACTATAGTAGTCAGTGAAGTGAAGCAGCGTAGAATCATGGAAGTTGTTTTTGCCACCATCACTCATGTAAATCTGATGTGATCCAAGCAGAAGTCAGTACCTTAATGTTTATTTAAGTTAATGTGTCTGTTTTACAATGTTTATTGGCCTGTTCGTGTTAATTTTAATTAGTCAAATCTATCAGCCGGCCACTATTCTACCCTTTTGTCCCTGACAAGCTGCTGTTTATGCTGCATTAATGAATGTTTCTCTGATCTTTCAAAGTAAAAGCACTTTTTACACACCTTGAAACTCACAACATTAATATCCTTTCTTAAAAGTACATGTGCAACAGTAATCAGTCATAACCACCTCAGGGTTCACATTGAGAGGTTTCTGAAAATCATCTTGCGACCCCCTGCTGGCATCCTGTGACCCCCCCTCCCCCATCCGGGGGTTATGACCCCCCACTTTGGGAACTCCTGATTTAGAAAAAAAGTACTAAACATAAAACAACAGGATGTATCTGAGTCAGCAGCTGCTCAAACAGTCTCTGAACGTGTTTCAATATGAAAGCAATCTCAACAGAAGTCATTTTTTAGGAAATACATGAGATTCATATTTCAGACTTGGATCCAGATAGTATCCTTTGGCCATGATGATGCCTTTTCCAGATATGTGCTGTTGGAGGTGGCCACTGTCTTAATCAGATTTATGAGTGTCCGTGTAAAGGAGCAATTGATGCTTGTTAAATTGAATTTCTGGACCGGTCATCATTTTTGACTCCAAATCCTTCATGTTTAATTTGTATCCAGCACTGGCTTGAACAGTCGACCTCCAAAGACATATGGCTGAACTTGGCAATAATTTCCCCAATTAAACTGTTGTTTCAATGGGGGATGTGTTGAGTAGAAGTGATGCTTTTATTCTAATCAAGTCGTCTCACTGGTGTCCAACAGGAAATCTGATCTGACTACTGAGAGGCGCTCTGAAAGGGGGAGGATGAAGATGAAATGCATTAGATGACTGTATGCTCTCTGGTGTTTTACTTGGACACTAAAAGCGCTATTTTATGGCCTCCTTAATGTCCCTTTATTTAGCCACAGTGCTCACTGTGTCAACAAATAACTGAGGAGGTTCTGGTTAATATGCACACACTGCAAGATGGGAATTTGGCTCGAACAACAAGGAAGACAGAGTTGAGCAACGGTACTTTTGTTAAATTATATTTTGTAATAGATGTTCTGTCTTCTTAGCTGTTAAATCTCTTCATCATTAAACAAGAGGGTACTGAACTGTTAAATAAAACCCCTCTGAAGTTTAGATCTTGTGATTCTTCCCCTTAAGTGAATGACTGTGGTTGGTAATGGTTGTCACCCTGATGTTAACCCGCTCATTGTACTCAAATCTAATTCATCTATTATACAATCTGCTTTGATCACACATCATGCAACATCCAAGCTACAGATCACCAGCAGAGGCCTGACACTGTAAACAAAGTATAGTGAATTCTCTATTTTAGGTCTTCCTTAGGGGTGAAAAGGGGCATGAATGTTCAGCCGCACCCAACAAATTACAGTTTTCTCTTAAACTGTGAGGTCTGTGTTCACAAGTTATGTATGTGACACTTTGTCCTCGTTTTCTGAAGGAAATGTTGTAAAAGACATAAGACAAAGACAGACCTGGACAGTATGAGCCAAATCTGTCTGCATCATAAACTCTGTAAAATCTGTCATGTATGATAATTGTTGAATATTGCAGCTGATGCAAAGCGTGTGTAAATAAAATGATGTGTAATAAGATTGTTGAGCATTCCATTTCAATCTCAGTGATGAGGAAAAGTGACGTATCAGTCAGCATCAGTTCAAACTTGAGGAGGTGTGTTTTATACAGATAGTAACATTTAAGGCTGCCACCAATACTAAGAGACAAAATATCAATACGGTGAATTATTTAATGTTACAACAGTTTATTGATGCACTGTTGAGGCTTATCATTTTTAAAAATGTATTATTCAGATATCGCCACGATGAACTTCTTACATCGTTCCTCTGTTTTACAGGTCATCCAGGGGGCGCTCTGTGCACGAGTGGCTGAAAATTGGGCCAAAGTCAGAGAAGAAGAAAAAACAAACAGCGACACTAATATGACAGACTGGAGCGTGGACTCACTTTGGCTTTTATAGTGTGGACGGGACAAAGCTGGATAAGGACTTCACAGTGTGTATGAACTGTCTCACCAAACTACGATACACGGGTGGGTGTCACTGTCACCTAAAAAACCTGTGTACGGTTCTGTTGGACTAAAAGTGTCATGGTTTTTGCACCATTGCTGTTTGTACTCTGGCTAAATTATGTTGCAAAATATAAACTATGAAATCTATTGATTTTGTTTGATTTTATGTGACCCCTATAAACACATGAATATATCATATAAAATGTAAAAGAAATCCACTAGGTTTCTGATAAAACTCTGACCGATCCTTTTATTCGGTCCAAATAAAATAATTGGCTGAGCTTCCTGTCTATCAGTCACCTTTGCTGAAGCAGATTGTCGTGCTGCTCCTCCTGTCCAGGGCTGCACATGGATAGGACTAACACGTATGGTACCGAAGGGAAAAACAGATTTATTTGAACAGAAACAACCAAGGGAATGAACAGCAAAACCCGACTGCAGCAGAGAATGAAGGATGGAGATAAAGTACAGTCACATGTACTTGACTACGCAGACACATCCATGTGAAGCTCAATTTGTATGACCATGAACTTCAAGTCACACAGTGTAGGATCATGTAGGATGATGATTGTAAAGACTATGAAACCTCCACACGCTCACAGTACGGCCCAGCCCCCCCCCACCTCTGGGAGCCTTTATTGATAAAGGAGCCTCAGGTACGTGAGAGTGTGTAGATGATGGTGATCAGGAGGTAGAGCGGTTCATCCAATAATCAAAGGGTTGGC
>JAPSES010000249.1:12532629-12544910 GCA_029822895.1 Maxillicosta whitleyi
AAAAAACAAAACATAAATATGAATATGAAAAAAACCTGAAATGTCTTAAGGGAAGTGTCATTTTACCAGTATTCTGCCTGTTATTAAATGTTTTATGTATTTTTAGACTCACTGTGATCTGTTTTTCTTAAGAAATTTTAGGTTGTTCATGTGAGTCACATTGTTTTCAAAAAGGTTTATAGATGCAAACATTTTCATCACATAACGAAAGTTTAGAGTTGACATTATTTTTTATATATTTATGGTGGTCCTGAATTTGAACTGAAATGAGTTTGGACCCCCCCCCCCTTATCTAGACATTTGATGATGACAAGGTAGAAAAAAGTGTAAGTGATGAAGCCAGTCCTGGGAGCGCTGTTCAACCCTACGACGGCCTCAGACGTTTACAGGTGTTGCATGTCAGGTTGAATTACAGGAAATGCAACTGAATGATACATGACACTTTATTACTATGTAATTTATTATTAAAGTCAAAGCGTCAGTGCAGATACGAAGGTGTCAAATACTTGGATCATTATGAACTGACAGTAATAAGAGACTTCATTTACAAAGGTATGTTCTGAGGTCTGATCTATGACTTAGTCATGAGCAAAAGTCATTTTATGCATACTGTAACTGTAACCAACGATCGTTCCTGACAGATGAGTTATCTATTGGTAACAAAAGAACGCTGCTGTCACAGACGTTTACTGGCATCCAACTCCACAAAGGTGTTGGAAATTAGCTTCAGTTTTGTTTGTTTGTTTTTGGGGTTTTTTCATCATTTTAAGTTGATTTTTCCCTTTTCTTTTATATAATTTTTGTGTTTTTGTAACTTGTGTGTTTCCCTCTGGCCTTTTCTTACCATTTCGGTGCTTTTTCCTCTTTTCCAAACAGCCTCAGCCTTTAAACAACAATAAGGATATAAGGATTTATCTGCATAACTGCATCACAAGATAAAGTCTGTCAATACTGAAATGAAAACAAAACGTGCATTTATTTACTAATATTTGTCATTTATCTAATATTACAGACTTGTCCTGTTTTTGCTTCACTTCAGTCAGTTTGCATATTTTGTGCTGCAAACATCCATCTGTTGTCGACGTGTGCCTGAGCCCTGATAATCAGATCCTTTCCTGCTCTGATCACATTAATGTATCAGCAGCAGTCACTCAAACCTGTCACTGTGACGTCCCAGCTTCCTTTGCCACACACACCTCCTGCTCACATCCATGACCCACACTGACTCCGACAGTGGATCTGGGTCTGTTAGTCCACATCTACACATTCTGAATGTGGTTTTCTAGGATGTCAACTTACAAATTGATATAATTTAAGTCAGCTGCTTCATTTGACTCCAGATGGAGTAGAAATGGGATGGATTTGAGACACAGTGACGGTCAGATTGTACTTCTCCAATGAAACTCATGACTTTTAGCACCTCAGCATCACCAGACTCCCCCTGCTGTCTTCTACTAAGCTGCAGTTGACACTTTTAACCCTGACACAAACAGCTCCCAAACTGACAGAAACAACTCAAACAAAGAGAAGCAGTGGAAATACCATGAACCGTAAAGGAACGAAAGGGTTTTCTGTTCAAACACACTCGAGCTGCAATTAATGATGAGCATTTACTATCTTTACTTGGTCTCCAGGGGCCTGAGGTGATGTCTTTAAATGTTATGTTTGATCCAAAACTCAAAAACATTTCATTTTGTGTCACAGAGGAGGAAAAAGCAGAGAAGATTCCTAATTTAAGAGGCTGGAATCACAGATTCATTCCTGCTGATTTACTTTAAGTATGAGGCGTACGACTACATCATACAGTTAAAAGTTTTAGCTGGGACACAAACTGATTCATTTGCCAATGAAAGTCATTTTATGCATATTATATTATTATATTATTTATGTTCTCAATAGTTCTTCAGTGTATATCAGTAAACAACTTTGTTGGAAACCAAGTAAAAAAAACAAAAAACATAAAAAACTTCTGAAATCATAATTTGTCCCACTGCAATTTTTGTCCATGACTGTATTTAACTGGAGGAAATAAAAAAGGAGGGAAAAAAGCAGAATCTGTGATTAAAAAAGCATATTTTGAGAAAAAGAAATCAAACTGCACTGGGAGAAATGAGAGGGGAAAATATGCATGTACTTGCATTACTGTTAAATATCCTAAATAATTAAATAGACAATATAGGATGACCATATGTTTGAATGGTTTAGTGTTACAGCATTATCATTATGTGGAAACAGGTGTGTTACTGTCATTCCAACATTAAAACCACAGTGTTCTGTGCTTTTAATATCCAGTGTAAGGAACATGATGAAAACAACCACTGTAATCGTTAAATGGATATTAATTCAGGTCAGTTTATAGCGTTAGATGAAGTATTAATGGTTGAATTAACTGTGTAAATTATATAAGAACATTTATTCAGCATCATTTTATATTGAACCCTGTAGTACTCAAAACTTTCAAGACATTTGTAATGGAACTAAAGCGTTCCCATCAGAATAAACCAATAGAAATACCACGACATACGACTAAAACCACAAAATATACCGTTTGACTTGTACACAGTTTGCAGTTTTTCTCAAAACTTCACACACTTGAGCTTGTTCTCATTTACATTTTAGGAGTTTGACACTCGGTCACTGATGCGGCACAGAATAACAGACCCTGAACGCCTCCTCCTCTGAACATCAGCTGTTACCACTGAGCGAACCACAAACTGTACTCAAAACAATGACAACAGAAAATATAGGTGTCAAACACATTTTAGTTCAGGGGCCACATTGACCCCAGTATGATCTGAAGTCAGTAAAATAAGAGCCAATACATAATGTCAACTCCAAACTTTTCTCTACATTTTAGAGTGAAAAAAGTAAATTACAAAATGGAAATGTTTACAAATCTACAAATCATCCTTTTAAAAAAATGTGAATAAACATGAAGAACTAGGAACACATTTTAATTTCCTTAGAAAAATAAGTGTTAATTGTATGCCTCTTCTAATCATTTACAATGTACAGATCACAGCAGACAAAACATGTAGTAACAGGCAGAATATTGTTAAAATTGCACTTATTTTTCTTAAGACGTTTCAGGTTGTTCATATTTGTTCAGATTATTCACTTCTTTTCTTACACTAAAACAAAGAAACTAAACTGGAGGGGTCATTATTTGTAGGTTGTTATGGACCGAGGGCTGAACCTGAACAAAAATCCTCCTTCGTATCATCAGTGTCATGTTTGTATTTCACATTTTCGTCCCATGGGTCATAAGTTTAGCACCTGTGATACCGAGGGAACGACACATTAGCAGATGGGCTTGAAATGAACTGCTTTATCAATATTAACACATAACTATTCATTTATTTCAGTTGGTATGTTCTTGTAGCGCTAACTACAGGAAAAGGAAAAATGTCATGTTTCATTTCAGCTCCAACAACAACGGATCACAATAAAACCAACTAAAAAGCCTCACAGATCGTTTTACTCACAAATAGAAAAAAAAAACCCGAATCAGACTCATATGCTGGTGACACAGGATTATGAAATGTATTTTTTTTTATTCAGTATCTGAAAAACTAATGAATTGGAGTGATTGAGCTCACCAATAACACTATCTATAACACATTACAAGTAAAGACAGATGACAAAATATTTGCATATTTATGAGAGTCATTATATTACACCTATGAGGAACAATGGTAATTTTAATTTGTCAACTATATAACGATTATATAAGAAATCTCAGGATTTTTGTTCCTCTGTGACACTACGTTGAATATATCTGGTTTTGATTTTTCCACAACGGTCCGACACTTAGTAGACAAAGCATTCAATCGAGGAAATATTTGTCAGATTAGTGCAAAATTAATATGATCATTAAAGAGTCTGTGTTATTGTCCTTCACTTCAATGTCAAATATAATTACATGAAATAATAAAATATTTCTGGAATAATATTGACGTGTGCTTGTATTCGATGTGAGGGATCAGCTTCAAGGACTTTCCATTTACACTACATGTGCATAAATATCATCTCCACAGCTCAATACTGAGGAACAAACAAAGCTCATTGTACTGCTCAGATGCTGATCTTCAGCAGGTCAGAGGTCACGGCCGTAAAGCAGAAGCACATGGAGCCCAAACGTAGAGCCTACGGTTTTACAGCCCCAGTCTACATAATGTGTGGTTCTAAATCATCCGGCTCTAAAACACTCAGCTCTTCCTCACCTGGGTGGAGTTCTGTAACCTGTGCATAGAGCTCACCCAGTCGGGCACCTTCAGCTTGTAGATCACCAGCAGATCTCACCCTTGGGAGCAATCAGCAGACACGGCTCAAATGTCCCCTCATCTATCTGCCACCTTATCTTGAATTACTGCCGCCACATTAACCCTAAATAATGTCAAAAATACGTCTAAATACTATGTGTGTGTGATTTGAAGGCGAACAGGGGGGATGTACACATGTGATGTCTACATCCAGCGGCCTGAGGACTTCCACACCCGGCCTCTCCTGCGCTCAGTGCGCACCAGAAAACTAGCGCGCCCTACTGGTGTTAAAGGCGTCACAGTCTGCACACGCTCTTCCACTTTCTCTCACACATACTGTGCCCATTTTCACAATCTGGTGAACAGAGAGCATCCTGAAAAAAAATAAAAATAAAAATAAAAATAAAAAATAAGGGTAATAAAAAAGAATTATTTTATCCTTTGTTGGAGATTGGCAGAAACCTCTACAGCAGCTGTCTGGAGTTAGTCAAACATTCTCATTTATTGTCCTCATATCAGATATATGTCCCGATTGTGCTTCAAGTACATGAAAATTGAAATGTGTGTGAATGCAGCCAGGCGCATAACAGAACCCCAGCAGGACTTCATGTCAGCAGAACCTCTGCGCAAGATGGGATCAAAGGCAGCAGAAAATGCCACCCTAACCCCCACCACAATAAAAAACAAACAAACAAACAAACAAAAAAACAACACTTTAACCAAAGCTGCACACATGCAAATGCATACTAAATTAATACTATGTTCAGCAGTATTTTAATATGTAACTATGCTTTTAAAATAAAGGTGAAACAACTCAGACTGATGCTGAGATGAGTGTAAAGGCTGAGCAAACAGCCTGAGGAAACTGCGGGGAAACCTGTCAGTTTTACACACCTTAGTTGCACAACAGACCAGTGTAAACTAAATTCACTTTCTCCACTTCCTGGTATTTTAATGGAGTGGATAACTGCCAACCTATGAGGATGTAAAAATAAAAATAAAAAAAAGTGTGAGACATTTCCTTTTCATTTAAAGCTATGTCGAAGTTGGATGTTTCCATTTTCTAGTCTAAAATGATTATCCCAGTAGCTTTCCTCTTTGGGTCATCCGGGTCAGAGGCTGCAGATGGTGTTTGAGCTGCCCTGCAGAGCTCTTCCACCGCCGACAGTCGGACTGGAGCTGCGTAATGGGTAACCCGAAGGGCCGCCTGAGGATGAGGAGGCGGCGGAGGAGGCGCAGGGTTTAGAGCTGAACCAAACCACCGTCGGGCAAATAAATAAATAAGGCTTTAAAGAGAAACGTGTTCCGACAAGACTGGAAAAAAAACACCTCACAATAGACGTGATTAACAGCAGATTAATGCTGTGATTAACTGTCAGTCTGGAAAAGGGAATGAAATAAGAGTCGCGTTAAAACAATGAATGAAATCCGTAGATTCAAAGAAGTAGGGCTCAAACTCTCAGTCACTTAAATGACTCATATTAATCCACTGAGAGACACACGGGTAAGAGTCTGCAAGAAAAAGGATGTGTTCAGGGTGTTTTTTCCTCCCACACGTTGTAAAATTCAACTGACAGTTACGCTGCGCGCAAACGGAGTGTGTGATGAGGACAGAGTAAAGTTTTAGACCCGAAAGAGCTCTTCAGAAATGACTTGAAGTGGATTATGGAATACGTTTTATAAAGTCTGCACAGGTGAAACTTTTTTAAATTTTGTTTTTGGAAAAGACAGTATTCCAAAGCGGAATAAAGTGTGTGGTCGCTGCCCCACAGGCAGCTCGACCATGAAGCCACGCCACAGTAGGAAGAGCTGCCGATCACCAGTATCGATCCAGCTGCTGGTTTTACGCATGAAACGAACAAATAAAAACACATCAGATCATGTCTTATAACATGAAAAGCGTGCCAGATCTTAAAAGCTTTCCAGTTAAGTTTGGAGCAGCAGAAACGTGTCCCGCTGCGTGCGTCACACACACACACTGACACACACACACACACACACACACACACACACACTCTCTCTCTCTCTCTCTCACACACACACACACACACACACACACACACACACACACACACACACACACGCACTGTCCATGAGCTACAGAAAAGCACAGAAAACAAGCACTTACTTTTGACTTCTTCATATGGAACGACAGGAGTAAATCCAATGTGTGCGAAAGCCTATTTTATTTTACTTCTACGGGGAGAAAAGGGGTTGTCATCATCCTGTGTGCACATATCCAATGCTTAAGTCAGTAGTATCCAAGCAGAGGAGGAAAATACAAAAACGGAAAGCTCCCCCCGAAAGCAGAGGTGCGAACGGGACAAAATGAAATCAAACTGTGGCCTCAACCTGTAGGCTAATAGCGTGTGGCATAAAGCCCATCTATGAAGAGCATAGATCCAGACACTGAGGGCTCACGGCGGCGGAGCGGGACAGCGCGCAGAGGGAGGGAGTTAAGCCTTTATAATGATGCGTAAAAAGCGGTCAAAGAGCCGCCCTCTGACGAGCCGCAGCACCGAGAGCTGCAACTCCAAAACCACTTCTGCCAACAATACCAGATCCCACACGAAAACAGGTTCACAGCAGGTTGCGCAAGTGCAACATCATAACACATTTAACCCTTTGAATCAGACGGAAAACAATAATAATAGCCTAATAATAATAAGCAGAATAAAAATGGGCTTCAAAACAGTGGAGTTTTTTTCTGTTTTTAACTGTAAGGACAACTCCCCCCATTCCACTTGAATCCATAAAGACCATAAATACTTTTATGGCAGTTATTGACTTCAAACACGTATCACTATTTATTCTAATATCAACCTCTGTATTTTGTGCTTTTCCAAAATAAAATTTCAGATCATGTAGATGTTCATAAAAGCTCAAATTAAAGTTGAGGGTTATTATATTTAAAAAAAAAAAGAAAAAGAAAAGAAAACTAAGGAAATAATGACTTCTCTACAAAGTCTCACATTAACTGAACATAAACTGGTTCTGATCCAATTCCATGGGCTTTACTGATCAATCAATGGTGTGGAAGATGACAGTGTTTCCATGGTAACTACAGAGCCTCTGAACGTCCAAATGGGTCATATCTGATGACCATGAAAAGAAGACAAACTGTATTTTATAACAAGTATTCACATGTATTGATAGGATGTATGGATCAAGGTCTTAAACATTTTTTTACATTTTCAACAGATGAATTTGGTTTCCAGTGGCTGTTCGGGTCATTAAAGGTTAAATCCTAACTCAACTGTACAACAATGGAATTTCAACTGCCAAACGCCTCACTTTCATTCTCATAGGAGCTTATCACTGCAATCCAAATATTTGTTAAACATCATGCAAGATGCACTTTAAATGGAGTTTACCATGTAGGAAAATAGAGTTGTTGTAAAGGAGTTCATGTATTTTACAAGTTTGAAGTATTTTGCATGAGTATTTCCATTTTCTACAGCTTCATTTGTCTTTTCCCCTCCATTGTTTTTAGCAGATAGCTCTGAAGCTTTCAAGTCACACTTTTACACACACAGAGCAGTAAAATTAACTGAATAAAATCACAGGTTGTAAAACAACAGGCCCGTCTGACTGCTCAATGAGCACTTTCATGTCTCAGATTTCATACTTTAACTGAATTTTACTGATAATATTTAATTGCATATCAGGTTTTCACAATAGAATCTTAAATATTTACAAGTTAATCTCATGCCACAACAGTAAAATTAATGCTCTTCACTGTAGATTTTTATAGTAGAATTACAGTTGCATAAGGCTTTAATACCTAAAGCTGTGTTTGTAGCACAGTGAACTATATGAACTGATTAAACACGATGACCTTTGACCTGTGAAATGGTGCCCTGCCCCTGTGTAACTTAGTAAATGAATGACTCAGTAGCTGCATGAGGAGTTGAGGAAAAAAACAGAAAACACAGAAGCAAAGCATCAAAATGTACAGGAAGTAGGACTGAAAGTCATTTTGACATGGGTTTACACTTCAGCTTAAAAAAGATTATAAAGAACATTCCTCATAAAATGTCTTCTTTGTGCAGCAAATGAATTGAAATGAAGTGATTCTGCACTATAAACAGCTTCACTGGAGGGGAAACTCTTGCAGTGGTTGTGTGGTTCAGTATATTTGAATCCTTTCATGCAAGAATTATGAAATAAAATGTATCTTGATTTTTTAAATTGATTTTATAACTCAAAATTAGGCTAAAGTTGGCATGCATTTTAATTTAGATTTTTTTTTTTTTAATTTGGTTTTATCAAGATATTTAACCTCCCAAGACCCAGGAAAGTACAAGTACAAGTACATAACTACCTACGTATATTGGAAATATCATCACACAACAGTTGTTGTTTTTTTTTATTTAATGTCTTTTGTGATGGAGTTTTTTTTTGCATAAATCTGTGAAAATATTTTCTACAAATGTGTAAACCCATAGCTGGGTCTTAGAAGGTTAAGTTTATGAGATTAGGGCAGTCCAAATTGTAAAACTAAGATGATCCTTTTTTCATTCTATTGCTTAGTGTTTACAGACACTGCCCCCTTGTGGTTTGGAGAATATTGCTTTTATAACCTCTGGAAAGTGAGTTAAAAGTCTCCACAAGTGTGGACGTCATGCATGAAAGGGTTAACTGATAATATTAACAACGATATATATTTACAGCAATGTTAACGGGTGTGAAAACGTGCATGTAGCTTTTACAAACTTTTTGACCTCGAAACCCAAAGAAAATCCATCATCCTTTATCCCCCACATTCATGTGACTGTGTGAAGTCACTTTGCTTTAATGACTCACTGAAAACAACACCAAAAAATACTGAATTAAATGGTCTTTGCTGGAACATCACAGATTTAAAAACAGCATCAAAAAGTACTTTATCACCACATTGTGTAGAAGAAAAAGCAGTGGAACCCTGTCACCGCTGTCATTGTCTGACTGTTTCTGTTGTGGTGGTCCTTCACTGGAGCATTATTTTATGTACACCCCACTGTTTGTTCAGGTTCTTTTTTTTTTTTTTTTTTTAATATGGTGTTGCAATTGATTTACACCCATTCTTACTGGAGATGTTTTTAGAAAGGAAGGAAGGAAGGAAGGAAGATGGCTGGTTGGAGTCCCAGGTGGGCCCTTGGGTAAGGCCCTTTACACTATACGTCCCTACACCTGCAGCCACATTGTGCCCAGACAAACACAGAGGGTTGTGTCAGGAAGGGCATCCCACGTAAAAACTTACCAAATCAATACGCGTAGTAGTAGAGGGACCAATCACTCCCATCATGAGCAAAACTAATACCACATGACCTTTGACCAAAGCGTCACAAAGTGACCAGATGGGATCAGACACAAGAAACAGCTTTTGGAGTGAGCAGACTCTAGCAGCGCTGTTGTGGTTTTCACCACCTGACACCTGACTGGAGTTTGGTGCTGAAACAGCAACATTTGTTCTACGCAGGTGAGTTTGATTATGAGGCTCATGAAGGTCGAAAGTTATTATAAGACGTTCTTATCTCTTTGTCATTTCTTGATTAATGGTTCAGACTAAGCTGTGACAGGTCTGACCTTATTTGGATGATTTCAAACATAATTTTTCAAGCATCGATCATATTGACAACATAAACCGTACAGAAAATGGAGGTGATGTGTGGTTTTACTGTGACTGTTTTCACTGTAAAATCAAAGCTAAGCTAACAGGGCTACAATGTAAACTATCACCTGACACAGCTCTGCAACATCATAACACACTGTTATTTTGCTCAACTGTGAAAGTAGGTGGCTATGAGGTTGAGTCTGAAGAAGAAAACTTAACAATATCATTATTCAGACGTGTGGAAACTATGAGCTTCATGTTATTCGGTGGCTGATGCAGTCTGAGGATGCATAGCAGTAATGTGTCAGTGGTTCTTCTAAGTGTGTTCTGGTGCCTGACTCCCTCCTGCTGGTGAGACATTGAAATATTAACACTACATAGAAGCCGCTTAACTGACAAGTAGTATTATCTACAACCCCACACTTTAACCATTTAAAGACTGTTTATTTTGCTTTGGCCTGTCATCGTCTTGTATCCTCTACTCAGTTTTCTTAGTCTTCCTTTTGTCTTGTTATTTTCATCTTGTTTCTGTCTATAATCTTTTCCAGAGAACACCTATTTTAATTGTGAAAATTACATAACAGCATATATTTCTTCCACGTAATTTAATCTACGACTGATGGAGGTGAAAGTTCCAGTAAAAACAGCTCTGAATATTTGTTTGAAAGCTCAAAACCACAAGTGAGTCATCAGAATG
This sequence comes from Maxillicosta whitleyi, assembly GCA_029822895.1. Lineage (NCBI taxonomy): Eukaryota > Metazoa > Chordata > Actinopteri > Perciformes > Neosebastidae > Maxillicosta > Maxillicosta whitleyi. Next base: position 12,543,185 of record JAPSES010000249.1, read on the forward strand.
TTTTAGTTGTTGCAGTTTGTCATATCGGTATGTGTGATGAAGTAATGTTAGTTTAATGTGATAAAGCCCATTGGCTTCATGGTACATTTATGCCAGTTGAAGGTCTAGTACCGGCCTGGTGTCACCACAGCTGGTAAAGCCTGTTTCAGTAAAGGTGGAAGCCACTGGAGTAATAACAGGTTCATGTATGAATAGAATCATTCTGCCAATAAAATGAGACCAGACTGCTTTAAAAGGTTAGGAGACAGGTCTGCAGCCACACCGGCTCAGAAGTTTCTTTGCTTGACATTGATGGACTCAGCAGAAGTGAACATGGTCTGTCCAATACTTTGTTTTCCTTCTTTTTATGTATTTACACTATTTTAACACAAAGTCTCCCTGTTGAACAGAGTTGTTTTTTCTTTAACAACTCGCCAGCATTTCCCCTCTTGTGTGTCTAATTTGCAACTATGATTTATTTTCTCTGGAACTTTCAGTTGATATTAAAGCCACAGAGAGGATGTGTGCCTTAAAATCAGGAAATGAAAGGAAAAGGAATATATACTGTAGATCAGTGGGACTCAAACTTTGTAAATTGTGTGACTTGTAAGCTGTCTGTCTACTGTAAAATGTATATACAGACATTAATAATACATTATTAACGTGAATTACACAATCAGTATGGTTGTTGAAAAAAAATTATTAAAAATATTAGGTATTAACCTATAAAGACCCAAACATCCACTGGGGACCAAACCCACCCACTGATCTAAACTATTTAATACCTGTTGAGCCATTAATCCTATCAGTACATAATAATAAGTAAACAATGGGTGTAAAATACAGTTTGTCACCTTTTCATGATCATCAGATATGACCCACTTGGATGCTCAGAGGCCCTGCAGTTACCATGGAAACACCGTCATCTTCTACAACACTGATTCAGCCATAAAACCCATGGAGTTGGATCAGTGACGGAGGACGGACACACTTGGTTTATGTTCAGTTCATGAGAGATTTTTCTGGAAAAGTCACTTTTTTCTTCTGTTTTCTCAGTTTTTGATATAATAACCTTTAACTTTAATGTAAGCTTTTATGAGCATCTACATGATTAGTAAATTAAACATAGCAAATTACCTGATTGATGCAGAAAAAACACTGAATAAAGAAGAAAATAATTACAATAAATTGTCATTGAGTTATGAGTTATGAAAATGATCATGTGCCATTAAAATTTTAATGAAAACTAATTCTGTTCAGTTAAGCATAGCCTACCAAACATTAAAATCATTTACAGTGGCCAGGTTCCTGTCTGCGCTGAGCATCAGTGGAAACGTACAAGGTTGTGTGAGTTTAGACAAACATTTTTTTTTTTCTTAATAAGACTTCTCTCTTTGTAAGGTTACGTTAATGTGCATTCTTTCAGTAAAAGATTAAAAAGTAAAGTTAATTACAGCTTCAAATGATCCTTATTATTGTAATATGTTCAAAGACACCACAGCAACAAAGGGATGTTTCATATCCATCTTCTATAATGCAGCTTCTGAAATCAAACTCATTATATAATAAATTATAAAATCACTTGGAGCTCAAACCTCCTCCAAGCAGCACGGTTCCCCCACATATTGTGACTGACATCCCATAATATTACTGCCACATTTGTTTTTTTAATCTATTTTATTAGATTCTTGACACTATAAACAAACCCTTTACAATCATAATGACACTGATATCATTATTAGTTGAA
>JAPSES010000249.1:12648363-12658761 GCA_029822895.1 Maxillicosta whitleyi
TGGACTGGGAACGCCTCGGGATCACACCGGATAAACTGGAAGAAGTGGGCGGGGACAGGGAAGTCTGGGACTCCCTGGTTAGGGAGCTGCCCCCCAGACCAGACCCCAGATCAAGCGGCAGATGATGGATGGATGGAGTCAACTTTATATATGCTCATATTTTGCCTTTTGATTTGGACTGAGAGGAGAGAGCAGGAGCAAAGCATTTTTATTCCTCCTGAATTCAACTATTGCAGCTACAATTAAAAACAATCAACATTTCTATGCCAGGACCACGAGGACCTTTCCAGGACCAGTTTGTTGTTAGAAAGTCCATCAGGAATAAGTGTCTCCAGAAGTTGCCGAACACTGGAGATTTATTTTATGTGCTGCTTTTTGATTTTTGTTGTGAATGATTTTGAGTCATATTGAACTGTTAAACCACCAAGATGAACGGCTGTGAGTCTTGAGTTGATCTGTGTGTCTTTTGTATATCCATAGCATTCAGAATGATCCCATATCCTCTGGAAAAGGGCCACCTCTTCTATCCATACCCCATCTGCACAGAGACGGCCGACAGAGAGCTGCTACCCAGTAAGAGACGCCCCGACACGAAGGCTTCACACCATGAATACACCGTCTACACCAGGGGTCACCAACACTGGTCCTGCTTCTGGTGGAGCTGTTTCCCTCTTCCAGCGCACCTGATTGACGTTATTGGGTTTGTGCAGAGCTTGATGATAGGCTCATCAGTGGAATCAGGTGTGATGGAAGAGGGATACACCTAAAACAGGCAGGACAGTGGCTCTGGAGGACCAGGGTTGGGGACCCCTGATCTACACAATCTACACAGTACAAAATTCAACAATACTACACCAATCACTAGGCAACACATATTAATTACACAATGGTGGCAAAAAAGTTAAAAATTAGTTAAAGATTAGTTAAAAAATAGTCATAGAAATAATGAAAATAGCTTAAATAAATGCATCTTTTATACTTTACTGAATCAAATCTAAATATCTACAAGTGAGTTCATAAAGTAGTAGAATTATTTATTATTCAACAAAAAGCACAAGGGTAAAGTTTGATATAGGAAACTAGACATGTTTAATATGAGCAGCATTAGTGATTTTATTCAGAATAATGAGGTAAATGTTAAAACTGTGGTTGAATGCATTTTTGATCAAGATCAGGTTTGATGTAAGTGACAAACATAACTGCAGCTAAAATCTTAGACACTGTAGAAACAACATCTTCTAGGGCAGAAAGAACACATTTTTCAGTTTAATTCTAATAAATCATTTCTTAAAGAACTTCTATATAACCTCTTTATAAATGATGGATAAAACCAAAGTAAAGTAAAACAGTATTTCATCTATGTGTAACATTTTAAGGTGCTTTAGGAAGCAAATGAATCTCATATATTTAGTTAAAAGTTAATCAATACAGTGATCAATGACACTAATTATAGCATTACTCCAGACTTCATCAGCCCGCTACACTAATATTTTATAATATTGTATAAAGGCACAATAAACACATCAACAGACAGTGAAACATGAAGTAGGAGTAGAAGTAGGATGTAGATGAAATTTTAAAAAACACCAGAGGTTTATAGGTAGAATTTCAGGTCATTGAGTTTTAAGAAACAAACAGTAAGCAAGCATCAACTAAAATAAAGAAGCAAATAAAATGTGACAAAAATATATAATAATTCTGAAGAGGCAAGGCCCTTATAGTCATTTATGTTATATGTTTACTGTTGTTATTGTGATTTTTATTGTACCACTTATTTCTACACACAAACATGCCTCAGTGTGGCTATATACATTCAGAATATTTTCAATAGTGGGTTTAGATGAACAGGAGTCAACCATCCAAAAATGAAATGATCATAATGATAATCAATGTAATGAATTTGTGTCTGTAAATTACAATGTCCAGTAAATGCAACAAGAACCAGAACCAAGGCGTGATATCTTGGTTCTGGTTCTGTCCGGCTGCATTTTCCTCTCAAAATAAACATTTTGAATGAATATATGATGAATAATATAATGAACATATGTTCTGTTCAAAGTCTGTTTCAGAGTCTTGAGTGAAAGTTAGTGGTTATAAATTATTAGTAAAAGATGCAACAAGTTAAACATAACTGGGCCTTCCTTAAAGCCAAACGAAGGAACCAAAAACCCACGAAGAACACAGAGGAAAAGCCAGAAAATAGAAAAGGCATTGTTATTCCATACACAGTAGGAGTCTCTGAAAGTCTCAGAAGGATTTTCAACTAGTGCAGTATCCTGGTATATTACAAACCCACCAACACCCTGAGAAAGGCTCTGGTACATCCCAAAGACAAACTACCAAAGAAGAAGCAAAGCAGCGTGTGTCTGCTGGTGAATGCATGAGGAATGCACAAAAAACTGCTGCAGACATGCATGCACACAGGACAGCTCCATACCAGCCCAACACATCTTCACTTGGAAGAAAAAGGACACTCCCCCGAGGACAGGGACAGCAGGGTGTTGGCCAGAGAAGACAGATTGTTTGAGGAGTCACAGAAGTCATTTTTGCAAAAGTAGAAAATCCTTCTTGAACAGAGGTGGTGGTCCGAGACAATAATTATCAAAAATATATAGCATTCTTTTAAACACTCACCTGAAAGTAACCTGAAGGATTTGGACAGTGACCCACCCCCTCGTCAACGACCCTGAAACTGACACACAACACCCCCCCAATGACCCTGACCCCCAGGGCCACGTCTTAACACATGAAGTCATTAGCTTATGGAATAACACCTACACAGAGACCCTCCCGTCAGTTTATACGTCCAGGTTCCCCCACCAGTTATTAGAGCTGAAGAACATACAGGACATAGAAATATATCACCATAATAGTAGACATTTTATATATGAATGATGTAGTCACCTGATCATGACCCTGTCTCATGACCCCAACTCTGGACGAGTTTAGGAAACTGTCATGTTTGTCATGGGAACATTTGCTCTGATCTAATTTTGTATTCTGTGTGTGTGTGTGTGTGTGTGTGTGTGTGTGTGTGTGTGTGTGTGTGTGTGTGTGTGTGTGTGTGTGTGTGTGTCTGTGTGTGTGTGTGTGTGTCTGTGTGTGTGTCTGTGTGTGTGTGTCTTCTCTGCATTTGCATCCATCCACGTGGAAGCAGTGTTTCATGAGGTGTCAGTCTACCCGAAGAAGGAGCTGCCCTTCTTCATCCTGTTCACAGCCGGCCTCTGCTCCTTCACAGCCATGCTGGCTCTGCTCACACACCAGTTCCCCGAGCTCATGGGAGTGTTCGCTAAAGCTGTGAGTCAACAAAAACAAACACAGTCTTTTGTAGTGAAAGGTGTAAAAGCTTTCACATTGACATTTTAGCTGCAGGACATTACAACTGTCATAAACTGTCCAGAGTGACTTTGTCTTGAATAAATGTGTCTCCTGAATCTAAACTTCATTCATTGAAAAAAGAACATGAACATTTATAGCCTCTAGTGGTGGAGCATTGTTTGAGTCTGGTTTTCTTATGTTTCTCAGGTGTTTTAGATCATGGCCAAGGCAGTAATATACTCTCCTGAAGGTGTTTCAGGTGTTGTTCAAGGCTTTTACAGATGGCCTCAGTGGTGCAGTAATTAGACTGTACTATGAACTGTGAAATTTCATTATGTTTGTAAACCATTATGCATTAGCCTTAGCATTGTGAAGTGTTTCTAGACAAAATATATGTGGCTTCTAATGTTATTTTTGGTCTCTGTAGAAGTAAGACGATACTCTGATCATTTTGGTCAGTTTTCATACATGTATTTATACATGTAAACGTCATGATTGGTTTCAGGTGCATTAAACACATACTTCCTGAGGTCATTCACTTGGGTTCTTAAGATGGACAGCCAATTTGTCCTATATTTCTCAATATTTATAGAGTTTCACTTCCATGGTGTAACATTTTTCCAGGTGCATTTTTTCTTCTTTTTTTAAGGAATGTGCTTTACAGTGGAAAGCATTTTTTTTTTTTTTTTTAAGTAAACTCTTGTCCATTAAAGAGGACAAAAATGCATTGCTGGGTATGTAAATGGATGCTTCTCTGAAACTGGTCCCTAAAAACAGGACATGGGGGCTAAAATTTAAAACCAAATGTAGTCTAATATTATGAAGCAAGTTTGGAAGCACATTGGGTCTATTTTGAAAATGTAATATTTACTGAGATAAAAGACAAACAATTTTTCAGATAAAACACATTTTTATATATTTTTTTAATATTCTTTTTATTGGAATCAAGGTAAAAAAAACAAAAGTGACAGTCATACAAGAAAAAACAATGCTTTTGGATTTTCCACATTTTTCCACATTTTCAACATAAATACAATACCCACAATTCCAGAATAATGCATCCCAATAAATATAAATAAATAAACAAATAAAAACAATAATATTTGAAAACATGACACTCATCGGGCATAAATAACTAGGCAACAAAAAAACAAGAGTGGAATTGGTCTATGGGCCAGATTTAAGAGCAGGTGAGGTTGTGTTGGACCCTCATGATTTAGAACTCATGAATTTGTGAGTTATCAGGGAGAGTTTTTAGTGCATTAATAAAGGCACTTACTGGGTTCCAGGTAGCATAAAAGAGGTTTTTGTACCCCCTAGTACATATTTATCCTTTCCAGACTTAGATGGAGCATGAGGTCACTCATCCACAAGGAGGTGCTGGACATTTTGGGGATTTCCATTGCAAGACAATCGTTTGATGGACAAGTAGAGTAGTGAATGATATCATGTCTTTGTGCTTATTGATAATTTGCTGGTCAGTAGGTGCGGTTCCAAAAACAGCACAAATGTTTGTCTAATCTGGACGGGACAAAAAGGTTATTGTTACAGATGGGGACCAGGTTGGAAAAATCTTTTAAACCAAAGTGATTTCTAAATTGTGACCAAATTGTCATGTATTAATAACAACTGGGTTAAAGGTATAAAGTTGAATAGATAGAGGGACATTGAAAGTGGTGAGATGGGAAGTAAAGGTACGTGAATCCTTTTCAAGCTCACACCATGACAGCTCTGGTGTGTGGAGTAGGACTTTGTGGCAGCCCACTGATAATAAAGCACATTTGGGAAACCCAATCCACCCTGGGGCTTATGTCATTGTAGAAGCCTCTTTTGTATTCTAGGGTCTTTACCCCCCCCCCCCACACACACACACACACACACACACACACCCCAAATAACTGATGATGTACGCTTATCAATGACCTGAAAAAAAGACTTTGGGAGGAATACAGGGAAACACTGAAAGAGGTCAAGAAAACTGGGTAAGATCTTCATTTTAATACAGTTGATCTTTCCGGCCAGTCAAAGATTAATGGTTTTCCAGCTTTGTAAATCATTTTGTAGCTTATTAATTAGGGCTGTGAAGTTTTGTCTGTGTAGCTTGGAGAAAGTCCATATAATATTAATTCCCAAATATCTGAAGCCAGATTTGGATAGATGTCACTTTGTGGGATTTCTAGAGCTAGGTTGTTCACCTAGAAGCACCTACTTTTCATAATGTTGATTTTGTAACCCGAAAAAATACCTACATTTCGCAATCACTGATCTATGTGTGGCATGCACCGCACTGAATCAGACACATACAACAATATGTTGTCGGCATACAAAGCCAACCTGTGTTCCCTTCCTCCTTTAGAGATCCATTTATCACTGTAGAATATTTTAACATGATAGTCAGAGGCTCACACAAGCACCAACAGAAGTAGCACCCCTGATGTGTCCCTCTTAATTAGAACATTTTTTGAGCACTTCCTGTTCATGACTACTGATGCCTTGGCTGATGTGTATAGGAGTTTAATCCAAACAAATAAAGTGGGTCCGAAATCTAAAGCTCTCAAACATTTAAATAGATACGTCCCCTCCACCCTAAAAGCCTTCTCTGCTTCCAGGGAGATAACCTGAGGCGGCTGTGGCTCAGTTGGTAGAGCCAAAGGGTTGACGGTTCAAATCCTGGCTCCCACTATCGAAGTGTCCTCGGGAAAGACACTGAACCCTAAATTACTCTCAGTAGGTCCGTGTCAGTGCCGTGCATGGTACATTAGCTTTGTAGCCGTCTACTTTTGTATCGGTGTGTGTGAATGGATGAATGTGAGACTTTGTAAAGCATTTTGACCAAGGTGTAAAAAAGCACTATAACCTGGAATCCAAAGACTTACATTTTAATTGAGGTGCTAATAGTTTATGAGCCTGTACTTATAGATGAAGCCTCGCGATTTCAATAATAAATGTTCTGTTTTTTCAGATAATAATAATTCATATTTGGCCTGAAGGTCCAACTTATTTTTGTAAAGTTTTGGAGATGGAGCAGTAGAGTATTAGTGATTTATGTCAAGTATTGAATTGAGAAACTGTTCTTGTTCCTAGCCTTATTTATCCCAGATGTAGTGACTGGGTACTCAGTGATTAACGCCACTGATGTTGGTGTGGAAAATGGCCAGTTCGAGACCCAGGTGGGCCATTGGGAAAGGTTCTTTACACTAAAATGCCAATATTCCTACAAGGAGGCACAAGCCTCATTGTGCCGGTCCCAAGCCCAGTTGTGTCAGGAAGGGCATCTAACATAAAATCAAGCCAATCAACATGCGAATGTGTCGCTGCCCGGTCAACCCCCGCAAGCAGGGGAAAAGCAACCGGTATACAAATGTTGACTTTTATTTATCCCCGATGTATATGACATAATATCCCCCCTTTTTAGCACTTTAAGGGTCTGCCAAAGCAGGGAAGGAGAGATACCATCCTTCTTATTGGTTTCTAAGAAGTTATCAATGGCTGCTGAGATCAAATGTCAGACTGTCGTGTCTGTTAGTAGTGTAGTATCAAGTATCCATGGACCCTTGTCAGAAAAGTTAAGTGGGAAGCAAAGGTGTGTAGTATTTCTGGGGCATGGTCAGGTTCAATTATGGTGGAATATTCTATGTTTTTTACAGAAGGAAGTAATGCGCTGTCAATGAAAAAAAATCAGTTCTGCTGTACGAGCGGTGGACGTGTGAAAAAAGGAGAACACTTTGCTAGAGGAAAGTGAAAGCACCATGGGTCCAATACATTCAATTTGGTTCATGAACGCTAACAGCATTTTGGCTATTTTGGAGGCTGTTTTTGGGCTTGGACTGGAGAAGCCCAGGTCGCCAATGAAGATGAGGTAGCATGAGTTCAGGTCAGGAATAGAAGAATACTTTTTACATGAATGTCTCATCATCCCAGTTGGGCGCATATACATTAACCAAAAGATTCAAGAACTTTATTTGTCATTTGTGCATCATACATAGGAACTTTGTGTGGACAGAACAGGACAAGGACAGGTTTGTGGTAGAGAAAACCTGAGATGATAATAAAATGGCCATGAGGGCACTTTTTTATGAATTATGATTACTGTGCCATGTGACCTAGAATTAAAATTAGGGTGAAACATTTGCCTTAAATGTGTTTCCTTCCAAAAAGTAATTTCCCATTTTAAAAATTTAACATGTACAAATATTCTAATTTGTTTTACAGGTCCGTTCAAACCTTTAACATTTCAAGAAACAAATATTGCCTGTGCCTCTCCTTTATTCTTATTACTTTCCTGTGTCCTGTTCATGATTTATGAAATCTCTTTGTAATGTTGATGCGAATACAAGCTCTGCTATGCCATAGTCCAACACTTATTCCTAAAGGCATATAAAGGGTGCCTCTACTTTAAAAAATATATATATATAGTAAAATGATGAAAACAAGCCAATAAAATTGTCAAAGTTTGAAATCCAAGGATGCATACATCCAATACCCTAATAATCCTGACAGGACCCTCATTTCCCCCACATAACAAAAGAATATGATAAGGTAGAAAATGAACATTTCCTGTTTGCCTCCAACTGAGGCAAACTACAGACACCATATTGTTCCTAAAATTCTGCAATTGCATCCTCATTAGCACTATTTCCACTCAAGGCGCTCCCTGTCCCACTAATCCTAATCACCAATTAGGATATGAACTAGTCCATAGGATTGAACCTGGCCTCATGTATCCATTTGGTTAATTCAGAAGTCCAACAGCAATACTATCGACAGATTGTAAACGTCAATAAACTAGTTATTTCAACTTATATAATGTATCAAACAATAATAGTAAATAAGGGGGGGGGGTCTAAAAGTAGGAATAGAAATAAATAATAATTTTTTTTTTAAACCAAAAAACTATGAACATGAAAAATCTGTGTTTATGTTAAATCCATGTTGTTAAGACGGTTCTAATGAAACATCTTCTGATGCTAAGCTGGGGCACATCATCAGTGATGGACCTGAGGTCACTGGGTGTTTTGGGACGCCCTCACTCAGGCAGCCCAGCTGAGGTTCATGACGCCTCAACTTGTGCCCCAGCAGCATGGACCCATGGATCTGCCCTCTTCATCTAGAGGCTAACTCCGCTGCCTCTATGCTGTTATGGATGGTCCTTCTCCTTGTCTCTCCTGTGATGCCGAGCGCAGTCCGACAAAGCCTCTGCACGGGCAAGCACCTAGCCTTCCAGGCTTGTCCGTGAATGAATGTTTTTAATCTGTACAGCACTTTGAGTTGCACTTTGATTTGATATTTACCTGATGGTTGTAGAACTCCTGGGCATCTTCAGGTAATGCGAAGGTGAGTGTGTGATCCTCAAAGATTGCCACCAGGGATACATCATATGAAACCGGATTCCCTTCGTCTTTCACATCGTTGAAGGCTGTTTGTTTCCTCACTAGTGTAGAGCTCAGGTCAGGATAAAACCTCAGAGCTGTCTCCTGAATCATAAAGGTGCCTCTTTCTGCTAAAAGTGAAGACAGCAAACCATAAATGATCTTGCTGGTTTCCCTTCTTTTGGGTTTGGGTCAGGTGACTGGTGAGCCCTTTCCAGTTCAGTCGATTGGGTAAAGACGTCGAGACCCATACACTCCACCAGAAGCTCAGAAATGAACTTTATTGGGCTCTTACCTTCCTCACTGCCCTCCAGGATGTTTACTATTCTGAGGTTGGATCTGCGTGACCTGTTTTCAATATTGTTTGCACCAGAGGTGTCCAATCCTGGTCCTAGAGGGCTGCTATCCTGCATGAATCTCTCTTCCAACACACCTGATTCAAATGTTAATCCTGCCCTGCAGGAACTTGATAACAACCAGGTTTGCTGGAAGGGAAATATCTAAAACATGTAATATACTGGCCCTTGAGCACTAGAGTTAGACATTCCTGGTCTACGTGGTCCAGCAATGCTTGGTTCTGGGATTGAAGTCTTTTAATTTTAGCTTTAACTGAGGCCAGTCATTCAAAGTTTTCCCTGGCAGCGGTTTCTGTAGCTGTAAGGTGGGTTTGGAATGAACCAACTGTGTCCCAAAGGGCATCCATAGCTGTCTGAGGTGGCTTTAAAGACTCTTGAATCAGCCAGTTCCACGTGTAACATGCAAGGACACAATGGGTTTCACACAAAACCTGGAATGAGACTGCCAATTCAGGATTAAACCATGTCTGAATTAAAAAAAAACACTAGTATCAACAAATTTAACACAGCGTCTGTATTTATAGTGATATATAAGATCATTTTAAGCCATGTTTTCCAAATCAAATGCGCTAACACCTGGGGAGCATTTCATGTCCCAATTTTGGTCCTAATTTTGGCCACAATATTTTATTAAAAATTCATTAATTTTGGGATGGCTCAGAGCAGGTGTGTAATTTTTTTGTTTATCTGGGTTAACATTAGGTACATCCTGGGGGGAAATGAGTCTAAATTTCTCTTTTATTATTGGGCCTAAAAAGCTGGCAAAGTGCCCAACACCAAAATGAATTCTTTGAACTCGTGAATTTTCATAAAAGCCTCCGTATGTACTGTATATACAACTAACAGAAGTTAGTCACCTCAGGTCATTTGTTTATTTATGTATTTATTTATGAAGCCAATTTCAAAACAATAAATTATATCAAATTAAATTAAGTAAAATAATAAGAATCAAAATTTGAAAAAATAATAAATTATAACCCAGACAGAACTGAATGCACAGAATGAAGTAAAACAAGTGTTGGTGAAAATTTGAAGGAAAACATTACACTTTAAGTCTTAAAACTTCCATTATCTAATAAAACAAAGTAAAACTGTTCAGGTATTGAGGAAAAGAAAAACCTAAAGCAGAACAGACAAAAGCTTGTTATAAAAGAATATAACATTGTATCAACTGTTTAAATTGGGAGTTGTTGACAGTGGTTCATATATGGTTCTTTTCCCCTCCATGGTACCGGTTCTACTCAGTATTCCTGTGGTTCTTTTCCACTCCATGGTACCGGTTCTGTCATCATGTGGATTCATGGATCACTATTCACTGTCTACTTCTGCATCTGATTTATGTAAATCGGTCACAG
>JAPSES010000249.1:12684382-12695276 GCA_029822895.1 Maxillicosta whitleyi
ACACACACACACACACACACACACACACACACACACACACACACACACACACACACACACACACACACACAAAATCACAAAACGTAAATTCATCCAATAATCTGTGCATTGCACCTCTCCAAGTGTTAAAAAAAATAAGTGTGAAATTTGAAAAGAAACAGTAGTTTCTGAGAAATGGGATGGACAGAATTCCTGGTATATTTATAAACCCATCTGGGTAGGTGGGGGTTTGAAAAAAACAAACAAAAAAAACATGCCAAACTCAAGAACACTTCAATAACCTTACCAAAATCAACAACAAAAACCAAGAAAACATTTTTTGTTTTAGCTGAGAATGTGAAAAAAACAAACAATATAGACAAAATATCATAATTACCATAATTTATCATTTTATCATAGATTTTAGTTCCTTCCTCTGCCTCTGAACTTGACAGGGTTTCTTCTGGTACTGATGAGAATGTTTTAAACTAGTGAAGCCTCTGCCAGCAGAATGACACTGTATGAATCCATCAGCATGCGCTGGTATGTTACTGTAGAATGGTAGGAACCATTTTACATCTTTTACAAAGAGTGAGTCTCGATCAATATATTCAGACAATTCTGACTAACTTATGACACTAAATATTACCATGACTATAATAATCAGTAGTTACATTTGTGTCATGAGTAAAAACCCATAATGGGTTCTGGATTTTTTCCTCTGAAAAAACAAAGTTTTTCCTCCTGTCATTCACTCCGGACTTGACCTTAATTAATGAAATGCCTTGTGATAATCATGTACCCTATGGAGTGGAGCTACGCAAACATTTTATTTCAGCCCCCACCAAAAATTATCTCTATCCAGAGATTCATCTCTAAAAAATCATCAGTTTCATATTTTATCTGTAGTTTGTACCTCTTGTCTCTCAGCGGCTGTGGCTCAGTTGGTAGAGCAGGTTGTCCAAAGGGTTGGCGGTTCAAATCCTGGCTCCCACTGTTCACATGTTGAAGTGTCCTTGAGCAAGACACTGAACCCTAAGTGTCTCCCAGTAGGTCTGACATGGTAGTACCTTACATGGTACATTAGTATAATATCCTCCTACTGGTGTATGAGTGTGTGTGTGAGGCTTTGGACCAAGGTGTAGATATAGAACTATAGAAGTGAAGTCCATTTACCATTTAAAATAAAATTATCAATGGTCTTGTCAATGTATGATAAGACCAGGTTGTTTAACTTGAAGTTAGGTAACTGCTGAAATTCTAGGTAAATAAATCAACATGCAAAAAAATAATGAATAAACAGTGTACACCAAATACAGTCTTTACAAAAATACAGTATATAACTCACACAACACCCCACCCTCCTGCTCAGTGATACTTGTGGCTTGTGACAGTTTGGGCAGAAATACTTTGATTATACAAAACAACTGTTGGGACTGGTCTCAGACGATCTTGGAGCTGCTTGATGTGGTTACATGCGGTCTGTGGGTGTGAGGTCAATTGGATGTACTGCAAAATTCTCTGAAATGCCTTTGGAGATGGCTTATGGCAGAGAAATGAACATTCAATTAACGAGCAACAGCTTTGGTGGACATTCCTACAACCAGCATGCCAATTGCACAGTCCCTCATGCAATATCTGTGGCGTTGTGCTGCGTCATAAAACTGCACATTTTAGAGTAGCCTTTTATTGTGTCCAACCTAAGGCACACCTGTGCAATAATCATGTTGTCTAATCGCCATCTTGATATGCACACCTGTGAGGTGGATGGATTATCTTTGCAAGGGAGAAGTGCTCACTAACACAGATCGAGACCTATTGCACAAAATTAGGATTCCATTATCCAGGATAACTGACTAAACCGTGTTCAATGAATCCAAAACAAGGGCATCCAGACTTAATTGGCTGCACAAAGACCAAGCCAGGATAAGCAGAGATGGATTCAACAAGTCAGGTGTAACTCATCCTGGACAAGTTAGACCCCAACATCGATCCCCGTCAGACACAGAACTCCTCATTTTGTCTCATGAAGAGGAAAAGGACCCAATCAAAAAGACAGGCAACAATGCCACAGTTATAAAAAACAAGAGAAAGCATGGTAAATCACTGTAGATGTCCTGAATGAGTAAAGCCTCTTACATTCCTTCGTGCGTGTTTAGAGATAGGGTGGACTCAGAGTTCCTGTCAGGCATGGAGTTGTCCCAGGGTCAAAATTAAATTGGAGGGGAAGTATGTAGTAAGTACTTAATGAGTGGGCGTGTCTTGCTCAAAAAGTGAGGAGCGCAAGCGGCCTTTTTGGAAGTAGGAAGAAGGAGCATGTAAGATCTCTACTTCTGTCACACAATGAGTGGGAGAATTGTACGAGAATTGCTAGTGAAGCGTATGTTTTCAGAAATTGTACTTATGGAGGAAGAGAAACATAAGGAGCACAGAAGTGTTAAGAAAGACAATCGTGTGCCAAATTGGAAGAACACCTGGAAAATCACAATAATATAAGAGGGTGCAATGAGTCTGTTCATCATTCACTGTTTCCATCCAATATGGCACTACCTAGAAGGATGTACCGTCGTCTTTTACAGCTGTTGTTGACCGTGATGCAGTGCTGGCAGTAGTTGCTCGGGATCGCATACTTCTGGCGAACTCGTCTCAGTGTGACGTATTTCACAAGTACAGTATTAATACTCAACATGCATTTTGGAAGTAGGTAATATGCACAGAGGAAGCGCACCCTTTTGTTAACATGTACATTGACAGCAAGTGGAAAGTAAGAGCCTCTTGCGTGGTAAAGTACACCTTCATGGGAAAATACCCCGGCATTGTTGCATGTTTTTGCTTGCCGAACTTACTCAGTACTTTTGTCTTATGAGTTTATTGATGATGGATTCGAATCCATGCTGACAGCTGTCTGTCCACCTCTTCCCAAAAGGCTCTTTTATTTTGAAATAGTGGCCTGTGTTTTCTTTTGATCTCTCGCTCTTTTGAAGGGGTGGATAGCCAGCCGTGAGGTCAGTTAATGGCTTTACTATCTTCGAATAGTGGTGGATGAATCGTCAATAATACCCAGCAAACCCTAAAAATGAGCGTAGCTCCTTGAGGTTACTAGGGCTGGGCCATGTCTTCAGGGCTTCAATCTTTTGGGGATCTGTTTTCAACACCTTTCTGAGATACTATGTGTCCTAAATATCTCACAGACATCTGAAAGAACTTGCATTTCTCAATGGACAACTTAAGGGCCTTTTAGACAGTTCAAGATATTGAGGAGATGAGTCTCATGTTCAAGGGTTTCTGAAAAGACTATTAGATCATCAAGGAAGACAAGGACCTCTTTGAGATTGATGACTCCCATACATTTCTCCATCAGCCTTTCAAAAGTGCTGGGAGCGTTTGTTATGCCCTGAGACATTCAATTGAACTCCCAGAACCCTAAGGGGCACACAAAGGCTGTTTTGGGCTTTTCAGCTTCTTCAACCTCAATTTGATAATAGCCCGACTTGAGATCTAAGGCAGAGAACCATTTTGAGCTAGTAAGTCCTGAAAAAGTATCATCTAGGTTGGGCAAGGTATAAGCATCCTTTATTGTCTGCAGGTTCAACTTGCAATAGTCAATACAGAGCCTCACATCTCCATTTTTATTCCTGACTACTACGATAGGCAAGGAGAATAGTGGATCTAACTCTCTGATTATCCCCACCTTACTCAGCTCTTGAAGGTGCCCCCATACTGCATTGAGGTCCTGAGGTCAAATGGGACGGGGTCTGTACTTGAAGGGGGTCTCATCACTCAATTTGATCTGGTGCTTGACCTTGTCAGTTCTGCCAAAATCGTAATCGTGTAACGCGAACACCTCTGGCACGGAACATAGCTTTCTTCCAATCCTCTCTCGCCACTCAACTGGAATTGGAGAATCGTCAAAGTTCAGCTTTACATCTTTAGGGAGCTTTGAGGGACTTCCTTGATGAGCAGCATTGGATGTTCTGTGTTTATTCTTGACGACTTCCTGCAGGGCACACATCTCGGCCACAACACTCTTTGCTGGCAGGGTTATGTTCATGATTGTTTTTGTTGCACACTACCACAGGTAGCTTCTTTGATGGATGGTCAGGCAGATTAAGTAAGCAACTAGTGACCAGCACACCACCTGGCAACAGGGATGATGTGGGGGCTTCTACAACAATCAATCTATCTAGACTTTGACTATTAACAAGCTTTTACTTCAATCAAACATCTTTCTCCTGCAGCTATAACTGTGGGGTTTCTTCCTGACAGCCAATGAGCACAGATGAGGTATACTTGGCTAAGCCACTGTCTTCCTTTTGCTTATGTCGCTGTTACATCACTTTATAAACAACTCTGCTACCATAAGGGAGAGCTCGGAGGTCTGCATTTGAGCAACTGTCATAGAGTAAATCTAGTGGATTAGTGCCAATCAGGAGTGTGGACTGGGCACTAGAGTCTATGTCAGGTACCACTAGTGCAAGGGTTGGCACCGTGAGCTTGGAGCCAAAACAATTATTGGTGAAGGTGATGTTTAACTCTATGAATCCTGAATATGGCACAGTCTGGCCATATGCAGCTTAAACTTCTAACAGCTCGCCCAAGTCAGCGAGGTGGTCCTCATAGAAGGACTGTGAGACGGTCGTTACTTGGAATCCAGTGTCGAGGAGACAATTATAAGCTTGTCCGTCAATGAGCACAGATGAGGTATACTTGGCTCCAATGAGTCCCTTGGGTAGACTAGCATGCCTTGACTGCTTTATTTGATGTCTCTGTTCTCTTTTTTGCTTAAATCTGGGGACACGTTCATTGTCTTCAGCCCTAACTTGTCCCACGATGAGAGCTGACTGCAGTTTAAAGGATGGGAGAGAACCATTCTGACTGTCCCACAAGGCCTGTTTCTCTCTCAGTTGACTCTTCTTTTCAACAACTAATGAAGGATCAGGCTCATTTTCATAGGTGGCGGCAATATGGCTGTCTTCATTGCATCGGAAACAATACTATGGTCTCAGTCTGTGGTTGGCTGACGATCAGATGCTTGGGTTTTCATTTGACTCTTTGCGCCATTTGGCTGCACATTTGTAGTTTTCTTTGGTTTGCTGCTTGTGAGCTGGCTTCTCAGCTGTGCGACCTGCTTCTTTAACTTAGTGACTTCATCATCTTGAGACGAGGCTTCTGATTCAGCTTTCTTATCATTTTGCCTTGTGAGTTGGCTCTGCAGCTGGGAAATTCAACAGAGCTTGCTGCCAAGAAGTGAACAGGTGCTTCTCCATTTGGGTCTCTATGACAGTTTGCTTGTTTTCTTCTGTGCGTAGCTGCAATAGTAACTCAGTGAATGATGGTGGGTTTTCTTTCTTTTACTTGAGCTGTAGGTCAGTAATCAATGCATTGTCCCAACAACCGCTGCAAAACTGGCGCAGAGGATGTCGGTCAGCATCACTGGCATGTAAGCCACCTCTCTTCAATACTTTGGTGAGAGCTGCCTGTGTAAGAACTGGGAGGGTGTCTCTCCAGTGTTCTGGAATGTGTTGAAGAACACAGCAAAGAGTTCATCACCATCTTGTACAGTTTCAAATGCTGAGTCTAGTAGTTCAAGGTAGGCGGCAGGCAAAGCCTGTGGGCCTAAAGGTTTGACATTGTGGCTTGCTGGTGGCACTAAACTGTCCAAAATCTTTCTGGAGCACTGAAAGTCTGACAGAGCTGGATCTTGAAGCATGAGGTCGACCCTGTTGCGGCATGTGTCGAAATCAACTTCATGACTGTGACAAGGAACTTTGCCTGAGAACATTGCTGTGGCTTTTGAACTCATATGGAAGTATCGATTCAAGGGTCTCTATTGCACGTCCACTCTCATACTCTACAATGGTGTTCTTATGGTATGGGGATTTAGGGTAATCTATTCTGAGTGTTCTTAAGATGCATCCATATTCAGTCAAAAAGACAGTCACATTTTGGTCTGATTCTGTGTTAGTTAGTCTGCTAACAATCACTGCATTAGGCACTTTAACATTTTCTTTATCTACCACTACTTCCATTTTGGCCCGACTTCTATTTATGTTTCTATTTTAGGTCTGGGTGATCAGGTAAAGTTCTCTCACTAATATTTCACATTATTTCAACGACAAACCACTCCAGGCTGGCTCGCCATAAAACTGTAACACTTATCTTACTGGAAGTAAGCTTATGCTGCAGGTAGGACCAGTGTCTAGGCTCGTAGAGAGTGGTAATAGTTAAAACAATAATTATAGTAAAAGAACAAAAACACCACAGACTATCAATTGAGGTTGAACTACCGGCTTGTGTTATAAAAGTAGAAAAGTTAGAAAAAGTAAAGAAGATGGTACCAGGACATACACAATTACTATTACACTAACAATATTAATTTCAATTCAATTGTGTTAGCAAACCTTTCTTAGTGATAACTCATTGAGGTTTTTCACTCTATTTAGTTATATATATATATTTAGCTGTAACCTAAAATTCTTATCTTTTCTAATAAGTGAAATTCTATTTTAGCAAATAATCAAACCAAGTTAACAAAAACATAACATTTAGTCTTTGTGTTATATGTAAAATGTCTAAATTCTAGTGTATAATAATAGCAGCAAGTGCTTTTCCTTATCAATAGGCCTATTTGGGATTCTAAATTATTCTGACAAGATAAACCAGTTAAAACCTAGAGCTACTAGGTTTAGAATAACATCAACCAGTTTGCATTAGCATGAACACAACCTTCAACTGTTAAGCATCATTCAAACAGCATATGCCATTAATCAAAACAAGCACAACATTACAGCTATGCAAAATGCAAAATGTTCAAACACCATCACAGTAAGTGTTCAAATTAAATGTTCAGTTTCAACCTTTCAATGTTGAATTATTCACAGTTCAGTTCAAAACAGTTCACATAAGGCACTTTACATGCAGTCCAAAGCATGCTAGCAACCGAAACAGTAGTCCTGCGAAACCCACGTGTTTAGTTCTGTTCGCAATGAATCGGCGCTTACTGCAAAGTCAATCTTCTTATCTTCTTGAAGCACGAATGTCAAACACACTTCACTGTCCAGGCTCTCAACAGATGAATTAGGATACTTTCCTTCTCAGAAGAGAAGATCAACAAACTCCTCGGATGAAAGAAGATGATGAAACGATGTCTTCTACACAGCGTGGGCGTCTCACCAGCGGAATGCGTGGCTCTGATGACAACTAACATAGGTTTCACTTCAAAAAGCAAAGACTAACAAAACCACAGCCTACCTCCGTAGACAGAATCCAACTGAAAACACTTTCAAATCAAAGAAATAAAGGTTAAACTGCATTAACACTTCTCTGCTCACTGGTCTTTTTTAACTAGCTCCTAGCTGCCTTCTTCTTCTAGCGATCTCAAAACTGGAAGTGCAACACAAGGAAGGTCCGGTTTGAATGACAACTTCCTGTGACACTACATAATGAAATGAAAATATATTTTAATCCTATTTATGCAACTAAATCAAGAATTTCACCTTTTAAATGGTAAAATATTTATTAAATTTGTTTTTAATGGTTTTAAACTTTTAATTCAAATAATGGTTATTTTAACCTGGGTTACATAGAAATGAATTTCCTCTTCTCAAAAAACATCACGTCACCCCATGGTGGATTGACTGTGAAAAACAATCAATCCAACACATTAAATGTCAGTGGCAGTACTATGTTCCAGTCAGACTAATGACAACAATAAAGCACATTTTTAAAAGGAACTAAGAAGTACTCATATCAGTACTTGGGTACTTGGTATCGGCAAGTACTCAAATGTAAGTACTTGAACTTGGTGCATCCCTGTCAGTGTTGTGACTTTTGCATTTCATTTGGGGTGTCTGCATGGACATTAGATAGACCTCGTATTTTTCTAAAAACAAACATGACTCTAAAAACATATTGAACAATTTGAACCTTTGCCATGAAGCCACAGAGAAAAAAGTCATTATTTGGATGAGCTGTTAATAATTCAGATGTCTGATGTGTGCCATTAAATACTGATTTTTGTAAGACAATAGAAGACAAAAATAGTAGAAGACAAATGGTTGAATGTGCAGCAAAGCTAGGGTCCAATGGGTTTTTAAATTGGAAAATGACTGGATAGCGACGGCGTAGCTCAGTGGATAACAACACAGACCTGGTGTAAAAGGTTGCCTGTTCAAATCCCAGGTGGTGTACACTATACATGCCCACATACCTTGTAAGTCACTTTGGATCAAAGCACCAGCCAAATGTAATGAAACCAACTAAACTGGGAGAGTCAAAATTATAATACACTCCTGATCAAAATTTCAAAAACTGCATTTACATTTTACACGGTTGGATCTTAAGAAGGTTCAATATGCAAAAAGAAGGAAAAAAAAGTAATAAAACAAAAGTAATTTATTGAAAACAATTGAACTGAAATAGGCTGTTCATCAGCTGATCAAAAGACTAAGGTTTAAGACTTTAAGGCTGTTTAAGACGACAGCCGTCGTCCTCAGGTGGATTTAGTTGAAGGGAACACAGAAGAGTGAAGTTATTCCTCTGGAAGAAGTCCTTTGTCAGGCAGACATTATGAACTGCAGCGTTATCCTGTTTTTTAAACCCAGGTATTACCACAGACCAGGGCCCCCAGTCCTGAAGGACGCCCCCTGAAAACATCTCCACATCTCCAGCCACTGTTTGACGCCTCTGCAGATCATGATGGCCACGCCCCCTCCACTGTGCTGCGTAGAAAACATCTCAACTGAGATCTCCTGGTCATAATGTTGGAAGCCATCAGGACCATCAAGGTCATTTTTTTTTCTCATCAGTGAATAAAACTTTCTTCCATGTTTCGGTGTCCTATGTTGGGTTCTCTCTTGCTAAGCCCAAATGGGCAATTTTGTGGCGATGAAGGAGATGAGGCCATGAAAGACGTTTTTTTGTTCTTAAAGGCCTTCCTTCGCAGATGCCGTCTGATGGCTATTGGGCCGCCTCCAGCACCAGTGATGGTCTTAATTTGGGTCGAGGATCGTCCTGTGTCTTGGTGGACAGACAATCAGATCCTCCAGCTCAGTGCCAGTAACATTTTTTGGGTCTACTTTTGCAAGAGACCTTGCATATGTAGTTCAACAATCGCTTAATTATAATAATTATAGTTAATTATAGTTTGTATATATATTGAGTGACAGTAGCAGTAATGCTGAAGTTCTGTAGAACAGGGAAGGACATATACACGTTTTAAATGCAGATATTTATTATTGAATATTGTTTGTATTTTGTAATACTGTGGTGGAGTGGATGCTGAGACATTTGCACTTACGTTGTTTTCACTGTTTCTGTATTGAAATGTATCGTTAACAGTATTATTCTAGACTCGGAAGCTTGTATCAGACTCCCACTTACCGAGGGGGAGGGTGACTGCACATGGGAGGTAGAAGGAGGGGTTTTCTGTTTTTTTCGGTTAAATGTAAATATGTGTCTGTATAGTGTTAGTTTGGGTATATGGGTTTATATCAGTATATAGTGTATTTCATGAGCTTGTGTAGATTTTTTCTTATAAAAGTTAAACTGTAGTTTTGAGTCTTGTTATGAGTTATAGGTTATGAGTAGTTTAGCCCCATCAATTGCACCATGCATTTTCCTATATATACAGTATATATATGGGTCAGTCAGTGTGTGGTTGATGGTGGAGGTTTTATCTACTTCTTTTCTTCTTTTGCAATAGACAAAGTGCTTTTGTTGCCACATCCAGGTCCGAGCTCCTTCTTAAACGTGCCTTGCCCGCTTGAGTTTTCACATGTACAGGGAGAAAGCTTTGCCATCAGGAGGTCATAACAGTGTGAATGCCTGACAGAAAATGACATTGAATCCACATTTTTACAGATTTTGTCTTTAAAGGTTGTGATCTTAAACTTTTGATTGGCTGATGAACAGCCTATTTCAGTTTAATTTTTGTTTTCAATAAATTGCTTCCTCAAATTTTGTTTGGTCTCACTCTCATTTCTTCTTTTTGCAGAAACTCTACTTAGAACTGTCTTAAAATCCAACAATGTAAAATGTACATTCATACAATTTTTCAAATGGTCTTAAAATTGGTCAGGTGTGTATTTGTCTGAATATATGTGAAGTAGAAGAATGAAGCTGCAGAAAATGGAAAAACTTCATAGAATATGTACTTGAGTAAATGTGCTTAATTACTACTTTCCACCCCTGAGCACCCCTCCAACACACAGATGTCAAATATTTCTGATCCTCAAAGCATGACGCACTGTTATTTTACAGCCTTATACAAACCATCACTCATTTAACTAATAACTCAGGAATGATGGTTTAAAAAAAAAGAGTAGGAAGAATATGCAGTGATTCTCCCAAAGCAGCACCTAAAGGTGACGTGTCCATTTCAATTGGATTATCTATCACAGGCTTTTTGAAGTCTCTCAGGGAAATCTGCACCACTGTCACAGAGCATTTCCTCCATCTTTGATCTGGTGTGGGTGTATCTGGAGGTCTGCAGACCCTGACCAGATGAGATTAATGGGCAAATTGGATTTTTCCCATGATCCCCGTGGAAGAAAACCATAAAACAACAAGCTGATTTTCAGCTTGCTTCTCAGCCCATTGAACACAACTTCATTTTTGCAGCAGTGAAAGCAGTTGCAATAAACCTGTGAAAGGAAATCCATTTTAGTCCAGGTCATTGTATTCAGTGTAATGTAAGTTTACTTCATTAAGAAATAAGTAAGGAACAAGACACTGTGGAATTACTAATGTAAGGTAACTCAGTAACTCACTTACTAAAAACAGTACCTACATTAAAGAGCCCCTCCCACTAAAACCACTGTGAGTATCTCTGTTTACAGTGTGGGGGGGTCACAACAGCAGTATATGTACGCAGCACCCCAAGACCTGAAATTGGACCTAAATGTGTTTATTAGTC
>JAPSES010000249.1:12751988-12763499 GCA_029822895.1 Maxillicosta whitleyi
AGATAGATATTACTTGTTGAACAGTAAAAGACAAAGGGCTGTGATTATTGGTGCATTCATGTCACCTTTAATGTTTAACTGATAGTGATGAGGTGTTAGAATGTGTTCACACTTAATCAACCTGCAGATTCAAGTTGAGAAGAGTGATATGGAAAAGTCCTGGAGTAAATGTGTTGAGTTCCATCCCACCCTTGTCCTGATATAGAACTGCAGCAGTGTAATAACTACTGATGGTGGAGGTTTGAGTTTGGATGTTTGTTGCATTGGTGACACACGTGCGTAAACGTGTCAAATGTGGAGAAGGTGCCGCGGAATATCTGATTGGATGTGTTTTATCCGCCCTCTGGACTCTGATCTCCCCTCATCTGACCCCTCCCCACTTAATTCACCGTAATGGCCTCAGGTGCGTCTTACCTCAGAGTACACGAACAGCGGCAGCACGAGCACTGCGAGCATCAGATCTGCCACCGCCAGACTCACTATGAAGTAGTTGGTGGTGGTCTTCAGCGCCTTCTCTGTGAACACGCTCAGACACACCAGCAGGTTCCCGCAGATGATCACAATGATCAGCAGAACCCCGAACACCAGGGCCGGCAGGTTGTACGCGGTCTCCTCCGCCTCTCCCTCCCCCGCCGCCGCGCTCACATTGGCCGCCATCTGCGCCGCTGCTCCTCCGCTCCGTGCCACAGCAGCGCGGCCAGCGGGCTCTCATGAAGGCCGAGCCGGGCTCCGGTCCCAACACGCGGGTCTCGTCATGGTGTCACGGAGACTCAGACTGCCAGACTCCGCTTCGGAGCTCCACTGTGCCGGGTGCGCACTGGGCGCAAACAAACTCTCCTGCGTAAAACAGATTTGGATCCAGGCGCAGAATGTAGTGACTCACAAAGTGAAACATTGACTAAGACGCATCATTACAGCACAAATAACCTGTAAAGAAACGACACTTGGAGTCGTTAAAAACTTTAAATACAGCAGTCCTTCAAAGTAAAAGACCAATAAAGTCCATTTGTGCGCGCGGACAGAGCGCAGGGGTTCGGGTGGTTCCAGGCTCTTCCCGGTGTTTACCTGCAGCCCGTTAAAGGCCACCGGATCCAAATTAACCGATTAAAGCAGCTTATCAGCTGCGCTTTACGGTGTCCTTCAGTCCTTGAGCTCCAACAGGAGACGGCGTCTGTCCATCTGTCTGCCTGTCTGTCCATATGTGTGTTTATGAGTGTGCGTGAGAAAGACGCACAGCCACTGCAAAAAATATCTACAACTTAATTTATTGAATTAAACAGTGAGGAACAGTCAGTATCTCTCATTGCTTTTAGTTTAGTCTTTAAAGGTAATTAAATCAAGTGTTTTAACAGGAAGTCTTTCATTACTGGATAAATTAATCACCGTCAGCCTTGGATTAAGGGATGTCTTTATTTACAGTCTTTCAACAACTGAAGATTAGATCTTAATTTCTGTGTATTTTCACATTAATCTCATTATCTGTCAATAGACCAGATTAATCCATTCATTCATGCATTAATTCTATGACATAATAGGGATGTTCAATGACTTGGATTTTTCTGAACAATTCTTTAAGACTAAATTACAAAAAAATAAAAACATCCAAACATAGTCAAACACAGTCTATTAAATTACTATCAGATCCTGGAAAGATGTTGCACATTTGTACATGACTTTTACAAAGATATGCACTTATATTAAGTAATCATCTCAGGACTCTTAGAAGAATTTAAGAAACTGGTTTGGACCAGACTGTTTGAGCTGGTGCAGGGAGCAGACATGTTTAGAGCTTTAAAGCTGTTCACTTTTTGCAGTGTGGGATTCCCTCCTAGTGATCACTGCAGGAATCCTCTACATTCATTAACAGAGAATGAACACAACGGAGGCACACTCACTGAGCATGTGTTGTTTAAGAGTTATTAACACAAGACGTCATACACACAGATGGTAAATGTAAGGAGGAAGCTGATGGGAAAGGTTCATTTAGAGTAGGAGTGTCAAACTCATTTTAGTTCAGTTCCACATTCAGCAAAATTTGATCTGAAGTGGGCAGCACCAGTAAAATATTATCATAATAATATATAAATAATGTCAACTCCAAACTCTTCTTTATGTTTTAGGGAAAAAAATATAAAATAAAATTATGTTATGATGTGTACACCTACAAATTATGCTTTAAAACAATGTGAATAATATGGACAAACTGAAAAAATAAGTGTAATTTTAACAATATTATGCTTCAGTTTATCATTTTCACAGGTACATTATAACATTCAGATCACAGTGGATCTACAAATACATGAAACATTCATTAACAGATAATAATGTGGTTCATATTTATTCAGATTATTCACATGTTTTGTAAAATTATACTTGTAAATACATGAAAATGTTTACAGAGTTGTGAGTATTTATTAGATATTATGGTAGTATTTGACCAATTTGACCCACTTGAAATTGAATCGGTCTGTCTATGACCCCTGAAATAAAATGATTGTTAATATCTTAGTTTGATTTTAGCAGTTTACAGTCATCACAAAGGCTGGACTGGATCCTTTGGTGGGTCGGATTTGGCCCCCAGCCGCATGTTTCACACCCCTGCTGTAGAGGATAAGAATGCCCCCATCCATGGGGTGTCAGAGCTCACTGGACAGTATGATGAGACTGAAAATGATGAGATATTTGAGCTTTCAGATCTGAAGACAGTTGTCCTACAGGAGACATTTGGACAGAGCTCTCAGACTCCATCACTACGAGGGAATAGAAGAAGGATGTAGTTCAGAAAATATGATAATTTAATGGTTAATGTAATCAGGTGATGTTTGACTTTACAAAATGTTCCTAAGATATCATAGAATATAAAGAAACAAGAAAATCGTGGTTTTATGCAACTATCCTTGTACTTCACTACATCTTGAGACAAATACTGTATTTTTTTGCACTAAATTTCTTGAAGTAACTGAAGGCTGTAGAATTCCTTCATAAACAAACAAACAAAAAAAAACAAACTCTTGAATCAGCAGAAAACTGTTTTCACAGAATAGCTACACCACAAACATACCATTAGTTTCACAGCATTATTGTCATTTTGGGCCAAATTGTGATATCAGCAGTGTTTCACTCCTAATACTAATGCTTCATGTTATGCAGATGACTTAAACAATTATGCCATGAGTCAAACAATATGATGACGTTACAATATGATGCATTGCTGTAGATTATGCAACACCACAGTTTCTACTGAGCTCAGCCTTTAAATTCTACAGAAACACATCAGTACCAAACAGTAACAGGGACCATTTTTCACCACAATGACTATTTTTAGCAGAAAATACATTTATACTTTTGCATAAAATTTGGAATGCATTACTTTTTGATTATTTTTGGTGTTGTTTTTGTAGTTTTAGTCAATTAAGTGTCTTTTCTTCAACCACTGATTAGAAATTACCACATAAGAACATTAATATTATTGCTTTTACTACTTAAATGCTGAATTCATTATTTTTATGTATATATTTTTTCTGTAGCAGCAAACCTATTGGTTGAATTAATACCAAATTAGGTTTATAGACTGCCAGTGACCCATAGTAGATATGGTTACATTTTGGGAAAAGTGGCTCAAAGTTCACATGTTTTATTAATTTAAAAAAACAAAACACTTTTCTGCCATTTATCTAAACTGGGCGAAATTTTAAATGTCTATAAAAACATCGATTTTGTTTCAATTTACTTCAACCTTGGCACATATATATAGGCAACTGATATGCTGACATCAGCACACGCATAGACATGAGGACATCAGCTGGATTGATGCCAAAATAAACTACAATATGTGCGAGGGGCGGGGTTTGTTGTACCTGGCATCACTTCTTTTATTGAGTATTGTGAAGTGTGTTGTGCATTGAAATCTACAAATACATAAATAAAACCATCCATACATTCATGTATTATATATAAATAAATACCAGTCCATAATTAGGTTCTATGTTTCCTAGTTTCTTTAATAATAACAGTGAGTATGTGAGTGGTGTTGGAGGTCACACCACCCACTCAGTTGTCATATGTGCTGTGTTTGAGTGAAGTCAGACATCCGAGTGCTGTGGGATCATTTTTCACTCTGAGTTTTTGTGAGGACGTCAGAGCTCAGCTGCAGTTTTCAGATCAGCGCCGCCGGTTAGGTTGACGATGTGAACATTGGTCTGCACTCCGAAAAAATAACACAGTATGAGATATCAGGGGCTGCAGTCACATGACCTCACCTTGGTCTGAGCCATTGTCTGTGTATTTCAAAACACTGACATGACACGTTAATGTGGAAAAAAGCTCCCGTGTGGTGCTACTGCTCTGAGTGGATCCTGTACTTATCAAATAAGACTCAACAAGTGTTTACACTGAATCACAGCGGCAGACGCACTATTTATTCACTTAAGTCATGTTTGGTTAAAATGGGCATTTACAGAGAATCAGTGAAATGTTGGGAAGTTTTGGACTGAGTGACCGTTTAAAGGAGATGTACCCACTTATAAATTGTGATGAAATGCTTTAGCATGAAGCTATTCAATCATTGCTTCAGTTCGCTGCAGGATCCAACAGATGCTTTGACTTCCCCCTCCTCCTCTTCCAGCTCCTGACCTTCTTGCCTTTGGCTGAGAGCAGAAGGAAGAGAGAAATGATGGAGTATCAGCTAGTTAAATGCTTTTACCAATGTAACTCATAAAAACACAGTGCTACTTTTATGGTGTTCATTTTCTCTATATTTACTCTTTATTAATTGATTTATCACCGTTTGTTATAGTATTATCCCCTGTATTTTTTTTTTTTTTTTTTAGAATAAAATACATTTTACTGATCATGTAGATGTTCATTAGCCTACAGGTCAGATTACAGTTGAAAATTATTATACCAGAAACAGAAAGAAAATGTGACTTTTTCCAGTCAAATCTATCATTATCTGAACATTTATCACCATTTATTGTAATATTATCCTCTTTATTTATTTTTTTCCCCAGTGGAATTCCAGGATTTTCCAGCATTTCATTTACTAATCATGTAGATGTTCATAAAAGCTCAGAGTAAAGTGAAGGATTATTATATCAAAAATAGACAAAACTGAAGACAATTACAGCAAAAATATCAATAACTGAACATAAACCCAGTGTTTCCATCCACTGTCATTGATCTAACTCCATGGGTTTTACTGGTGAATTAATGTTGTAGAAGATGACGGTGTTTCCATGGTAACTACTGAGCATCTGTATGTTCATATAGGTCATATCTGATGAGCATAAAAAGATGAATAACTGTATTTTACACCAATTATTTACATGGATTGATAGAATTGGTGGATCAACAGGTATTAAACAGTTTAGATCAATAGATGGTTTTGGTTGATGGTTGATATTTGGGTCTTTATGGGTTAGGTGAATATCTGGTATTTTCCTACATTTAATTCACTGATCATGAAGATGTTAATAAAAGTCAATGGTTAATACATTAGAAATGGAGAAAAAAGTGACTTTTGCAGTAAAATCTATTATTATATTGAACATAATCCAAGTGTTTCCATCCACTGTCATTGATCCAACTTCATGGATTTTACTGGTGAATCAATGTTGTAGAAGATGACATTGTTTCCGTGGTAACTACAGAGCCTCTGAACATCCAAATGGGTCATATTTGATGACCATGAAATTATGAAAAACTGTATTTTACACCAATTATTTACATGGATTAATAGGATTAGTGGATCAGCAGTTATTAAACAGTTTAGATCATAGATAGTTTTGTCGGTGGTGGATGTTTAGGTCTTTATGGGTTAAACAAATAGGTGAACAGTCAAAATGTGGCATCGTGGTTTTGTTTGACTCTCCTGCACTTTTAAACAGAACAGAAGATGTTTTATTCATGTCTATGGGGGAAGTGGAAGCGGTGGAAGCCATATTAGAGATAATATTTTGGCATTTCAGTTATACACACAGTCATGTTGATGACATTTCTAGGGTCCAGTCCTCAAATGTTTAGGTGGAAGCAGCTAAAGAACATCTGAAGAATGATACATTGGTGTGCATTTTTTTTTTGTTTAGAAATGATCTGTCTCAGAGATTAAATGTGCTACATCTTACATTCATTAATAAGATAAATCAGAAAACAAATGACAAAAGTGACATTAGCTGATGAGTGTGTTATAAAGTGTTAATATATATTGGTTTTTATACGTTCATACAATAAGTTTATAAAACAGTAGAAATAACCTGTGAAGTGAATGTATTGTAATGTAGACCTGGTAGCTCTGAGAAAACACATTCTGTTTTTAATTCTCACAATTTCACATTTTCACCTAAAGTCTGTATCTTGGAAACAGCCAACAAACATCTTTGACTTATGTTTTTATTTACTAATGACTCAAACTTGGTAAAATTTCACAGTTTTTTTCTTTGCAGGCATTTTATTTGTAGATTAGTGATGTCAGTGGGGTACTAAAAAACTCTTTCTGGCACCAGTAAACTTACCGTCTTAGCAAAACAGTACAGTTCAAAAAAAAAAAAGATATTGAATTTAAAAAATGAAAAATGGATCTGAC
This sequence comes from Maxillicosta whitleyi, assembly GCA_029822895.1. Taxonomy (NCBI): domain Eukaryota; kingdom Metazoa; phylum Chordata; class Actinopteri; order Perciformes; family Neosebastidae; genus Maxillicosta; species Maxillicosta whitleyi. The sequence goes on from JAPSES010000249.1 coordinate 12,758,569, forward strand.
TGATTGACTGTCTGCAATGTCCTGCTAAGAAGTTCTGACTGGTATTGATTTTTCCATGCAACTGTGTAATCTTAATTACTGTGTTATAAATTAAAAATATAAGACACATATTTGGAATCCCCTGAGGGAAACCTGGTGACAAACTTACACTTCTTCACTTACTTCACCGAACCCTGGTCAATAAAATAATTTTTTAACAAGCACTGTAAACTTCCAAAGGCCAATTGGTACCTTTTAAAAAAATATGTGTGGTGTCAGGCCCAACAAACCCTGCCCCTAGCATGTATTGTATCTTATTTTGGCATCGATGCAGCTGATGTCATCATATCTATGTCTGTGCTGATCAATCAATCAATCAATCAATTTATATCAAACTTATTACAAGCAGTTAAGATCAACATTCATTTACAAGATACATTTTGTAACAGGACACCCCAGAAGCAGTCCTAAGCTTAAAAAATTGGGTCCCTTAAACATGTGATAAGAGACAAAATTTACATTTTAATCTTTAATAAATTCAACAGTTTCCTTATTGTGAGTCCTAATGTGATCAGTATATTCTAATATTATCAGATAATTTAAGAGTCAGACACAGGGCTTTTATTCATATAAATACTGAGTTTACATGATATGTATATCAGTCATTCAGGGTTTAGGGTCCGGCCTGTTTTTGAAGCAGCTCTGTTTATGTTTACATGTTTTGTTTTGGTTCATTAGGCTGTATATGTTTACACTAATTATAAAGCAACAACTGTTTTTGCTTAAGATGATTTTTAAATATATTAAGAGATGTCAGCATATAGATTGCCTCTATATATGTGCTAAGTTTGAAGTAAATTGAAACTAAATTGAAGTTTTTACAGATATTTGAAATTACCTATTATAAGTAAATGGGAGAAAAAAAGATATTAAAAATTCATTAAAAAATTGGAACGTTGACCTACTTTTCCCAAAATGTAATCACATCTATTCTGGGTCACTGGTGATCTATAAACCCAATTTGGTATGAAGTCAACCAAAACCAGTCAAACAAAGAAACAAACTGAACCGGGAGGGGGATAAACAAAACCACCCCACAAACCACAGGGTCTCTGAAAACCCTAAAGTAATCCCAGTCTAGCACCTACATTCCATTTATATTAGTCTGCTGCCACCTACTGGTGAAAATCTGCACAAACAAGACAATTGTGCTTTCACATTTCTGTCAAACCTAAGCAAAAAACACAGTTTCACAACAGAAAGTTAAAAAATAGATTTTATTTTTTCACACAGACCCTCTTTTGTGTTGATGTGACCACCACCCACAGATTTCACTGATCGTCTGCACACTTCTATTGTCTAACTGTGGTGACAGTGAACACAGGTATGCAGGGGTTTTACTTTCGATGATTGACTTAAACTGCATCCTGTTGGTACTTCTAGATAAATGGGATGTATGATGTTTGGCTAGGGTTAGGATTGTGATCGGCTTAAATAAACCCTTTTAAAGTTTCAACTTTATCTGCAGTCTACGTTTAACTCCACCCACTGCAGGACTGAACAGTGCTGCAAAGTCAAAGAGGGGCTGAAGGGCAGGTGCAGATATGAGGCAGGAAGATTTCAGGGACATCCAAGACATGTATGCAGAACCATAGGAGGGTCTATAAAGGCCAGTTTTATTTTTTCTTGTTGCTTTATCACCTAAAAAAGCTCATGTAAAAACTTCACATGATAGTGGCATCTGCAAAATATGTAAAATTGAACATTTGGCAGCAAATCAAGAGGACTGTACAGTTATGATTGGAGAACCTTTAACGCATCCTTAACCCATAAAGACTCAGTACTACTTCTGTAGCAGTTCCTACATTTTTTTATTCCTATTTAACCTTTCTCAAGTGATTTAATCACCATTTATTATAGTATTATCCTCTGTGTGTTGCATTTTTCAGTACAAATGAGGTATTTTCCTATATTTAATTCACTGATCATGTACTTTAATTGTGACTGCTGAGGTTAAAGGTGAGGGTTATTAAACCAAAAACAGACAAAACTTGAGAAAAAATGACTTTTTCAGTTAAATCTATCATTAACTAAACATAAAGCCAGTGTGTTCATCTACTATCATTTATCAAACTCTGGGTTTTTACTGGTGAATCATTGTTGTAGAAGACAATGTTTCAACAATCAATATGGAACCTCTGAAAGTCCAAATGGGTCATATCTGTTAACCATCAACAGGTGACAAACTGTATTTTATACCATTTATTTACATGTACTGATAGGATTAGTGGATCAACAGGTATTAAACAGTTTAGATCAGTAGATGGTTTTGGTCTCCTTTGGTTGTTTGGGTCTTTATGGGTTAAAAAAAAAATTCATGGCGTACATCAGGGGTCACCAGTCCTGGTCATGGTGGGCCGGTATCCTGCATGTTTTAGATATTTCCCTCTTCTGGCACACCTCCCACTCATTATCAGGCCTCTGCAGGGCATTATTATAGGCTTATCATTTGAATCATGTGTGCTGGAAGAGGGAAATGTCTAAAATATGCAGGAAACTGGCACTTGAAGACCAGGATTGGTGACCCCTGGCTTAGATTAATCCCTAGTGGTTGACGCTACGTCAGTATCAGAGAAAGCCAGCTCGAGATGTTTTTAAGACAGGAAGCGGTGTGTTAAATAAATATTTGCACGAGTACTGACGGTGTTTCTTCAGAGTGTAATCACATGATTCAGTTCACGTTAACGTGTGAATGTGCAGTAGTTCTTTTCTGTTCTCTAAACCACTTGTGGAGTCAGTGACCTTTTCGATTTGGAGGGTCTTTACGTGGCTTTCGACAGCTTGTTTAAGACACAGTGAAGGTTTTGTGAAGTCATGTGACAGGATGTCGTCAGTCCCGTAGGCCACTCAAACCGTCACTAAGCTGGAAGTGAGGTCGGACCAGAGAGAGGATGGCACCCCGAGGCGCCCCAGCCAGGCAGTGGGCCTCGTCCACACTCAGGCCCCGGGTACGCAGCGTCCGCAGAGCGCTGCCGCAGCTGTCCCTGCCGCCGGATGACATCATGAGGACGATGCTGAGTGGGCTGTCCAACACGCCGAACCTCCTCCGCATATTGCCGAGCTGAGCTGAGAAAACCTGCAGGTGAAGGCGCGTAAGCCCTTACTGATCCACACTCAGACGGCAGAATTCACATCAGTGTTCAAGAACGTGTGGTATGAACGGTTTTGTCAAACACACCTCGGCGGCCTCACGGCTGGCTGTGTTTATGTCGGCGTCAGGTTGGACGATGGAGTCTCCACAGAACACAACTCGGAGCTGCTGAGATGAACATGAAGCAGTCTGATGGTCGACCAGCGCTGAGAGGACACCTGAAAAAACAGTCACCTGAGGGATTATTTTCTCCAAACTTGTAGCCACTTTTAATTTTATTTAGCTATTGTGTTTGTTTTTCTGACTGTTATTTTTCGGTAACTTTACTATTATTGGTCTTAATTTTATTTTGAGGAATTTAATTTCTAAGCTATAATGACTAGCGCCTTTATTAAACCTGAAAAAGCTACACTGACACAACGCACTATGTAAATTTAACAAAGCCATTTGACATTTTACTCTTAAAAAACATAATAGATTAGCAGTGAGAGCTAACAAGGCTGATTTCACCTGCAATTCTATTTTGTTTGAGTTCATGCTGCATCGTTTATTTTATTTTTGTGTGATTTTTTTTTAATATATTTCATTTGTAAACATTACATTTTCATTGGTAGTTTTAATCTTCTTTTTGCTAAGTCATACTTTACTTTTCAGGGCCTTACATAAATCCTAATTAATTCACATTTGGTGCTCTAGTGAGGACGTATGACAAAAGAAACAGTACGTTTAAAATGCCGCACTGAATATGAAGAAAAAAAAACATTTATTTGTGAAAAATAATCAAGAAGATGTTTCATTTCGAGGGCACTGTATATTTTTTATCATTAATGAGAAAAGAAGAAAACCCTGCTGACCTCTGGAGGCTGCCTGCACCGTCTCGTTTTTATCTGTTGAGAGGAAGAGCTGCACCTTATTCTGCAGTAAACTGTCCGTGAAGTCATCCTCACAGGAGAAACAGAACCTGTGGATCTGCAGACCTGACAACAGAATCCAAATGTGTGTAAATGTGCATCAGAATCACAAATATTTCACACATTATTACTACAGAGCTTCAAGTGCAAAGTAACAGAGGCCTGTGTGGTAAAGTTACCCACATTCACCAGTGGTCCTGAGGTTTTACATTTAAGTGATGATCTGCAGATAAAGTTACCGTGGTGTCTGGTGCTGCTCTTGATGCGGTCACTCTGCTGCTGCTGCTGCTTGTTGGTGGTGATCAGGATAACGTCAAACAGCAGCATCTCGGATGGATTTTCCAGCAGCAGCCGTTCATTCACTGTTTGAAGAGCCTGGACAGAAAAAAAAAAAACACTGTAGGTTTTAGCTAATGAACAAGATGAAAGGCTGCATTTGCCGGTGGATGATTATAAGCGCCAGATTAATTCACTTTTGGGGCTTAATTCTGGCTCCAGGCTGTGTATGTGGGACTGAGTCTAAACAAACTACTAGTGATGTGGGAATCTATCATGATGAAAAAACTGTCTTTTAAATATTCAGCAGATGATGAGACTTTTTTTTTTTTTTTACAATTACGCACTGATTTATGAAGCTCTGGAAACACAGGCTACTGGTTGTTGCAGTCAATCTAAAACTGAAATAATATCTGCTTTATACTCAGTTTGTAACTTTGTGATATGGTCACAATCAAACATCTAGGCAGTGACACAGTTGTTGTTTTCATAAAGTTTGCTGCTTACTGTTTTTTTTTAAAGAGTTTTTTTTCAGATCTTTATGATAGGCTGAAGAAGAACCTCAAAGGTAAATCAAATGTATGTAAGAGTCAATTTGTGCCAACATTTTTGCC
>JAPSES010000249.1:12770833-12782401 GCA_029822895.1 Maxillicosta whitleyi
TATAATCTTATTACTAAAATATTTGTATGTAGAATATAGAAATATAGAATGTAGAAAAATAATATAAAGTATATACAGGTACACTCCAAGGAAGTTTATTGAGTATTTCGTAAAAAGTGACTGTATCTCTTATTGTCTTATTGTTTCTCCTCTCAGAAAAACAGAAGGAGTCTCTGTTCAGCAGCTTTCTGAAGTGGCTTTATGAACGCTTCGGTGTTTATATTGAAGACTTCCGCTTCCAGCCGGAGGAGACGACCGTGGAGACGGAGGAGCCTCTGAGCGCCAAAAGGTATGACACAACTACTGCCTGAGCTTTTTACCAACACGTTGAGGTATAACACACTAAATGTTTCCTTAATATGAATAATGATGTGTTTGTGATCCACAGGCTGACTGAAAACATGAGACGACTCAGTGAGTAACTTCTACAGCATCAGAAGCAAATCCAAACATTGACCAAAACACAGGAGGCTCAGGCTGATGCACAGAGGGAAGTTTAGTTTAGATTAGATTAATTTGGTTTAATTTAAATGGAATAAGTTAACACAGGAGATGTCAAGAACTAAAAGTCACTTCTACCCTATGAAAACAAATACAGAGATGCCAATAATGTAAACTATCAGCTGATACAGCAGATGAAGACTATAAGACACTTTGTTATTTTGACTGACTGTCAAAATGACCAGCAATGAATTCTTGTTTGAAATACACAACTTAGAAACCATCAAACAGCTATATGTAAACAAAGATGATTCATGGTGTTATTGGAGGTAATTCACTTATCAGACAGGGATAATCGTTTGTTTACCTGCTTTACTAGTTTCAGTTTCTTCCTGTAGCCTCCATCAGAAGCATGAAGTTGCTGTGAGGTGTCTCAGGAGGATTGGTCAGACAACAGGGAGGGTTTACGCCCCCTGCTGTCTGACCTCTTCTCCAGGACCGCATCCCAGGTGTGCTCCTGATTCTCCTGAGCAGCCTATAAGATGCAACATCATGTGATGCTTCTGATGAAGGTTACAGGTGTTATCTGAAACTAGTAAAGCTGGAACAAACAAGTACCTCTGTCGGATGAATGAATTACCTACAATAATTCTATCTGGAAGACAGTATGAACCTTTACCAGACAATGATTCATGGTGGTTTTGGTAGTTCTCAGTGTGTTCTGCTGTCCACAGTTTGTACTATTAATACTATAGATTTAGTAAAATACACTGAAAGTCACATTATAGTTTGTCTTTAACAGTTATTTCATGTTTCATCTGTTATTACATAAGAATGTGTCTGTTTAGCTCCAGATAAAATGTTCTCATTGACTGGTTGGTTTGTTTTGTGTCAGAAAGAGGATTTAGACCTGTGACCAATTTCATGAGGAACCTGTCAGCTTTATCCAGCTGGTACTCAGTGTACACGTCCGCCATCGCCTTCCTGGTAAGTAGACAGTACTGATGTCACATTAACATAATGGAACACATTTTTATTTATTTACTTTATTGTTTTATTTGCAATTATGCTCTGTTGTGTTTTAGTCTAAACCTAGATTTTAATTTAATTCTCTTGGGGCAAACCTTTAAACACCACTTTAAAACATGATCTAATATTAGTATTAAACCTACAATTAAGGAGGTTGAACTCTAGAAGTGTCTGATTTTTTCAGATCAAGTTCCTCAAAGAAACATATAAATGATTTATAAACTAATAAACTAATAATCTCATTCCTCACTGAAGTTTATGGAGCTGTTGGTTTTTTTTGGAATTATGCGAAGATAAATTAAATTTTGATTTACTCATTTTAGACTTTGTTTTGGAACTGATCATTTGATAAGCCCTAAGTCATTTTCCATTAAATTATTGTTTTTATTGTTATGAAACATGCGATGAATGCACCTGATAATGTAAGAGATTAGTAGAAAAGTGCACATTTTATAATGTCATTACAATTTCATTTCATTATGAGTGGCAGATCTTTTTGTCATGGTCTCTGTGTCTTATATATTTGTTGTACATTATAATCTTGTACATTTACATGTTGCTTCTTTACATATAGATCTACATGTATGCAGCATGGTACGGTTGGACCATCCCCATGTTCCTGTTCTTCGCTATCCTCCGTCTGTCCTTAAATTATCTCATCGCCAGGTGAGTTCAGGTCCTCTCCATATCTCAACTAATCACAGAAACAGCATCTCAAAAGTAGGCACACAATTATAAAAGTACATAAAGTCAAGGTTTGGGGGGGAAAAAATGCAGTTTTGAAAAAGTCTGGAATTTTAATTTAGAAGAGCAAAGACCCTGCATTAATGTGAGTATTATAAAAAGTGGCTGTTATGTAGTGAGTGGAGTGGTACAGGTCAATGTTTTCTGTTTCAGTCTTATAAAGTCCTAAAAGTACATAGTGACTGTGAAATTCTTATTTACATACTCTGTTTGTTCCCATGATGCCGTGCTGCCAGAGGTTGGAGGATCCAGTGGAGCATTGTTCCTGAAATCTCAGAGCCATTGGTAAGAAATCTGTCATTACATGTTGTGGTGGAAAAATTCTACTCCTCCGTGTCTGAATGGGATAAGATCAGGAAACGATCAGTGTCTTTCTCAAAGCTTTAATTTGTAGATCCACAGGTACCAGTCCCACAGAGGACAAAAGTTACACATCACTCATCCTCTCTTATAAGGCTGTTTTTCTAAGATAACATATGACTAATGTCAAGCTGAACTGTCGAAGAGTCCTCAGAGTCGTCTCTTCCTGAAGCCACGTCTGCACTAACCTACCCCAGGCGTCTATCCCCAGGCTGTAATCAAAATATCCTTGAGCAGTTCAGATATGAATAGAAACAAGTCCAAACTGGTTCTTTGTCTTACCACTGTGAACCTTCTACTGGACTGGGACAAAATTCAACTGTCTCTAAACTAAGACTAAGAATATATGTAAATACAAACTATGAAAATTACTATCAGGCTAAAATTCCCATTACACATGTCAAGCTGTTTGGGATTATGTTTACCTTAAACTCACCTGAAGGTAAACAGCTCCACCTGCTGCACTAATCACTTATGGACAAGAGCCATCTGGATTCATCCGTACAGTATAATTTAATATGAAGTACAGTCACAGAAAAAAATTATTAGACCATCAAAAGTCATCAAAAACAATGGTTATGCAATCAAGTACTAACTCCTGTGTGAATCATGTGACTAAAACAGAGAGAAAAGAAAACATGGAATGTCTAAAAGCATTTATATACGTGATTACTTTAATTTGTCAGTCACAAAGACTGGGAAGTGAAACGGGAAATTCTTTTGGTTTGACAAAAAGCTTTTTTTTTAATCTCAGCTAATGAAGAAAACTTTCAACAAGAAATAAGAGCCGTTTACCTCAGACATTTGAGTATTTATATAGTATGAATGACCTCATTTAGGTCATTGGCTTGAAGTTGGGCATATTTTCAGTTTTTACTACAACTGCTACTGCTGATAAACAATTATGTCGTACGCAGAGAAATGTCTGGACCTTATATGTTCGAATGTTGTGAGGTAACTAGTTATATATGAAACAGGAAAGCAGGAATTGAAACAGGTTGTAGAAGTCCACTTGATTGTTCTCAAAATTAATATAAGGATAGTTTTGCAGCACCTGGAGGGTTCAAATTGAAACTTTATGAACTATTAGGGTCCACATACACAAATAAATGAACCAAAGATGAATAAAAGTGGGTTTAGATAAATATGACACCTTATAATAATAAAATACAATAATACTGTCTTATAATATTCATGTGTTGCTTCAGCTGATATCATAGTTCTGTTGGCTTAGCTCTATTTTTAGACAGAAAACAGCCTCAGTAACACCCCCCCTCCCCCTATTTTCTGAACAGTTTGTGTTGTCAGTAGCTGCACTAAAGATTTGTGTAGAATCTAACAAACAAGATCAGAACTTACAGCACCTGGAGGGTTCAAATTCAGACTTTATGAACTATTAGGGTCCAAATACACAAATAAATGAACCAAAGACTAATAAAAGTGGGTTTAGATAGATATGAGGCCTTTAATATAAAAAAAAAAACAGCATGTTCTCCAAACCTGTTGGGCTCAGAAAAATATGAAATGGAACATGACGTGTCTCCATGTATGTCAGAGCTGCCTTCTTACCTGTGATGTTACAGAGGTGTGTGTGTGTGTGTGTGTGTGTGTGTTAACAGGAGCCGCCTAAAGAAGATCTGACAGTGTCGGAGAAGTTCCAGCTTGTTCTCGACGTGGCTCAGAAGGCTCAGGTGAGACTCATGGCGGCTCATGTGAGTTCCAGCTGCGACTTCAGACTCATTTTACTCAACCTCTGATTATTTTTATCTTCACAGAATCTGTTTGGGAAGATGGCAAACATACTAGAGAAAATAAAGAAGTGAGTCCCCCTTACAGATTGAGATACAGTATAAACCTTGACTGACTGTTTTCACTTACTGTGTGTTTGTTGTGTGTTTACAGCCTGTTCATGTGGGTTCAACCTGAGTTAACCCAGAAGCTGTACATCGGTCTGTGGGTGGCCTTCATCTCATCCTGTCTGCTGCCTTTCAAACTGCTAGGATTCATCATAGGTAATGAACCCACAAAGACCTAAACCGCTAGCAATCAAACGCATCTACGGATCTAAAATGTTTAATAACTTCTCAACCACTAATCTCATCAATACGTTTAAATAATTCCAGTAAAATCCATTTTCTCAGCTTTCGGTAGCATCAAATATGATCCATTTGGTGTAAATTCTTCACCAATAAATGTTTACGGAGTGATTCCGAGCCCCTCTCCCACTTCCTCCGCAGGTTTTTATGCAGGTATAAAGTTCTTCATCATCGACTTCATCTTTAAGAGCTGTCCTAAACTGAGGCGGAGATATGACACACCGTATATCATCTGGACCAGTTTACCGACAGACATACAGCTGAAGGAACGCAACAGTAGCAGCACACTCAGCAGGCGGGTTAGTGTGAAAGCTTTAATATTTACACAGAAATACACACACGTACTCTGGACACACATACATATACATATATACATATAGTTGGGATTCTTGGACAACATGCACAAAGCAAGGCATGCAGCAGTGCCTCATCCTGGATGATAACATGTCAGTGCTGGTTTTATGTGTCATTGTGTTACTGGTGATACTGGTGTCTGAGTGGTTGTGTTTCTCTCTCTCAGCCGTCTGAGTGTGAACAGGTAGGAGAATACCGTGTGTGTTTGTAGTGACTTTTACGGGTGTGACACACTGTAGTCGTAAGAGTCACAGAGTTCCTACTCCTTAGATGATCTACCCAATAGATTTTGACCTTTGACCTTTAGAACCCCTTCAGAGCAAACTGGGGATGTTAAATAGACCTGTGTTTTAGCTTTAGTTTCAGCCCAGGTTTTGTGCCATTGTTGAATTTCTGTGACTGATTTGGGCTTTGATGTGATTTTTCTTCTTTACTGTTTAAGGCATTTTTCACATCCACTGCTCCTCTATGCTCATCTGAATCAGTTGATGAGTTTGTAAAGTTGCTTTTTTGCCCCCTTGGTTCAGTTTCTTTTCAGAAGCAAACCAAAATACTTTACAACAAACTGTGTTATGAACATCCACTCTTACATGAAATAGCCTCTGTGGTCCAGGCTGGTGCAGATTTTGGTGAGGGAAACATTGTTTAAGGACTTCAGTTTATTCTTGGGTGGTCTGCTGCTGCTGTTACTGTGCAGGCTTCTGTTGTTTGTGGACTTCCTCCCAGAATACAAAGCACACTGGACTACTGGAGCTGTTTAGCTCACACTTCCAGAGTATGCCTTATAGTTGGTTCACACTCAACACACTCCAGTTTATGTGGGACCAGACTAAGACCACCTCCATGTTACTGTGTTCACTCCACTGTGTCAGATTTAGGTGGACGTAATTGCAGAAAGGAATGTAATATTCAGATATTATCTTTTCATCAGTGTATAATCACGTGAAATTGAGAATTGTTGCATTGTTTTTTTTTACAATGAGCCGTTTATCTCCACAGAGGGAGTGGGGCGCCTCCACAGTGTCCTGCATGTTGCACCACAGTGTTTCTACAGCAGCTCAGAACAAACTTATTTTTTTCTATATTATTGCTTGAAGGATTGAGTGTGGACCAATGTTAATATCTCTTTAATGCTGAAAGGTAAAATCAGGGGCGGCTCTCTCTTCTCGGTCCAAATCAGATCTGATGTTGTTTCACGCTATTATGAAGAATCAAGAATCTTTATTGTACGACGGAGCATTAGGGCCATTCATGAAGGAGAAGATATTTTTTGATATGAGATTAAAGGTAACATGTCAACGTTAAACTTGAAATTCCAAGAATAAAATGTAAATTTGATGACATCAACTTTATTCTCGACATTTCCAAGTTTAATGTCGACATGTCGAGTTTAAAGTCGACCCATCAAGATTAAAGTCGACATCCAATTTCAACTTTATTCTCAGAATTTTGAGTTTAATGGTAGGTGCGTCATGGAGCACCCCTATCATGATCTGCTTTACTTGTTTGTTTCAGGCTGTGTGGCGCAGTTGGTTATGCACATGGTTATGAAACCTTCCTTAATTTCCTTCGGGATCAATAAAGTATCTCTACTCTACTCTACTCTACTCTACTCTACTCAACAGTAATTCACTGTTGCTGTAATGAACTCTGCAGCCTCTAGGGGGCCCTGGAGGACCTCACACTGGCTGATCCAGCTCTTGTGGCTCTAGTAGACACATATTTGTACATATCATAATGTCTGCCCCACTGTCCCCCTGGTCCAGGCGACTGCTTCAGTTCGAGGCAGTGTGGGAGCTGCAGCTCCTGTGGGTGTCAACAGAGAGGAGGACGGAGGTCGGACCTACAGCACCAAGAGAGGAGCTTTTCATGAAGTCTTCAACCTGTCTGAGAGTGAACACCCACTAACAGGTGAGAAGGAACCTGCAGGTTTAAACAAGTACTGTAACATACCATTAAGGAATAATAACCAAATATTTAATAAAAACATGAATTTATCATTATTGACAAAATAACAGTGAGGAAAAATAAACCACAGTTATTAAAGGTTTGGAAAAAATACCAAAAAATGCTCTTCCTCAAGGAATAGAAAACATTATATCCAAAAATGAAACTGATTTCATTTTTATTTTATTTTTAAAACTCATTAATTCATGGCACTTAAGTGAGAATCCAAAAAAGTAACAGAGTGAGGTGTGATGAACCAGAATAATGATCATAGACTTTATTAAGATACTGATAAAATTATCAGTATTTGGACACATATGTTTTATTACTATATTTAATTTGCATTTTTTGCTGATTTCTGCAAATTTTCTGCTTTTTTTTTTTTTTTTTAATAATAAGTAACATTAAAATTCATAATAGTATTTGATTGTTATGAAATATAAGACACATATATAAGGCATATATTTGGAACATATTTATTTACACATTGCTGTTGAATTTATGCTGAACAGAATCATCTTTACTGTTCTTAGTTTACACTGTATTCTCATATCTTTTCTTATATATCCAGTTGTAATTCAGGTATAAATTAAATAAATGCAGTTTTAGAAACTAGACGTGTCTTTCATGTTCTGTAATCAAAAATATAGTTTTATAGAAAAAAGGAATTGACTCAGATGTTCACTTTGACTTCACCAAACCCTTTAAAGGTTTATTGAACTTTCAGATGTAGAAAAGCTGTGTTTGAACAGGTGTTGTGTTGTTTTTGTCAGTGTGTGAGAACGGCTGGCGCTGCTGCCTCATCAACAGAGACAAGAAAACACCGACAGACTACATCCGCAACGGAGTACTGTACATCACAGAGAAGTGAGTTGGACAAATGGAAGATAAGATATTTGTGTTATTTGACCTTAGAAAAACATTTCAACTCCGCTATCTCCTACAGAGGAAGAGTTTTCTAAACGGGAAGCAGTTTAGTGGAAACATAGAATATAAAATGAATAAATTCAAGGGACATCTGTGTTTCTGTCTGCCCTCAGTCATCTGTGTTTTGAGGTCTCCAGTTCTCGTTCTGGACCATCTAAAAGAAACAAAGTCATCAAACTGAGTGAAATCACTGAGATCCAAAAGGTACATTTTAAAGTCTCAGAAAATTCACCTGTTGTTTCTCAGTTTTTTTTTGTTTTTTTTTTTTTTATGTCAGAGTTACTTTATTTGCACCATTAAGTATGATAAATAAAGCTGCTCCCTCTCCTCCTCCTTCTCCCCCTTCTTTTTTGGTTGTCACAGTACAAAGTTTTGTCAGTGCTACCTGGATCTGGGATGGGTATCTCCATAGCAACACCATCCACTCAGAAGGTGAGAGTTTTAGATGTTCCTTCATTTTGTCTGTTCAGCTGTCACGGTAATTAGAGATGAAAAAATTATTTGATATATTCGTCAGTTATTTGTGCTTAAATAAATCATCAACTATTTTGCTAAATTAATATGTATTTTTTTTTATATACAGTTCTGATATTGTTTCAGATGATTCAGACCAGGTGTATAGTGTAGGTATTGAACAAATCATAAACTGAGGTGATTTATTGTTTTACTGTGGCTGTTTTCTGTCTAAAACCAGACTTAAGTTAACAGAACTATAACGTAAATTATAGCTTGAAGATGATTCCATAATACAGATGTGTTGGATGTTAATATTAATAGTACCCCTTTAATTGTTATTGTCTGTGGTTTGAGCTTATTTTTGTGGAAAAATTTCATATGATGAAGCCAGACATGGCATTAGAAAAACTGAACCATGCAAAGAGAATGGCACATAAAAAGAAAGTCTATTGTTTTTAATGTGTAGTTTAAGTGATAAAAGCAATAAAAAAAATAAAAACAAGTTTATTGATGTGACTAAAGTGACAAAATATAGCAATAATAATGATAAAGTAGCAAGTATGCAGTAGGTGACTTAAATATATTTGTTTAAAGAATAGAATAGAATAGAGTACAATAGAATAGAAAAGAATAGAATAGAATAGAAGAATAGATCCTTATTGTCACAGGAATGATGAAACTCAGTTTTTCAGTGCTGTTCTGTTTAGCAGCATTATAAAAAAACTACAGGATAAAATATTACAAATGTGCAGAAGCTGCTACTGACAGGATTATTCCAGCAGAGACCATCCTGTGACCTCAGGTAACCTCAGGTAACCGTGAGTCAGTCTCTGGTTCCGTTGTTCTCACCCGTCATTCTAAACTGTTCTTCCAGCCGCTGGTTTTCGGTGGGATGATCCACAGAGACGAAGCCTTCGACGCTATTTCTGCTCAACGCGCACTGGTGACCATGGCAACAGCCTCCAACCAGGAGTCTTAGTACATATTTACATAAATGCAGGAACAGGAAGAACATTTTTTTATAGATTGTGAGAGCTAAATCACAGTTGATGTCACACGCTAAACCTATATCCACCTTAATATCATAATAACAACAGCGTCACAACTGCCTTCCAACAAACAGCTGATTTTAGCCGATCACAAACACAAACCTCCTGCTACTACAAGGTTAGTGTTTTTTTTAAGTCCAAATAATATGCAGCTAAAATGTTACTGAGCATGAATCAGCTGTACAGTGTCACATAATCGATTCGATGTACTGGATCATCTGTGGAATGTCAAACTCGTACGTATCTAAACACTTTTAAACATTTTTGCTGTTGTTGTTACTTGTAACTCTGTCAGTGTGTTGTTACATAGTACGATATCACAAAACACAAACAGACAGGAGAAGAATTTCAGTATTTCTGCTCTGGAAATAACCAAAAATGCACTGACTCATCCAGTATAAAACTAAAAATGATGGATAATTTGGCATTTTTCTGAACATTTTCCATTTGCATTTCTGGTTATTTGCAGAACAGATGATACAGAACTTTCAGGGAAGTGTCTGCGTTGTGCTGCAGCCTTACACTTAATATTATTGTATGTCGTGTATTATGTATTTTGGTATTAATAATATACAGACTGTTCACTGTGCAGGTTTGATGGAAACACTTCTTTTTCTTTTAGATTCAGCTTCTTTTGTCTGAGCTAAAAATCAAGTTAAACAACAGCGTGTTCTGCAAAACCTAACAGTTAATTTCACTAATGGTTAACCTTTATTTTTCTCTTTATTGTTCCTTTATGCGGTGGATGAAATCAGTTTAGCTCATCTTTGTTCTTTAGCTTTCCCTATGCTCTCCATAATTCTAAATTGCTTTCACGCTCTAACATGGTTACATGGGTAAATCCTGTTTAATATTTAAACTTTTGTTTACGTATGGCATATATACCATATTATTTTGTAGAGCATTCTCTCCATAAGTTTGGTACAAAACGAGAAAACCTGTGTTTGCTGCTATTCAACTGTATTATTTGTATTTGATAAGCTTCTAAATCAGGACGTAAACTGTTACTTTGACGTTACACCAGCTCTTGATAACACTGGTCTATAATGATTCAGCCTCAGAGATTAAATGTGTTAAATGTTATTTTAATAAGATTAATTAGAAAATAAATGACACAAGTGCTGATTAGCTGAAAATTTTCCATTGTACATGATAAAGTGTTATTGGTTGATGTACTTCTATACAATAGATTCATAAATCTTACAAATCCGGTCCACCAAATGGTCCAGTCTGGTACGTCGGATGAATTTGTGAAATGCAAAAATGACACTGAAGATATTAATCATTTTAGTTCCGGTTCCACGCACAGACCAATTTAATCTCAAGTGATTAGTAAAATACTATCATAATAACCTATAAATACTCACAACTCCACATTTTTCTCTGTAAATGTAAGTATTTTTATTGTCATTGTACTGTATTTACACTAAAACAAACTATCATTTCACAAAAACCCAAATAACCTGAACAAATATGAACATTTTGAAAAGTCTGAAGTGCAGGTTTACCAATATTCTGCCTATTATTAAATGCGTGTATTGTGTATTTGTAGATCTGCTGTGATCTGTGTGTTGTAATTCACGTGTATAAATGATAAACTGAGACATAATATTGTTAAAATTACACTTACAGTTTGTTCATATTATTGACATTATTTTTAAAGGATAGTTGGTAGGAGTAAATATTTTCATCACTTAATTTTAGTTTTTCCACTCTAAAACATAAAGGAAAGTTTGGAGTTGACAGTATTTATGTATTATTATGTAATTGTTATGTTGAAGTCCATCTGGTGTCACTGAGATGAACAACAGTTAAACAAATTAACCCTTAATTCTCAGTATTCTCATTTTGATCCAAGTCTGTATCTTGGAAACTACAGCCAAACAGGATTTGGACTGAATCGTTCTTTATTAGTAGTTTATTACCGTATTTTCTGGATTATAAGTTGCACCAGCCATAAAATGCATAATAAAGAAGGAAAATACATATATAAGTCACACTGGAGTATAAGTCGCACTTTTTTAGGGAAATTTATTTGATAAAATCCAACACCAAGAACAGACATATCATGTTGAAAGTCAATTTAACATAAAAATAGAACAGAGAACAACAGGCTGAATAAGTGTACGGTATGCTAACGTTACATGACGCATAAACAACCAACT
>JAPSES010000249.1:12786185-12801517 GCA_029822895.1 Maxillicosta whitleyi
AAAACATATCTTGAAGTGTTTTAGTCCCCTGTTGGTGGAAAAAAAAACATGTTCTTTGCTGATAGATGATAAAACTACATGCAAAAAAGCCTGCAATAAAAATGTTAGTTAGTAAAACTTAGTTAGTTGTTAGTTAGTAGGAAAAGTTGAAATAGTTGTAGTAAAGTAATAGTAAAGTGGTCTCTGTTAATATTTGACATATATTAATACAGTGTTATTCATATTTCGCTACATATTAAGTGCTTCACAGCTAATTTATAAGATGAGGCAGAAGAAACTATGATATATTAAAATTACAATACATAAAAATACATAAAATGGAATAAATACAAAGAGTTGAAACATGAAAAAGTAATTACTTGACAAAAACTAGAATATAATTATAAGTAAACATATAGAGCACAAGTGAGTAAAACAGAATAAAACTTGACAGGCACAAAATAAAATAAAATAAAAACATTCAGCTTAAAGAAACTGCAGTTAAACCAATAAATAATAATAATAATAATACAATACGTTTTTAAATAAAACTATATATATATCCTACTGAATATGTATTTTTTGCCCTAAAACAAACGTAACTCCCGAGTTAAGTTGTCTTTCTTCCTCTTTTCTGAATCACTGCTGCTTCAAATGCATAACCACAGCGTCACCTTGTGGTCATGTTATGAACTGCACCTGCTTCAACTGCGCATGTTTGTAACAGGAGACACGCGCTCGGTTTGGAGATTATTTCAAGTGTCGCTTGAAGGAAAAGAAATACGAGTATAACCTCTGCAAATGATGCAGCTACATGGAGTAAAATATGTATTAAATAACTCAAAAGTAACCAACTGGACTGACATTAAACAGGAACAGTTCTGCTTCTACAGTTCTAGGAAACTAATTTAAGGAGAAGGGTGTTTACACCTTATACTTCTTCTCACTCCATTTCGAATCTATTATCTATTTTTTTTTTTTTTTTTTTTTCGAAATAAGCACTTCAAACAGTTCGAGACAGACCTCTTTCCTCCGGTTGTAAACCCTTGAGCCTGCTTTCAGGTTCTACAGTGGTGTACAGGTCAGTGGAGGGTTCACACCCAGAAATAGAACCCCAGTAATGTCACTACATCTACTGACTGGGTTTGTAGAGTCCAAACTAAACATTATCTACAGTTAAAACACTTCTGAGCTTATAAAATGTGCACCCACATTATACACATACATTATACACAAATCAAAATATAATTACATTGATAATTCATTTACATTTTCTATGTACTGAGCTTTTTTCCTCCCATTTGCTATTTTGAGATTATTTCTCAAAAAACATTTTAGTTCCAAATCTCATTACAGTATATACATACCTCCTGGACATGGCCGCGTCACATCCCTTTTGGTCCTGCGTGTAACTGCTGTCTGTGGGCTCCATGCAGAGGCTTGTTTTTTCCCCCCACGAATTACATCCTATAGTTAGAAAACAAAATAGAATGTCTTTTTCTCTCTCTCTCCTCAGTCCCTTGTCTCATTTGTGGGTTTTTCTTTGTCATTCTGCAGAAAGGAGGCGCTGGTCCTGGTGACTAGTAAATACAACTGTATCTGCATCCTGTCTGTTTTAATGTTTATATTGATCAGTTGTAACTAGAATGGGATTCCGTTGCTCTGAAATACATGCAATGACAACAAATTTAATTCAATATATAGACCTATGCACTTAACCTACTGTGCATTAAATGCAAGTAAATCTAGTGAATCTTTTTTCCACCAGTTGCTCAACTCACTGAATACTTTTGAATGACATTTACTTGATACATTCACATTTTAACATGTTCATAGACATTTCATTTGTATTATTTTTGTGATCAATAACCTGTTAAACTGGAGTTCTACTCAGAAATGGAGTCCACTTACCTGGGTGCACAGTTGTCCCAGAAAAACAGCACTTAATGAAAATGAAAGTAAAAATTTAATTAAAACACAAAATTAGCTATGAACTAATAAAATAAAAATATATTTTTACAAAGACAAAAAAAAAAAAAAATCTATACACAAAAATGATCATAATGAACCATGTTAAGACAGATCAGTGATTCAATAACATATTTTAATTTTTCAGTGTTTTAGTATAAAAAATCCCAGCATCTCCCGTTGGCTATAACTGTGGTTTTTTCCCAGAGAATCAGCTAAAGTACCAAATGTATTTACACACAATGTCATCCAGAAGGCTGAGACAACACAAAGTCCAGCCAACACTACCCCAACAAAAGAAACAGAAACAGAACAAACACTACCACCTCACCGTTCAGATTAATGCTATCAATCAAAAAAGAAAAAAAAAAAATTAAAAACCTCACAAAACAACAGAAGAAGAGGAGGGGCCCCTAAGGAGGACCCCCGCTGTGCCCATAGTATTTTCTTACATACTCTCTATAAAGTGATGCATAAACAATTTCTGCTTTACAATAAATTAGTTCAGGCACATTCTCTTCTCTCCTGCAGCTCACTGTTGTTCATGTGGAAAAGATGACCATGTGACGTTTTACAGAAGACACTTGAACTCATCACAGCACACAAACACACAGAGAAAGGCGGAACCCCTTAAAAAAAAGATGGTTAAAAAAAAACACATTAGTGGAAAACTTGTGGGCAGCAGATTTTTTGGTTTCGGTATGAATGATGCACTTCAGGCATTTTAAACTTTGAAACTTCTATATAGATTTTATATAAATATGTACAAACAAAAATTAAAGAAGTCCTGTAAAAACATTCAGTAAAAAAAAAAACAACACACACACACGCAAACAAAAAAAAAAAAATAATGCCAAAGACAACTTGAAGCTGACAACTCAATAAGTTACAAAAACGGTAAAAAAAAAAAAAAAAAAAAAAAAGGAGGTGAAATAAAAACAGTATGCAGGTTAGTTTAGTTTGTCTCTCTGTGGAGATAGCACCAGCAGAAACACCCACGCCTCCCACCATATAAATATGTGATGAACAGCTGAAAAAAAAGGAATAAATTAGTGTCAGGCCTTGTATTTACAGGAGCTGCTGCAGCACATACACACACTGATGGACGCACTATGGCAGTGAGATTGTTGCAGCAGTCTTGCAGCACATTAAAAGAGGTCAGAGGTCAACCTCTGACACATTCATCAGGTTTAGACCCGTCATTTCGGTCCTCACAGCCCAGGTTGGATTTTTTTTTTTTTCACCCGCTAACTGTGTCGTTTTCGTTGCATAGCTCTTGGACAAAACAAGGTGACCGTCTCAAGCTACAGTGTTTAGGACAGATGTGGCATGAAAGCAACCCGGCTCCAGTCGACAGGAAATGGTAAACATGACGAGTGTGTGCTTGTGCGTCTCTGCGGCATTCGGTTTTTGAAACAAACGACTAAAAACAAAGAAGACAGATGGATGATGGGAGGGAGGGAGTTCAGTCTGTAAGGGCCGAGGCGTTACTCGGCATGGGCTTGCCACAGACACGGCTCAAGTGGTCCATGGCTCGGTCGAAGGCGAGCCGCACAGCTTTTCTATGGAAGGGGGAGCACGACTCCATCAGCTTTAGTCTGTCCAGAGACGGATAGATCCCAAATGGAGCCATCTTGGATTTAGGAAGCCATTGCCTGAAGGAAGAGGAGACAGAAGTTGGTGTGTGTTAAAAGGTGAAAATGTGTTTCATTTAATATGTTTCCTTGCGTACATCCTGCCTAATGTACACAGGAGTGTGCTCATAACAGTAACAGAACCAGTAGAAGTAAATATAAAAATCATTAAATCAGACGACAGGATGGTGGATGAGAGCGTGGAAGTTTAAGGCCGTGGTTTATGGTGGGAGGAGCCATCTTAAACACCACATGATGATGTCCAGAGGGTGTATGATGTTTGAATCCTCCACAGTAGGGTCTGATACATTTGGGACAGTGATCACTAGGGGTACGAAGCATTGATTCTTTTATGACCGTAACCGTGAAGAGACCATGATTTTTACTTTTAGCTTTCTTAAAAGGACTGACAGCCCACATGTACATGAGGATATGGGATGTTTTAGTGACATACAGATCTGCCACTTATCTTATCTTTACCAATAAAAGCAGTTAACATAGGCAATGTGTAATTGAAGATTACTGATTTTTTTGTCATCAGAACCTCCTTTCTATTAATAATTAATGTTGTGCAGTCATGTCACTGAGCCATGACATGGAATAAATTTAATGACTATGAAAAAACAGAACCCAGGCCTGAAAATAAGGCAAAGATATGGTTAGAACTTGGAAAGAAGTGAAGAGTTGGTCAGAGTTCATTCATTTTATCTGAATCTACTGGGTCGCAGACAGTGGAGCGCCCCCTCCTGTACAAATGAAGGAGATTCATTCTGCATTTGTACAGGAGTTATGGTGTTTTTCAGACATTTGACCTTAGACATTAAGTCACAAATTAGGTCAAGGTCATCCATTTCAGAACTTGTTCAAACTCTAAACACATTGTATGTATGGTAAAATATTTTTAATGTTCCAGCTGTTTGAGTTCAAGTGTTTACAAGATGTGTCACATAGACAGACAGACATGCTAATGAGGGGGTAAGAAAAAAAATTAAATAATAACATCATTCAATCTGACAGACTGACCATTATAACTGCCAATAATATCAAGTAATTGTAGCCTTAAAGTATCAGTCCATTCCAGTCACACTGACAGTGTGAGCGCCTGACATTGCTCTTTCTTTCAGGTTCTCACTGACTTTCTACTCAACACTCTCCTCAGTTTTTAATTACCTGACACTATTGTCATTTAATGCAGGTAATTCTAGCAATGGCCACTTTCTGTCTGAGAGCATGCAGAGACCCTCACCAGCTGCGTCTGCTGTCGAAGAAGTGGACGAGGAAGAGTTTCTCTTCGGACCTGAACTGCATCCGCTCTCCGGTTCTGAGAACGTCCCGCGGTGGCCTGGGAAGATCCACCCCGCTGTGGATCCTCCGCAGCCTGGGCTCCATGATCTGTGAAGACACAAACAGCTGGTTGAGTGAGGCAACTTCTTATTCATCGCAATGTGTGGAGTAAATCCTGAGGCGACGGCGCCACAAGCCCCCAGCGACTGCACAGAGACACAAGCATGCAAAGTCCACCTCAACATGCACAGCAAGCAGTCAGCCACTAGCCAGCTGAAGCTCCATGGCTGAAAGCACAAAACATGACGGCAGAGAGGGAGAGGGTGACTGACAGTCACTCACCAGGGCAGGGAAGGAGGGATATCCACTACACTTAGCCCAAACTAGTTTAAGAGGCTCCAGAACAAATGCAGAGGTGTCTGAAGGCTTCCACACAGCTACAGGAACAACAACAGGCAGGTTAACATCACTGCAACAACGCACGCACACACAGCTATAGTCAGGTTAGTAACCTCACTTCAGCACAACAGACACACAATGTACACACACAAAGTAGCTCAACACAGATTTACATAACCTAGTTTTTACCTTTAACACTTTACTCAAATTTTCCTTCCTAAACATTTTCCCCCAAATTGTGTGGTATGTCTTACCTTCAGATTGGTTACTCTATTTGAGTTTTGTTCCTTTGTGTACTCTCAATGGGTTCCTGAGGTCTAAGTATAGGCTATACTCTCATTTGGCTTCTTCTATGACAAAATGAAACGTATGAATTTGAAAATGTGGGAAAAAAATACATGACACACGCACACATACAACACACACAACCAGAGTAAACACTGCATGATATTTAAAGGTACAATGTGATATTCAGCAAATCCAAGTCTTTTAAAACACTAGTGACTTGTTTAATGAACTGCAGGCAGGAGTCTGTGGCTCATGCCTACATTTTTACTGGACTTGGACTCCTTTTCTAAGTTAAAGGTAGCTCAACTTTCAGAGTCTCTTACATACAGAAGTAGAAAAGGGTCCTGAATCATTAGCAGGGGCAGGAATAAGCCTTAAGAGATTCCTGAAAAATCAGACACACAAGTCTACAGTTATTGTGAATATCAAAAGAATATGAAGTGACAGCAATCACAATGAATAACACAAGTGTTGTCACGTTTTAACACATTGTACCTTTAATCAGAATGTTCAGAATTGTCTGTCCCACTGTATTAGACATCAAACAGGTGGAGCAGTAAACAGTGAACTCAGAAAGAAAACAAGAAAAGTGCTTGCTGATAGCATTAGTTTTATTACTATATTCAGTGACCATCAGCTGCAGACAGAAGAGTTGACCAATCAAAGCATGCCATGCCATATCATGCACTTTCAATGGATAACCTTTTGATGGGTTCCTGCCCTCCTTACCTGAAGACACCTTGGCAGCTTTTGTGAACTCTCCATTCTCCATGCAGCTGATAATAGAGCTTTTATCATCCACGGTGCTCCTTCGAGCTGCAGCAGGCCGCCCCTTACTGCTTTTAGAAACCATGTTCGTGCTGAAATAGAGCCAATAATTTCAAGAATTTATATAATTGAAAGATGTGTATTATACAAACACAGATTTTTGCTCACAATTGCACACACCTGGTACCACAGAGGACATCCCCACTGGAGGAAATACTTGACTCAGATGCGCAGCGGCGTCGAGGCTCTAGAGTACGAGTAGGCGTTAAAGATTCCTCCTCCTCCACCACAAAACCATTCATGATTCCTGAAGAAAAAACTAGCAACAGTAACTATTTAGCAAGAACTATTGCGATAACAGTGTAAATAAATAAATACTTATGTTTTCCTAATTTAAATGTTACATATATACAGCAGTTACCTGTGCCTAGACGTTTTATGGGCGTCTCGTCATTATCCTCGCTTTCTGCACTGCTGCGGCGGGTTCTTTTCTTTGGCAGGAGGAGGGTCTCCAGACGAGGGATCACTACTGACAGGAAAGTTTTGGCACCCAGCGGGGGTGGTGAACCGGAAGGTGCCTCTGCTACTTTAGGTGGTTTCTGTGGACTGGCGCTTTTGGACTTACGGAAGAGAACATTGGTCCGTCGATTGCCAGCATCAGTGGGTTCAGTGTGGAGGTCAACGTTTGGGAGCAGCTGATCTGGAAGATGCCCATTGGGGGCATCATGAGGCAGTGAGGTAGATGTGTCGATGCCGCCGTCAAGCTCCAAGGGAGATTCATCTACAGCGGGTGTGATGGGTTTCAAGGCGGGTGGGTCAGACACACTAGATGAACTATGGAGCTGCGGCGATGAAGGTAATGTTTCTAATGCTGGTGATGGTAAAGACGTCTCCTCCTTTGTGTGGGGCGCTGCTGGAGGTTCAGGTAGTGATTTTTCCTCTGACTTGACAAGCAGAGAACCAGGGTCCTGCGAGACAGATGGTGATGGGAGGGTCTTCTTCAGGCTTATTTCACTGCGGACTTCCATGATGGTTTTCTTCAGCAACTTGAGCCTCTTGCTGCGTGATGGGCTGTGCTTCATGGCCGTGCTTCGGTCCAATTTCTCCAATAGCTCCTTCAGCTGCTCCTCCAGAGGGGTCATCTGACGGTAGGAGGGGGTCAACAAACGGTCCACTGATACAGAGACAGGCAGAGTCAGTCAATTATGACAGATGTGCTTCCACTTTAGATAAGCAGACAAAAAAGTCTATTGCAATTACAACATGAGTAATGGTTTTAGCAGGAAATTATCATTTTTGTACACTATTTTGACTTTTTTTTATGAGATGATTTTAAGGATAAGGGACTTTCCATGAAAGATGAACTATAACAACTTTAAGTGCAGGGGGAATTATAACCAATATTATAATAAATACACATTAACTATATGACATTGATGCCTACAGTATAAAATACTGTTGATTCTTAGACCCTCTAGATCATATTTTGATGTTTCAATTGCATGAACAGTTTATAATGCAAGAATAGTAAATGCTCTTGATTGAACTTATGACTTTAGTTCATAAATATAATAATGTACTGAGTAACTTCTTCAGGCTAATTAAAATGGTCAATGACATATTTATTCTTCAGTCTGCTTATGTGACTCTTTAAATGCAAGACAAAAAACAGACCTAAACACAGTGATCCATAAATGACATACCATCTTCCCAGGTAAAAGGGGGTGGGGCTTCAATCTTCGGCGCTTCAGGCAGGTGCATTCCACTGGGGAAGTCAAAACCAATCCTTTCAGCATCCCTGCGGGCCCTTCGCAGGATGGCTCCTCCGTGGTCTTGCATTCGCAGTGCGGCCTTGTAGAAGAATGTGTCCTTGGCATTGTATGTCATGCAGTTTGTGATGATGAGGTTGAAATCAGCCTCAAACTCCCCCAGGCTTTGATAGCCATGAGCATCTATACGTTTCCTCATAGTGGAAAAGTCCATTGGGGTCTTGATGTGGTCCAGGTAGTCTGGAACCTGCAGGGGGAAAAAACAGGTCAAAGACCCGTTGAAGTCCTGGACAGCTGTTTGTTATTTTCTGCCTTAATAGCTTTATCTGTTCTTCACGGTCTTTAAAATGATCTGAAATATTGAATAGTTAAGAGTTTCCTTCCCTTTTTCAAAAGTGACAATCTGATTCTTCCAGCCACCGTGAGGTACTCTGTTATTACTGCAGAGATGTTAGAGCACTTCACTTTTATTTCACTGTGCCTAATCAACTTGACCTAACTGAGCAGACTGATGAGCAAGTACAGACCTCTTTGACGCTAACGGGCTGAGCAAAGATGCTGTATTGGTCCTTCTCTTGCAGCTGACTGAGCACAGCTCTCAGGAGGATGTTGAACGGGGTCAGCTGGGCCTCCAGGACTGACTGCTGCAGCTTCATCTAGCAGAAAAGAAAGACCACCAGTGTTCATAAACACAATTTTAAAACCTTGATGTCTGAACTACAGGCTGTATGTAAAGATCAACACAGTCAGAGCTCCTCAATAGGGAAGCTAAAACATCTCACTCTTCCCCTGGTGGATGGATGCAATATAGGTCAAACTGCACCTTACAATTCTGTGGTAGGTTTTCCAGTAGATTTTAAGATGCAAGATTCTGTTTAAAAATACCATAATTTCGTAACAGTTTGTTTATTCCAAATCATTTAATGTAATAAAAAGATGACTGGAAACTGTAATAACTATTCACTGTTTCCAACACATCACTGATCATATCGAAGTGGGTTCAATTTTACGTACCAAGAGGAAGTGGTGATTTGGTGTTCATTTTTATATACACAGTGTAGACATAAAGAAAATGTGAACAATGACATACAGTTTTGTTCAAGATGTTGCTTGAAAACCAGAACACAATAAGTAAGCTCTTTTATCACCTTGCTCCATGTTTATAATCTCTGAAGTGAAAAATAAAATACACAAGTCAGGGTTCTAGCTAGCGCAATTTAGCGTATCGGCCCCCGACACTAAAATTTTGACCCGATACGCTAAATTTCTCCCAATACACTAAATTTCAGTACAGCGTATCAGCACTTTGACTGTAATTGTTTGCCCAGATCAAATGCAGGGTCCGACATTAACGGTTGCTCGAAGCACCTAGTCTGAATTATCTGTATTTTCTCTCATGTGTCTCCTCGGAGGTTGCATTTATAGCCTGAGTGAGTGAGTGTGCTGCCATTGGCTCCCTCTGTGCTGACGTCAGGCCACAGATGTACAGTGACGTTCTTTTACGCTTAAAACAACGGCAGCAGCTCGGGAGTGAACATCTCCCTGAAATTAATTTTTGGAACTTCTCAGATGAGTTCAACTTCAACGCAGCCTGTGAAAAGCTGGGGGACGATGGCAAAGAGGAGATTGAATGTCACCTCCTAAAGGGGCATAAGACATTCTCTGTTGACGGAATAATAAAGCATCCCTTTCTGTTATTGGTTGTGTCTGGTTTGGATTATCTTATCTATGAGAAGGTGCTCTGTGGAGGTAACACACTGACTGCCAAGATACTAACTGAAAAGGTATAAACTTTCTACCTACATACAAAATTCCTGTTCTGTTACCCTTGAAATGGCAAATTTTTTGCTCAAATTTAAAACAAAAAAAAAACCTTCAGCACAATCCCCCCCCCCCGGGTCACTGCGCTCCCTCAACACCCCTATTCTAAAGTAAAATCGTAGCTAGAACCCTGCTAGTGAGAAAAAAAATAATCTACCTCCTCCCTTTTCAGCTTCTCCCTCTTCCTGATAAGCTCCAGGAGTAGGCGGGCTCTCTCTAGGTCATGGCGGAGGCGGTGCCATTCCTTAAGTTGCTCCTTTAGTGCCTGGTTTGTCTCTGCTCGGTGCTCCTGCAAAAAACAAACCAGTTCCATGAATAGGATTTCAAAGATGATTCCTAACTGTTTAAAGCTGCAGTCTACAAACAGCTCTGACCATCTGATTGGGTTTTGCAGGCTGGGGGTTGGACTGCAGCCGTCTGATAAGTGGCACATTGTTCCTAGACTGCCTCTTCAGCACCCAGTAACTTAGTACCCTCTCAACAAATGGGCGTTTCCTCTGGACTGCTACCTGGTTCAGGATGGTGTCAAAACTAAATTGCAGGCATAGAAACATACAAAGATGTTAGTTAATAAACATTTCATTCATTATTATTCAGACATAGATGGTGAACTGTGCATGTCTTGGTTGACTGCCTACCTTGAAGCAGTGATACTTGGTCCAGAGTTAGTGGGAGTTTCAGGTTCTGGCTCTGGTTCAGGCTCAACTCGTTTGGTCTTTTTCTTATGCCATCCTTTTGCCCGGGCCTTTGCTCTCTTCTCATTCCTCTTGTGGCAGGCTCCATTTTTTGGATGTGGTTCCTCATAGATATTAAGTGGTCGGCGGTCACATCCTTCTGGCGTGTGGGCACAGCAATAGGCTGTCTTTTTCACAGAAAAGGTGGTGCCACCTGTCTCTGTCACCTCTTTTACAGGGTCCATTTTCATGTAAAGGCCAGCCTTCTGGGCACAGCTGACATGAAAGGCTGTGTAACAGTTGATCTTGTCACACTGGATACATGCACCAATGCCCTTCTCTTTACACAGGTAACAGGTGAGCCTCCAGCGTGCTGGTGGGATGTTACTGACGCCGTCAATGGGCTCAATAAAAACCGTATCAGAGAAACCAACCTCTGGCACCCACAGGGCACATGCCACATGGCCCCAGCGGTCATCATCCGTCTTCTTCAGGGCTCCACCACGATTTGGACAGAAGACACACTCGGCAGGCCGTGATGGACACTGCAGACAATGGCGGCACAGCCACTGACCCTCAGGGATGTATGGCACACCGTAGCACTCCTGGTGAACTGCAATGTTACATGAGTCACAGAAGAGGATGATGTTGCTATCTGCTCCATCTCCATCCATGCAGATGCAACAGACAGCATCCTCATCCACCAACGACTGCAGATCACTCCGGCCTAGTGTGGCCAAGTATGACTCCTTCTCGAAGCGATCCATGAGGAATTCAAAAAGGTTGTGCGACACTTGGCTAATGCCCTCACTCTTCCTCTTTTCATTCATGAACTCCAGCCAAGCAAAATCCTCCTCATCCATATCGTATTCCACCTCCTCATCCAGTTCTTCTGCTGTCCTTTCAGTATATTTGTAGTATGCTACAGGCCTCTTCGGCACCACTGGCAGATTGTACTCAACTGTCCTGACCTTTGGCTCCAGCAGACCACTTGCATTCCCATGGGTGCCAGTAGCACCTTGGGAGGCAATGAGTGCTGCATTCTTTTTCTGTTGGTTGTTTTTGAGGCGCACAGAGCGTACCAGGACCTGCTGGGGTTTTTCATTGTTCTCCTTGTTGCTGTTGCATTCCATAATCTCCTGAGCTGTGGGGTCATCATCTGTGATAACATCCAGCTTGTCATAGATGCTGATTCGGTGCACACGTCCATCCACCTCCAGCTCCACCATGCGCTGAGCCTGCGCATACGTCAACGTCTCCCGGTTTGGTGACGGCTTAATGGGCGAAGACTCTCTCTTCAAGACTGTCGGGCGCTGTTGTCGACCTTTTTTCCTCATATTCAAACCGTTAGGACCCTAAAGACCAAACAAATGATACAATCGTACTAATGGGTTGAGTGGCTTAACAACAGCACAATTACAATAATGCAACCACCAAGAGATAAAGCAGAGTTTATTGAAGCAGACACGCTGTTCAATAAGTAACACATTTGAGCCTCAATGCAGTCTTGTAGGAGCAGTGTTAGCTAGGTTAATGTGATTACATAAAGGCTTTAGAACACCTCTAGCCTTTCAGCTATACTAAAATACAACACATTGTATTGTACATTATCATTGTAATGGCTCTGGCACATGTCAATCCATTCTATTTACATGACATTACTATTATTTACTTGTGACATGTGACATTTACGTGTGTATCTAACCTTTAGAAAATAAAGAATATTCAATTCAATGATAACTGTTACAACTATGTAACAATTTGACCAGTCTGTTGCATAAACACAGCAACTGAATGAAATGTTATGTTTATGCAGAAGGAAATATAAATCAGATCAGCATTTATGACCATATTAAGCAGATCAGGCTGCAACTGTGACCAACCAGCTTTGAATACAGCTTCTTGTAAGTGCCAATTTGAATAATTTAGTACTGGCTAGCTGCAGACTTAGAGTTTAAATTCGCAGCATGTCTGATCTCATTCTATTTTAATTATATTGAAATTCCAAATGTAACCTTCCAGAAACAAGAAGCACTGCTTTAAGGGGGAAGCACCGGTGACTGGAGCGCTCATGCATGAGCTGGGCATGCTGCTATTTTGTTGCTGTAATGCAATGCACAGGGGGCGGAAATAGAACACTGGTTGTAATAATGCTTGATGGATAAATGAGAGAAATGTTTCGGGTGCAGCACAGCCACATGACCACCGTGAGTGTCCAGCTGCCGTCAGACAGGCTGCAGACACAGAAAGCTGCATTACATCCACTAACAACAGTTTTAAGTCCAAGTGTTTCCCTCTGAATGAACGGTGTGTGCTAGTCATGGCTAGTGTTAGCTCGGCTTAACCGAACTACAGCGTTAAAATTAGAGATTAATCTGATCTGCTTTACCGAATTTTAGTACTCATGGGCCTGGTGCCTCACAAGACGGCCCGGTGGTACCCCCTCTTCAGCTACCGGTCTCTCTGGTAGCCCGTTAAACGCATTAGGACACTCCGTCCACAAACCTGGCTAACATTAGCACGTTAGCCTTAAACCCCACTGGGGGGAGGAAATATGGCGACCAACACAACAAGAAACTGACTCGATAGAAAAAGTTGGTCCTTCTTCAGAGCAAACTGGGTCAGCTTTGAGGTCAAGAGCGTCCAGATTGTGAGGAACAAATATTGAAATGTGTGGCCAAACTGAGGAAGGACTTACCTAGATGTTTTCTAGAAATCAGCTTATAAAAACAGGAGCAATGGCGGCGCGGCCTGCGGAGCACAGCGGCAGCTAATTCCACATTCAGTCAGCTCCTCCAATGGCCGCGGCTCGCACTGACCGAACCGTATGAAAGCTGAAAGTGACCGACGGGTATCCAGGGCGACGGAGGCGGTTTAAGTTGTTATACTTCAGCTAGGGTGAATATTGACCGATACGAGGGTTCAGAGGTTGATAGAAGTAGCAGACCTCGGCGGCTGCCCGAGCTTCTCTTCCCCCAACAACAATGCAGTTGAGAGTCGTTATGACGTGACGTCACCGCGTACAAACGAAAACCAGGAAGCCACTGTAAATTATCAATGATCACACCAATATACTACAGTTTAGAACTCAGTCCAACAAAAAGACACGGAGGTTTTACTACGACGGTCTTTAACACGTCTTTCTGTACCCTGTACACCCAGTAAACTATTGGGCTCGACTAGAAGGTTCGGGTATTATTGAGTTATGTTAAAGTTAACATAATAACTGTATGCAAAACTGTAAAGTCACTGAATACATTATGAATTCATTTTACATTATGGTTTTATTCAGAATAAACAGTCATTCCTACCGGCATTGCACTGTATTTAATGAATATATTCATCTTCCTAAAGTAAGTCATTTGTCACAAAAATGACTTGCTGCCTGAATCATCAAACACTCAACTTCTTGTTTCCAGAAAAAATGAGAAAATAATTACAAAGGCAGTTATCGTAGGAAGATGACAATATGTTAACACACAATAAGAGTCATTTTTTTTGGCGGTCATGAACTTTTTAACCTGAAGTTAATGTCAAGTGTTCCTTCATTCTTTTTTGCGCCCTGTTGTGCAAGTAAATTATTTAGTATTATCAATTGAGTTCTGAGTTTTTGAGGGACGTCACATGCTCAGAGCTTCACCAATCTTTGCACATCCGCCAGAATTGGAAAACAATTGTGTATTTGC
This sequence comes from Maxillicosta whitleyi, assembly GCA_029822895.1. Classification (NCBI taxonomy): domain Eukaryota; kingdom Metazoa; phylum Chordata; class Actinopteri; order Perciformes; family Neosebastidae; genus Maxillicosta; species Maxillicosta whitleyi. The sequence continues at coordinate 12,800,456 of JAPSES010000249.1, forward strand.
TTCAACTAGTAAATCAACACTGTAATTGTTAATGTGACAATGCAGAGGGGGGACCAATACAAAAAATAAAGAAAAATTAAGTGGGCACTTCAGCATCAAAACAATAGGACAAGTCCTGCAGTCTGTTCATCAGCTGGTCTGCCTGATGAACAGATGAGCCAGACACTGAATGATCCTGTCATCAGGCCTGGAATCTGGATCTTAATGACATTAATAATGAATGAAGTTACTGTGCCAGGTGCAAACATACACACAGCTGCTGAGTTATGGTTTCTTTATTATAAGCTCAGACAGGATAAAAAAATTCACCAGATGGTGTTTCAGGAATACACTGGATTACTAGTGGTTAGCCTTGGTGAATACTGCACTTAGTCAGCTTAGTGTTTACCTTACAAACTGTAATAAAGGCCAAATCCAAAATATGTTGAGAAAAAGAAAAAGAAAGAAGCCAGAACACACCACGTCACAGTTTGTTACATTTTGGGATGTTTTTTTTCCCCCAACATCAGGTTAATTAACTAAAAGCTCTTAAAAAGTCATGCATCAACCTGACTACGGATTCAGTGAAAGAATATCTGCCTGAACATACATGTTTTATTATTTGTACATACATACAGGAGCATAGTAGATGTGACAGATGATGGTAGCAACCTTATAACATTTCAAAATGGTAGATCTACACAAAATGACATATTGAAAACAAAAGTAGGTTATTATTTAAAATGACCATTGTTGGTGGGTTTCAGGACAGATCTGAGGCTGAGATCTGGAGCAGGATTCCTCTTTTGCTATGGTGTGAGTTTGTCCACCACATAGAACACTTTCTTCATACTGTGGTCAACCTTCGTGTCTAACTCTGTAGAGAATGGGGGTCATTAAAGTAAATATTGCTTTAATGATATCTCCATCTATTTCAGGTGAAGCCTGGTGGGTCATGAAGACTCGGCTGATGGATCCTGGTCTCGGCTCTGGTTGGGACAGTCAGCTGGAGCGTCCTCTCTGGACAACAAGTTGTTTTTCCGGAGGTGGCAAGCCTGCTGGTAGGGCGGGTGGATGGGGGGC
>JAPSES010000249.1:12801617-12822099 GCA_029822895.1 Maxillicosta whitleyi
CTTTCACATGCAGATTTGTTTTCGACCCACTGCTGGCTGACTGAAGAGTGTCAGACTGCAGGTGATTTGATAACAAAGAACAAACTTGGCAGAGTGGATTTAGTCAATATGGCAATGAATCGTGTGTGCGTTTGTTTGGTGATGAGCCGGTGGGAAAACTGTGATCAGATGAGTCAGACAGAGAAAAGAGCAGAAAAACAGAAAAAACCTATGAGTGTGTCAGGGAGACGGGCAGGAAACAGCAAGTTGCTGCTTTATCAATGAAGATTGAAGAGTGAAAGCAGGCGCATAAGGGTTTAAGTTACGTCATATTTAGGGATGTGGTGCATGTTGTCAGAGTAAAAATGAAAGCACACTCATGTATGGTGTCATCACATAGGAGTCATGTCCACACTCCTATATAACTGGGTCCATCCCTCAGCTTTGTAAACAGCCTTTGTCTAGAATTTCTGATCTGAGCTTGTATTTCTCAAATGCTCTGGTGAAGGCATGTGTGCTGAAATGTACCAGTGTTTCCCTCAGATGTTAGCCAAATGAAAAGGTTTTATTTGATTTGACTTGAAAAAATGTCTGTAATTCTCCTGACCAACATTAGGAGGTTGTTAAAGCTCTTACCAGAGCTTTCAGGGCCATCACAGACACCTACAGTCTGTGAACTTTACACACACCTGTCAATGATGATTTGGATCCTGAAGGAGACGACTCCCATCAAAGAAATCTGTGTCATCTAGAAACATAATCCTGATGAGATTCCTCGTCTTGTAAATACGAGCCTTTACACAGTTTATGTGTTGTTGTTGTTGTAACGTAACATGTGAGACCCCAGCTTTTGGATAAAATGCCCCCAAACAGCAGCAACATAGAATGTCAGCTACAGAAATTGCCTTGGTGTCTTAACCAGACAGTTTTTACATGTTCATACATCTTAATGTAACATGTAACATGTCTTCTGAGGGTTAAAACTTGAGGATACTTTTTTTTCTACATTCATTATAGTTAAATTCAGCTCTATTCATACAGTCCAATATTAAAAACCAAAGGGTCGTGTCAAATCAATTTGCAACCTACATGATATAAAACACCCTCTGCCCTTAGACCAGTGTTTTTCAACCTTGGGGTCAGGACCCCACATCATAGGTCATGTGGTATTCCAATGGGGTCACATGAAATTTCAAGTAATTGATTAATAAAAAATAAATAAAATTACTAATAAAAAAAATATATGGTGAGTTGAGAGAAACAATAACAATACATAAAAGGCCAGATAAACTGAAGCTGAAACTGAAGCACTGTGGTACTGTTTATCTGTCAAATGTTCACTGTGGTCGCTTTGATGCTACAGCTCATACAGCCTAATATTAAAAATCAATGGGTCATGTTGAATCAATTTGCAGCCTATATGATATACAACACCCTCTGCTCTTAGACCCTCTGTGTGAAAATCTTTACAAGGAAAAACAATTCAGAAACATCCTGTCAAGTCTTTCTTGTCACCTGTCTGTGTGATGGATGTGAGATTTTATTTATGTGTGTGATGTGATAATGTGTTGGAGTCAGTCATTAAACTATAATGGGTGTTTGGACAAACAGGATTTATTTTGTCATTCTGTATAAACATCTAATATGAAATGATGGCGATAAAAGAGAGTACTTTGCAATTTTATGTTTGTGTTTTTTTACAGGAAGTGCAGGGACCCCAGTCATCTTTAATGAGAATGGTGATGCTCCTGGACGTTATGACATCTTCCAGTATCAGATTAACAACAGGTCGACAGCAGAGTATAAGGTCATTGGACACTGGACAAACCAGCTGCATCTAAATGTAAGAAAAGCTAAAGTCAAACACACTTGCATTTGGTGTATGTCTAAATATGAAGTTCCAGACCCTGGTATTGACCTTTGTGGTTGTTCCTCCACTCAGATGGACGTCCTGCAGTGGATCACCGGTGAATCCTCTCTGCCGGCCTCTGTCTGCAGCCTGCCCTGCCGCACCGGAGAGAGGAAGAAGGTGGTGAAGGGTGTGTCATGTTGTTGGCACTGTGAGCGCTGTGAGGGATACCACTTCCAGGCCAGTGAGTTCACCTGTGAACTCTGCCCCTATGAGAAGAGACCCAACCAGAACCGAACCGGCTGCCAGCCCATCCCCATCATTAAGCTGGAGTGGAGTTCACCCTGGGCGCTGGTGCCCGTCTTCATCTCTGTTCTGGGTATCATCGCCACTACCTTCGTCATCGTCACCTTCATCCGCTACAACGACACGCCCATTGTCCGTGCCTCAGGGCGGGAGATGAGCTATGTGCTGCTGACGGGCATCTTCCTGTGTTACATCATCACCTTCCCTATGATCGCAGCACCGGATGTTGTCGTTTGCTCCTTCCGGCGGATCTTCCTGGGGCTCGGCATGTGCTTCAGTTATGCTGCACTTCTTACCAAAACCAACCGCATCCATCGCATCTTTGAGCAGGGTAAGAAGGCAGTGACGGCCCCACGCTTTATCTCCCCGGCCTCCCAGCTGGTCATCACTTTCTCACTGATCTCAGTGCAGCTGCTGGGCATATTTGTGTGGTTCACCGCCGACCCACCTCACACCTTCGTGGACTACGGCGAGCAGCGTACGCAGGATCCTGGTACTGCTCGTGGTGTCCTCAAGTGTGATATCTCTGACTTGTCGCTCATCTGCTCGCTGGGCTACAGCATCCTCCTGATGGTCACATGCACTGTTTATGCCATCAAGACTCGAAGCGTGCCAGAGACCTTCAACGAGGCCAAGCCCATTGGATTTACTATGTACACCACCTGCATCATCTGGCTCGCCTTCATCCCCATCTTCTTTGGCACAGCGCAGTCGGCAGAGCGGGTAAGTGTGATAAATAATGTACAGTCATGTTTTATGTAACACTCATCCCTCCAGCACTGTTTATAAATGGAAACACATACTGTCAGCAGCATCTACATATTCTCACACTCATACTCTATGTTTGTGTGTGACACTGCTTTGTTCAGCTGGAGCTTCCAGCGATGGTTTAATCTTTTGTTCACCCTGGACTGTGCCATTTAACTTTTTAAAATCCCTCCACTGAGCTGTCCTGATGCTCTTGTCAAGCAATGTCAAACGGTACATTACTTCTTTCACTTTGTGGAAAGTCACACAGTGTACTTTATTTTGTATATTTGAACAAATAATTTAAGCAGATCTTTCAGATGTTTTGTGGTTTTATTGACTCTGGTTCAGTGTAGTATATGGTTTTCAGCATTTAACTGATACATTTTGTTCTTAATCAACACTTTTCTGAGTTAAACTACTAAGAATCAGACAAGACAACTACTTTAACCCATTAAGATCCAGTGCAACTTTTGTTGCAGTTAGCAAATTAATTTTTCTTAGGTGATTTATCACCATTTATTGAATATTATCCTCTTTATTTTGCATTTCTTCAGGAAAAATCTGGTAATTTTTTACATGTAATTTACTGATCATGTAGATGTTCATAAAATATCAGAGTAAATTTAAAGATTAGAATATCAGAAACAGACAAAACGGAACATTAAGTGACTTTTTCAGCTTAATATAACGATAACTGAACATAAACCAAGTGTCTCCAACCACCATAATTGATTAATCTCTATGAGTTTTACTGGTGAATCAGTTTTGTAGAAGATGACGGTGTTTCCACAGTAACTGTTGAGCCTCTAATTGTCCAAATTGGTCACATCTGAGGACCATGAAAAGATGACAAACTCCATCTTAAACTAGTTATTTACATGTAGTGATAGGATTACCGGATCAAAAGGCATTAAACATTTGAGATCAGTACATAGTTCTGGAAGATCATGGATGTTTAGGTCTTAAAAGGTTTAAAAGGTTAAGTTTGTGACATTGTTATCTGATGGTGAAGTCACAGATTGCAGTCAGTTGAATACTCCCTAAATCTGACTGCAAACATGGAGGTCCCTCTGTGGAGCCAGTGTCTGTTTTGTGTGTTTATTATATTTTAGTTAAGGGGATTAACTCTGATCCATGCTCAACTCTAGTAAGTGGCAATAATGCCATTTAATACTCACTGCTACCAGCTATAAAATTGGAAAAGAGTTGTGTACCACTATAGAAAATTGCCAGATTCTGTGAACAGCAACCAATAAATGGCTGATTCTAAGATAACAGAAACACAATAATTCTCATTTTGTGCTATTATACACTAATACAAACATAATAATAATTATGGGTATTAAATTTCATTTCCTTGACTACAACCTCCTGTACACTGGACCTTTAATACAACAAAAATATTGTAATAACACATGTGAATTATATCACTTCAGGCATTTGCTCATTTTTTCATCCTTCTTGTTTTATTATCTTATTCAGTTATTTCAAATCTCTAGGTTTTATATTTCAGCTTTTGTTGTAAACTTCTGTGACAGCTACCCCAGGGACTTAAGGCTGGCCTGTATCTTCTTATGTTCTAACGGGGCAATAATATTACCTTCTGGAAGATCTCTGACTTAAAAATCTCCTCTGATGATAATAACCATGAAGCGTTTTCACAGATATTTTATCCAAGTTCACCATTGGCTCATTATTTCTGTCGTAGTAAAACCCTCCTGTGATACTGTTACTGTCACTGATAAATGCATCCCAGCGTGGACAGCAGGATCTGAAGCTTTGCACTGTCATCTTCTTCAACAGCCCAGTAGGATGATTTTGGAGGTGTGGTTTATGCAAATGAGAAAACCTCACCACTGTTGGTATCCTCATGAACAGATGGCATTCATCAGGCTGAAGTAAGACATGGAGTTGATGCAGTTAAAATGGAGAGATTTAAGACCCGAGTATGAAAACGTCTAAACATGAACATGTCTCTGAAATACAGAGGACGATTAAGAGGCCATCTGGATCAAGCACAGATGAAGACACTGATGTCCTGACTGACTGATTGATGATGGATTACTTTCTGATCACTGCCTGCTCTGCAGCCTCTCGACACTAAACTAATTAGAGCAGAATTAAATTTAGCACATTCAGACAACAGTTTTTGGGTTGAGCTTGCTGTTAGCGAGTTGCCAGATGGAGGGTTTTGCTCATTATTGGGTCTTTGGGGAGATCTGGTGGACAGGTGGAGTGATTCACTGAGATTTCCTCTAAATATAGTTTATCAGTGTTTTTATGCTGCTACTGTTCACACACTGAGAGAAAGAAGAGAAGGTGTTTTATCCTGAGAGAATGAAGAGGGCTAAACTGGGAACATCTGACACAACTGATGATAACTCTGATGACGACGATGATGATGATGATGATGATGATAACTGTTTTAGCTCCATTATTTTTCAATTTTGGATACAACTAGTGAGAGTATAATGCATATATAACTACCTCTAATCAGGTGAATTTAATTTATATCAGTGGTTCTCAGTTTTTTCTCAGACCTTTCTGTGGAGGATGAAATATCTCCAGGCTCCTTCAACCCCAACAACTTTGTAACAGTGGTGCTATTTTTTTTTTTTCTAGATTTCATTGCTTGAATAATACAAATAAGCTCAACAATAGTGCTACCTGAGACAATATTTTTCCATTTTTTCTATGATATTAAAGTTCCTTTTTTTAGAACAACAAACACATTTTGGTAACGAAGATGAACATTTTAACAATATTAATATTTATTTTAAAATTTTAAATTATCTATATCAGTGGCTGCAATGAGCCTGTTTACTTTACACATCCCAGAACATTAATGGCCAAAATGTACAAACTGTGCAACAACACAAACATTGCACATTTTAGTTTTTCAGTAAAATCCTTGTCCATTCTCCAAATCTAAACTCTTTGACTATAATGACAGATCACCGTAGCAGTAGATTTGTTCGTTGTACATCCCTAAAATGAATCCAAGGTGCTCCAACACTAAAATATTAGTTCCACCTGTTACATGTTCTAACCTGAGGAACAAAAAACACCCAGCAGTGATCCCATGTCACCCCAGGGGGCCCACCCCACAGTTGGACAAGCACTGCTGTATTTGCACTTAAAAATCACCTGTTTGGACTGGTGACAGTATAAATGGTGGAAGCTTCTGTTGTGTAGTCTGTGAGGACTTGACCAGAGGAATGCCTCAGTACACCCACACATTGCAGTTGTTCACACATTTTTCTCTAAATACCTAGGACTCTGGTTTTCTTGGTCTTTTCCCCCACACAGTAGTTGAAATCCTGTCACACCTAATCCACTTACAGCATAAGTGTAGGTGAAAAGAAAAACAAATTTGGAGGAGAAGAAAGAGTTTTCCTTTTACAGTGGGAGCGGCTTATAGTAATCACAGTTCCAGTAATCAACTGCTTATACGGATCAAAAAGCTTGGAACAGAATCATTCCTACACAAATCTTGCTTAAATAATTGAAGTAATTAACTTCATTCTAGGTCTTTTTTTTTTTTTTTTTTACCTGGGACTGTTGCTGTGTACACACTGAAATCAGGAGGAAGGAAAAATAATTTCCTTTCAGTTTAAAGTGTCTCCTTGAGGCTTATGACAAACTGTCAAAATTGAGCCAATAAGACACAGAACTGAAACTGTTTTTCAGGCTGCCTTTTGTATTCTATCCAGCAATGAGAAAGCCTTACAGGTAATGATGGAGACGAAAAACAAAAGTGCATGCATCAAATATTGCCCTGTTGCCACTGGTGGAGGAAAAGGCAGATGAATTGGCAGAAAGCCTGGGAGAGGATCATGTTAAATTAAAAAGGAAGAGAACTTTGGATTAAATCCACGTGGATGTTGCAGCGACTGAACTGGTGCAAACTAGGGCTGCACGATTTTGAATAAAATCCAATTGTTTTTCATCTAAAAACTTGATTTTTGGGCAAAACAACAAAAGACAGCAGAAATTACTTCATTCATTTGGTTTTTGTGAGTGAGTTGATTATGTTCTATAGGGACCATCTTTTGTACATGTAGGGACCGTGTCTGTTGTACATGTAGGGACTGTGTCTGTTGTACATGTAGGGACCGTGTCTGTTGTACATGTAGGGACCGTGTGTTTTCGTGGGTCTGGAGAACCTAATTTATTGCACTGTCTTGCACCTAAATCAGTTCTAATGATTCTGCAAAAAAAATATATTTAAAACTACAGAAATACTAGAGGTGCAAAAAAGCTCCATATGAATGTTAGTTGTTATTGGAATCTATCTGTTAATTAATGAGATTAGAGTGTGTTTGTCCTTTTCAGTTCTCATTATCGCTCTGAGACATTATAAACTTTGATATAAAAACGCAAATTACAACAATGTGCATAACTTTATGCAATTGTCAACATTAAGTGTCATTATCGCTAATAAATCACTGATCTAAACAGTTTTAATTATAGTAAAAACATGATGTTTTGTTGTTTTAATATAATTTCAACTTTTCCCTAAATAAATCTATTCACTATGTTTCTTATAAAATATGCCTGAGAAAATAGGATGGAGAACAGACTGTAAAAGTTTTTAACCTGATACAAAACTGGCCAAGGTCAGAGGAAGTCTAATACACTTTGGAAGTTTGTATTTGAAACATATTCATCCTGTAACAATCTAAATGCCTGAGTGTTCATGTTCTCTCTGATAGCACTCCAGCAGATCCTGGATCAGGATTAGAGAGGGCCGACAGCAGTGTCAGTTTTACCTCGGTGTTATTTTTAACCTAAGAAACAACTGATGCAGCAGATTCAGACTGAACACTCAGACGTGCTCAGATGATAATGACATCAGCGTCCTAAAACACACTGAGGTGTTTCATCAAACAGTCGGCATTTCCCCCCAAAAAACATCCTACAGACAGAAGGTTCTGGAGCAACAAAGCACAAAGATGAAGTTTTGCAGACAAACAAACCAAAAAACACAGTTTTACTTTCAACTATTGAGTCCAAAATTAAACCTGTACTTAAAAAAAAGAAAAAAATCAGAGCCAAGAAACGGCTATACGTTACAGCTCACCAGTACATGCACTAGGTTAGGATTAGTTACTCTCAGGATGCACTCTGTTGGAATAATCCTGCCATTGGGCTACTATTTCAGTCACTCGATACATAGAACAACCCCCAAGCTGCAAATACACAGCGTTTTTATGTTTTTATGTGGTGTTGTCTGTAGTGGGGATTTAGTCAGTTTAATACTATGGCTCCTTTCCCAACATGCAAATGAGCCAAAGGAAAAACTTCTCCCAACACTATTTTGAAAAAACACTTTTTGTAAGCTGATGGAGCTGAAATGAGGGGGGGTGGGATGCCAAAATTTCAATATACACTCCTACCTTCAGCAGCTGTTTGTCCTGAAAAGTGTTATATAAGATTGAAAAGATATATGATCTGACACATTTCTGCCACTGAGGAAAACAGAGGATAGTTTTCCAAGCTTCCTTGTCGAGTACGGAGTAAAGGAGTAGAGTCACGTTTGACTGAATCTAATCAGCATGGGGTTATTAACCCTGTCAATCATGTATTAACCCCACCCCCCACTTGTCTGAGAGCACCCATGATTAGACAAAATCGACATCACGGGGTAGATTTTCTACATTCTGGAAATGGAATCCATGGAAGTCATTCATTGCTGTAGCTAGAAAGGTAATCATTCCAACAAATGATCAAGCTCTGCCATTTTAATGCAGCCAAAAACAAATGGGATTTGTTTAAAGAAATGCAAACTAGCACTAGCAACAGCCTAGAGAGTTGTGTTTTCCCTCCATATAATGATAATGGAGTGTGTCAGACCTATCTATAGTGCTGGTACAGCATTAATGAAGCGTGGAGAGATAGGTCAGATTATGTAAGAGTAGGTTCAGATCTTTAAATATACAGTAAGTCATGGGGCAGAGCTGTGTGGACTCTTTAGTTTACTTCTTAAAAAAACAAAGCACACATAATCCAAACACCAAACAAGGCTGTCTGTCATTTATGGTGAAAATCCATAATATTTTTTTATCTAGATCAAAAGAGACAGAATGTTAAAACATTGGATTCGCTCCCTTCCCACTGGGTGTTTCTGTGGTTTTGTCCAACATTTCCGGTGCCAGTATTTGACTCCAACATGTCTTGAGGAAATCTTATGCAAACTCAGCTGTCACTTCCAAACTGTTTAGAAACTGTTTTCCCTCCCAGCATCCAGAGCGCTGCGACTCTCTGCCAGCAGCTTCCTCTATCAAGATAAAAGTTCAGCCCCATAATATTCAATATATCCCCTGTGAGAAAATCATTTCCTACAGTTTCATCATTTCATTCTCTGACATACTGTGCTGTAAAGGTGAAAGTGAAAACAGGTTCATTTTGTCAACAAGGACTCGGGTTACTGCTGTATGTGCTTTTCCTAATTCTGAAAAGAGAAAGCGTTGCAGAAGAGTGTAAGACTAAACGTAAATAATCAATGAAATGTGACCTGTTATAACCACAGTGTGCCTTGAGTTTACTGCCATTTTTTCCACATACTGGAATGTCTAGAATTACAAATTATGTAAGTTTGACTAACAGTGTTTATTAAAAAACGCATCAGATGTATCACACTTTGCTTGCGATGTGAACCTGCTGTGCCGCTGTCTGTCATGCCTGATCATCTCTTATCTAGATAAACAGATGCCTATAGAGGTCTTGTGTATTGATTCCTGTCCATGCAGCCGATGCTACATGTCTACAGGACATTTCAGTAGACGACGATGACAGCAAACACACTGTGTCATCTCTCTTAAGTTTAATGAACTCATCACACACTGGCTTGAGGCTCCTTCTCAACATTATTTATCAGCTGTAGAGTTTAGTGCTCTGTTAAATATTTACTGATGGGTCTGAAATCCCATTCTGTTTACTGTGCTGTAATGAATCTTTCATGAATGCAAGAGTGATCTCACCTAAATATTTTATTTTATATTTTATAGCAACAAAAACGTGATGTTTTAACTAAAGTTTAGGCAACAGCAGTTTGAGTCGACAAAATCCTTGTTGTGAGGGTTTTGTTTGTGGAAATCCTAAAGAAAAGATGGAATTGATTTGGAATAAAGCCTGAATTCACTCCTCATCCCTGCCATGTTAGTGCCTTTCAACAAAGAATGAAACTCCTGACCTGACTGATGAATGTATCCTTTCAGTTTTTGGAGTCATTGAGATTCAGCTGCGTGCTTTCCGTCCACCTCTGTGCTTTAAACTAGTAATATTTTCTCCTCATTTGGCCTGGGGCGACCTATCCCCTCACACCAAATAAAATCTGCTGCCTAAACGACAGCTATGGATGGCAGGCAATAACACTGAGGCCAGTATCGACTTTCTCTCCACAAGTCTGAGGCTCGTGAAGAAGATAAGCAGCGGAGCAAAGCTAATCGCTGCTCACATTCGGAGGTAGTGAAAAGGCAACTGCAACAGGTTTTATTGCTGTTCATCAACCAAAAAATTACAATCTCAGCAATGTTTAGCAGTGCCCCTTGGTATTTTGGTTGAACTATTTTTCATTTTTAGATAGTTAGAGTTAAAAGATACTTCCACAGGACCAAACAGAATCAGATGATACAGATATGAAGGTTGGGTATTGTTTGAGTGTGAGTGTGGAGCTGTCCATGGTGCTGAAACAGACCTGGAGAGAAAAGCTTCAATAGTGTGAAGCTTTTCTGTTCAAGCACTTCTGAACCAATAACACTGTGGAAATTCTACAATTGAGGCTGATATTTTGAAATTTTGTCACTAGCTTAGCACTTCTTTAGAACTGTTGTCACCACTTTACATTTCTCAGTTGAACAGTTTGCTCTCAGACTTTGTGATTCCATATATTGTGGCTTGTAAAGCTGGCTGCACTATATCTATACTTGGTTAAGCATGATAACTTTGGACAAATGTGTCAACATCATTTTATATTTTCATACCCTGCCCCCTGAAAGGGAGGCAAAGAGTATTGTTTTGGTTCAGTTTGTTTGTTTCTTTGTTTGTTAACACTCTAGCAGCAAAACTGTTGGTTGAATTCATACTAAATTGGGTTTATAGATTCCCAGTGTCAAAGAACAGATGTGGTTCCATTTTGGGAAAAGTACATGACAGTTCAATTTTTTTAAAGAATTTCTTCAATTTTTTTATTTATTTTTTTTTTCACATTTACTTATGATGAGCGAAATTTCACATGTTTGTAGCAGCAAAACTATCTGTTGAATTCATACCAAATTGGGTCTATAAATTGCCAGTGACCAGAATACATGTCATTACATTTTGCGGAAAGTATGTCAAAGTTCCAGTTTTTTATGACTTTTTAAAATCTTTTTTTCCCCCCATTTACTTATAATGGACACAATTTCAAATGTCTCTGAAAACATACATTTTGTTTAAATTTACTTCAAACTTAGCACATATATTATAGACACAACTGATATGCTGACAACAGCACATGCATAGATATAATGATATCGGCTGGATCGATGCCAAAATAAGCTACAGTATGTGCCAGGGGCTCGGCTTGTTGTGCCTTGGCACCACTTGTTAATGCATTATTTTAAAATACAATCATCTGGGAACCTCAGGAAATTATCTTGTGACTCCGTTGGTGGCGGGATCTCCATGGTGGTGAATAACCGGTTGCATAAACACAATACTGTTTTATCCATGGCAAATGCAGTTCTGTATGTGAAACTGTGACATAAATCCTAGCAATATGAAGTAGGCTGATAATACGACTAATAATAGCACTGTTAGCATATTAATATGATAAAGTAGCTCATCAGTTGAGGTCAAAGGAGTTGATTCCCAGCAGAGCTTGTGTGGGTGGATACTGCATGCTAATCTTCTCAGAATGAATATCGAAGACTGTTCATTATGTATGGAGGCAGCGTGACTTTCTCCCAGCGGCCTTAACTCCTCGTTTACCTGTGAATGTGAACGCCTCCTCAGGCTATCAGTGCTGCGTTTAGGGGCCTGTCAGTTCCTCTGATGTGCTGATCAGTCTCTGCTGCGGCTGCCTTTGCACCAGTGGAGGAATGTTGATAGGTACTTTTAATCATGTACTACGTTTTAAAATTTATCATATGTGTAGTTTACTGGAGTGTTTCCTCTTTTTTCTGCTATTTATTTCACAATGATTTTTTTATTGGTATTCAAGTTTTCTGATGAAAGATAAAGTAAATAATAATATAAAGAACTTGAATCAAAACAACACAAACTTACACCACACACACACACACACACACACACACATACATAGAAATAAAATTAATACAGCAGGCATAATAATAAAGCAGTAATAATTTGTATGTCATGTCCCTATTTTCTGCTATTCTATTTCACTACACCCCAGAGACAAATATTACATCTACAGTGGTAAAATATTAATGCTGCAGTGCTATGAATCCAAAAACATAATACTAATTTAATAATGAGACAATTTGACTGCACTTTTTTTTTTCATGCATTAAATGAATGCTCTTTCCAATACAAGAGGAGTACTTTCAATGTCTGGCATACGTATTTAAAATGGTTATTAAAAACTCTTCACAGTAGGTGGAAGTCATGAACCACAATGCATTCATGGTTACAGTTTCCACCAAAACCTTAATGCTACATATCCACAGACTGCATAATTCATATTCATCTGAATAAAGTGTAAAACTCAATATCAGTCAAAATATCACTGTGTTATATAAATCTGTAAAGGCTTTGCAGGCTGATCATTTACATTATAGCTCTATTTTTAGACAGAAAACAGCCACAGTAAAACGACAAATCACCTTCTTTGATTCTGAAAGCTGTTTCTTCTTCTTCTTTTCTTTTTTTATTTTTTCATCGTCATTACTTTGAAACATCCTAGGACACCAGCACAATGATTTACTCCTCCCTCTAGTGGTCACATACATTTACAGAAACACATTTGCAGATGTGTGTGAAGCATCATCTATGCTGTACATTCTCTTGACATGTTGTCTTCGGAAGACTCAAGTTATTTCTGGGATATTACAAAGTAGATATTCAACCTATAGCTCTTTTAACTAAATGAGTTAAACACTTCATTTACTTCATGGTACTGTGTCAGAACTCAACCATCCTGTACCTCTGCTGTAAATGTAAGAGAAGTGGGGCTCCTGCTGGTGTTTGATCACCTGACCTACAACAGTAGCTGAACACTTCCTTTATGGAGGTGCAAGATTAGTCACATGCAACTTGAACTTGTACATATTAGGTGATTCCCTCAAATTGAAAGATCTGTAAAAAAAAGAAAAAAAGAAGCAGAACATTTTTAGACAGGTTTCAGAAGAATATGTATGCAGACTGTGCTTTCTGCATTTGTTAAGGTGTGTTCACATCGCTTAAGGTTATTACGCACTCTGCAAGAACAGAGAAATCTGCGTTCCCCCTCAGAACTGCAAGAAAAGATTGATGTCGTTTTTTTTTTGTATCATAGCTCTCTGGTTTGGGAGTTCTCACACTTTGTTCTTAAACTTTTTTCTCATGTGGTGTCCAAGAACTATTGTGTGTTTGGTCTGAAACTTTAAGTGGGTGTGGCCAATGCAGAATAGCTGAGGTTTTCCCATGAGCATTTTAGTTTCTTGTGAAATATCATCCACCAACGACTAAAATCATTTACTCATATCCAATGCTAAATACCTCTTGATCCACTAAACCTATCAATACATGTAAATAATTGGTATAAATTACAGTTTGTGGTCTTTTCATGGTCATCAGATATGACCCATTTGGATGGTCAGAGGCTCCATAGTGAACACAGAAACACGTCATCTTCTACAACATTGATTCACCGGTAAAACCCATGGAGTTGGATCAGTGATAGTGGTTGGAGATATGTATTTTATGTTCAGTTAATGATATATTTTGCAGAAAAAAAGTCACTTTCTCCTCTGTGTTCTCTCTTTTTTATATAATAACCCTCAACTTTGAGGGTAAGCTTTAATGAACATCTGCAAAATCAGTGAATTAAATATGGGAAAATACCCAATTTTCACTTAAAAATGCAAAATACAGAGCACAATACAAATGGTGGTAAATCACTTGAGAAAGGTTAAATCATTTGAGAACTGCCACAAACGCAGCACTGGGTCTTTTTGGGTTAATATCCTGACCAGAATATGTCATAACCTTTAACATTTGTTTTGAGCATGTGTTTGTGGTTACCCCAATTACAGATGATATAATAAACATTTGTAATCATCTGAGACCAGCCTGTGGCACCTGTCAGTTTAATGTCCACTGATCTAGATGACATTTAAGTGTAAAAAATGATTTGGATGGGTCACATCTGTCCTTTGCCGTTGACCATGTCTGCAGCTGCTCTCAGATCAGTGCTGAGCTTTAAACCCCCTCCGCTTTGATCAGGCAGGAGGGCAGAGTCCAGGTCACACAGACACCAAGCTGTATGGTTAGAGTGCTCAGCCCCCCCATTAACCTCCTCAATTCATTTCCACCTTAAACTCTACCTTTACAGAGATTAAAAGTTAGGTTCTAAAACTGAGTGAAACTAAAATTATGTTCACAAAATTCCAAAGTATCTCTTTTTTTAAAAATTGTTTGATCGACGGTCTTTGCACCAAGGCCAATAGCCCACTCTTTTTCTTTAGCCGTAGTATTATCAAAGCACACATTATGATGTCTTAGTCTTGTTTTCGCCGCTTCATCAGGTTGTGATAATAGCTAGTTTAGCTGATTGTTACCACGGTAACAAAGGTGTTAGTTGTAATTTGCCAGGTGTTGCCAGCAGATAGTTGACAGGTTTGTGGGGAAAACACAAACCCCTTTGGTGGTAGTAAGAAAATAAATAAATAAATAAAACATCTGTTTTAATGTCGCCCATTAGTTTGTCATGAACAACAATTCTAAAGTGGAATCTGCTCTATGTTTAAAGGAGAGTAGGATTATTTCTCTCAAACACCTTCTGACTTCTCCAACCTACAAACAGCTGCTGTTGTGTTGGAAAGGCTACATAAATCACTTCAGTGCCTGTTTTTTTTTTTTTCCTTTCTCTCAGGCCCACAAATGGCATCATGCTTGTCTGTCTGTCATACATTTTCATAATGATTCCTTGAAGCATTGCAGGAGTCACCACCATCGTTTTTGTGGACTCTTTGGAGGGAAAGTTGCCATCTGTCCGCTCGTTTCTTCCTCCTTTTCTTTCCTCTCTGTCCCAGTGTCTGAGCGGAGCCCCATGGAGGATTCCCTGCTGTCACTCAGCAAGACTGCCATTAGCCAGGGCTTCAGCTTACTTGAGATGGTTGCTATAGTGATGTGGGTTGCAGGCAATGGTGCATGTTGGGAGAGTGTGCCCAGGTGTGTTGTGACAGATGCTGGAGGCGGGGACAGGAAACAGAATTGTTCTGCCTGGTTAACTGTGCATGGCGTGTGTGAGAGAGTGCAGGTGGTAGAGCGAGTTCATGTCAGACTTCTCTCTCTCTCTCTCTCTCTCTCTCTCTCTCTCTCTCTGATAGCTGAGCTGTTAGCTCTTGCAGCAGACAGCTTGTCTGACCGACTTTTTATGGCAGCAAATACACAAACTGTTGTTGTCACTGCTGAACACACCTATTTACCCAGAAATAAGCTGCAAGTGTCCTTGGAGGGGGGTCATAAGGGTAGGACTGCACACAGGAATGATGCTCTCCCACTTCTGGTCTCCAAGTAGATAAATGGAATATTTCCAGTTCATATAGTTTAGCAAAAAATCAATAAGCAAGGCAAATGTATTTGTATAACACAATTCATACACAGGGCAATTCACAGTGCTTTACAAAAACGGAAAAGAGACAAGTTAAAAACACACAAATACAATTGAATCATAATCAATAAAACATGAATAATAATCAATGAGTGCAGATAGAACCCTTTCAGTTTTTCTATGCACAGTTGAACAGAACTGTTTTCAACCTGGATTTAAACATTGTCAGAGTACAGGTCTGTCTCCTGTTACCAGGAAGACTGTTCCACAGTTTAGCTTCATGGAACTGAAACTCAGCTTCACCTTGTTTAGTCCTGACTCTGGGCACCAGCAAAAGACCAGTCCCTGATGTTTTCATGGTCTGAGATGGTTCATATGGGACCAACATGTCACAGATGTACTTGGGTGCCAGACAAAAGACCCAGTCATCATTGAAGCCTATGCAGGATTATTCTGCATACATAAAATATGATGCAAAAAGACATCCTTTAAAGGGATAGTTCAGGATTTTTGACATGAATCTGTCTGACATCCCCATCATCAGTGTAGTACATCCACACTTGTCACACCTCATAATCACTTGGTCCTACTTTCTCTCATTTCCTATCAGTGCGCTGTCATGCTGCTGACTGCTGCACACTAGTCAACAACTTTTTTCAGCAGTGAAACAGGTAGACTAGTGTCATCAAAGATACGAAGAGAGAGAAAGTCGGGCCAAGTGATTACGAGGTGTGACTTTTCGTGGACATTGGTTTGTGATGCAAATAAATCACTCTTTTGAACACATGGTGTTTTTAAGAAGAAAAACATGTTATTTTATTTTATGCAAAACTTGCTGGGCTACTTTCATTTGGACCAAAACCGCACCAGAACTGGGCTCACAGGACACTGTCGGGGGTGAGTCAGTGTGGATGTACTACACTGATGAGGGGATGAAATACAGATTCATGTCAAAAAGTCCAAACTATCCCTTTGATGCAAACTTCAAAGTTTCTAATATCTAACGAGTGGCACTGAAAATTAAATGGTTTTTTTTCTACTCCTTCATTGTCCCCTATAGTGTCTGCTGAATTTAATGAACTAATAATTATAGTCTATAGTCAGACATAGCAGGTGATCTTCTATAAAATAAGTCAGTTCTAAGTTACAGTCAGAAGTCTTCTTTTATTCTAATGGTTTTTATTTTGTTTGGAATGAAGTCATTCAAAAGAAAAGTAAAAGTTGTCATATCATTTGCATTATTTAATACTATAATATCAACGTAATGAAATTACATATGCAATATGTAGGAACAGTGGTTGCACTTAAACAAACACACACACACACACACACACAACTTGAATTGTACACAGGTCATAAGTGGTACTGAAGTTAGATAATGCCTTACAGTGCAATGCTACACAGCTTTAAAATTTCTCTCAATATTGGTACTTTTTCCAAGAGTTTCAGACTCCCCTCTAACAGTTGCTTCTTTCCCTCTCAGCCCAGCAGGCTCACAGACTTGATGAGATGGCGTGATAGCAAGTCTGCAAGGGGTCGGTTCACAAATCTGTAAAGTGTTTCAACGTGACAACAGTCTCATACAAACAGATTTGTTGTTAAATGCCACGTACAAATGATAATTGTGAAGAGAAGATTTTGTGGCGTTAACTAATTTTCTAGACTTTACAAGGCACAATCTTATTTAAGTTCTATATTCATCCTATTGTCCACTGGTTCCTACCACAGTTAATAAGACAATGGTTTCTCCACTGTCAGAGGTCATACTGACAGCACACAATGGACGGATGTTTAGATGGTCTCATTGATTTTTACTGTCTTGTTAATGGCTGTTTTATAACCATTCCCCCTCTTCCCTCTCCTCAGATGTACATTCAGACGGCTACGTTGACCGTCTCCCTCAGCCTCAGCGCCTCTGTGTCTTTGGGAATGCTCTACATGCCGAAGGTCTACATCATTATTTTCCACCCTGAGCAGAATGTCCCCAAACGAAAACGCAGCTTCAAGGCCATCGTCACCGCTGCCACTATGACCAGTAAGCTGTCACAGCTGGCTGCCGAGCGGCCCAACGGGGAAGTAAAGACTGAGCTGTGTGAGGGCGTGGAGGCCAGTGGTAAGGGAACAGGAGTTTCTTATATAATTTATCTGACTCATGTGTTTTTAATCTCTCAGTAGATGTTGAAACTTTTAAGTGTTTTTACAAAGCCGTCCGGGGCAGTTCACCTTAAAGACAGTTAAAGAAGTGAATGGGTCTTTCACTCTCAAACTTGACTGCTGTCAGTGAAAGCAGCACCATTTAGTCAACCAATCAGCAGCTAGATAGACACAGGCATTAGCACAGATCCCATGTGTTTGCCAGGATACTCCTCCTTTCCTTATGTCAAAGTTTTTGAGTAAATGTGTCTGTTTCATTACAATATACCAAAAAGTTACATCATGAACAGTTAAGATTTAAGGTTCAGGGAGCAAATGAGGGAGTGCCTTGCTCAAGGGCACATCAGCCAACAACTTTTTGCCTGTCAGACTGGAGAATCAAACCGACAACCCTTCAGTCACAGGCCAACTTTAGCCTTCTAGACTACTTCTGTCCCCATGCATCAATATGCAAATTAAGACATGCTTTCATAGGTTTTTGAGCAGGCTCATTCATTCATTCATTCATTCGTTTGTTTTGAGCAGAAGAAAAAAATTTCTAACTTTGTTTGTGTGCAAGGAACTAATATTAGAACAAATACATTAACAAATAAAGATGATCATGACAATATAGCAACTTCCATGTACACTAATAACAAAACAAATTCAATATGTTCTGCTCAAAAAGGAGTGGGAAGAAGACAACTAATTAAACCCCACCCCCATCTTACGTTTATACAACATAACACATTACATTTGCTTCTTTAATGATACTGTAACATCTGTTTAGAGTCCTAATAATGTAAATAACTAATAGTAAACAGATTAAGAAAACGGATGTATATTACACTTAGAAACTATCTAAATGATAATCTGCATAACTTATAATACAGTATATTCAACAATAATCACATACCAACATGGTATGGCTGTAGCTTCTTTCCACTTAAAAGACACAGCAAAAAAAAAAAAAAAAGAGAGAGAGAGAGACTGTCACCACCTGGCGTTAACTAAGCAAATATTTGAAGATCTTCCCATTGGATAAAATAATTATGTCTCATCTGCAACCAGATAATGAAGTCCATGTGATGCAGTGAGTAGCTTCTCATGTTGTAAACAGCCATCAGTTTAGGGCATAAGGGTTAGGAGCCAGGATTCATTGGGGTCATCAGGTTTGTGAAGGAGTAGTTCAGGGACCTTGAGCCATAATTTTACCACAGGGAGGGACTCCCACAGAGTCCAGACCAGAACCACAAGGACATTTTGTAGATTTTATTCATTAATTTATGTGACAGTGACAATGTACATTCATCAGCATTACTGTAAATGAACTATCTGTTGTCCCTGGACAGATGTTAGAAAGGCACCCTAAAACAGCATTAATACAATATAAATCACAACCATAAAACTGTATAAATCACATTAATAAAACTTTATGTGCTAATGAAGACTTTATAGTTGTCCAACTCTCATATCAATACAAGATCTTGGCCTGACATTAAGTCTGGACAGAAATCTATAGTGTGAAATTGTATAGACATATGGCAGCATGCATTTAAAGCTAAAGTATGTCTAAAGAAATGTTGCATTTTGGCCAAGCTTTGTAGTTAGCAACACTGTCCACAGTTCTATTAAATGTGTGGTGTTTGGATTTTCTTCAGCCAAAATAAAGTCAGTATGATTACTTGATTTTGAGTGTTTTATGTGTAGGTGGATTTGTGAAACAATGCTTTGATAGTGTTGGAAATACAACATAAATGTAGCTTGTGCAGCAGATGAGAGGATTTACCCAAACAAGCTTTATTTTCCACTCATGTAATTTCCATAAATGTAAACTTTGAGCTTTCGTTCTACCTTCACTCAACAGGATGAAAGAGAAGTTCAGTCCTGTGTAATGTAGAGAAAGTAAAATTGATGGGGAGTTGATGCTTGTTAGCTAAAGCAGATCTGAGATCAGTCAGCACATCTCTGATGGGTAAACAAGCTGCCATCTTCATCTTTTCTGCTGACAGGGCGTAAAGCAGCTTTGAAGTTTGATTGTGAGCATAAGCAATTTGGCTTCATTACAACTGCTTTCACGTGACGTCTGAACAAACTTCCTGTAAATTCTTGTTAGAGCAGAGAGCTTCAGTCCTGCCTTCACCTCAGTACAACGAGTATCAAAGACGCTAACAGTCTCTGCTTTATCTCATCCTACAGGAGCTTTACTTATTTTAATATGAACATACTAAATAAAAAAAAAAAATCACATTCCTGGTGTGCACCATGTTTCTTTTAAAACCTTTCTTCTTAGCTTGTTGTAAGGTCTGTCAAAATCTGATTTTTGATTTTTTTTTTTTTTTTTTTTAATTCACATGACTGTAATTGTGGAAAAAGGTCTTTTCATTACAGTTTTAGTGATATACCATTGGCACTATGCCCCAAAAAGCCACCTCTTGCCTGCACAAAAACTTTTAATGAAAAATGAGAGCTGCTTAAGCAGGCAGTCCCAGACTTCCCTCTCCCCGGCCACTTCATCCAGCTCATCCAGCGGGATCCCGAGGCGTTCCCAGGTCAGCCGAGAGACATAGTCTGTCCAGCGTGTCCTGGGTCTCTTCCCCGGGGCCTCCCACCGGTGGAACATGCCCAGAACACCTCACCAGGGAGGCGTCCAGGAGGCATCCTAACCAGATGCCCAAGCCACCTCATCTGGCTCCTCTCAACGT
>JAPSES010000249.1:12841423-12866668 GCA_029822895.1 Maxillicosta whitleyi
TATATATATTGTAATTTGCTTTTATTTTTAATAATTACTAGAAATTTCAGGCGAACCCAAGGTTGAAAAACACTGGGCTATTGGGTGGTGGGAGGACATTTCTGTCTTTGATCTGTTGTGTTTTATCTCTGTGTTTTATCCTGATCCTGTAATTTGTGATAGACTTGGACACTAGCATATAAACTTCACAAGGGTCACATATAGTAATAATAGTAGAATAATATGAAATATTACTGAGTGGGATCAGCTCTGTATGAGGTCTGGTGTAATTTGAAACATTTGTGATTTTAAAGGTTGAATGACTTTACAAAGAAACAGTAAAAAGAATAAAAGAACATTTCCAACACTTGAACACTTTCATGTGTCATACCAATCACCACTGAAAAAAAGACCTCTGGTTTGTAAAACAGCAGGAATACTAAAACCATAGCATTTATAACCATTAGGTAAATCACTGAGCATAGTGCAGAACATAGTAGTATGTCATTTAAGGCTTCACAGAGTTTACACAGGAAACCTTTATGAAATCTGTGATTTGATTACCTGAGGCTTGATGGGGAGTCAAGGCAATGGCCCACTCAAAAGTTGAAGAGAAGAAGTTGACACAGTCTTGAAATAAAAAATAAAAAAGTGAAAGAGTAAGCAGAACTTATTAACGCCTCCACGCTGTCAACACTCCTGCTCAGATACCCTGCTTACCTAGAGACTAGTTTGGGGTTTGAAATGAAAGATAATTGTCAACTAGATTAAAATAAATTGTTGATTGCTGATCCCACTCAGTAATATTTCATATTATTCTACTATTATTACTATATGTGACCCCTGAGAAACTCGTGGTTCATACTTCTTAAAACAATATCTAAGGCATTCCGTCCATCTCACATCTCAGACTCTATTCACCTGATTATTTTCACTTTACTGGACTTGGCTCAGCTTTGGTACCAACACACTGTATTTCCACTGTACTTATAATACAGTGAAAACTAATGTGAAGATTTTTTTCAAGTGAATTGATGTGATTCAAATTCTGTACTCTACTCACAATACACCCTGCTTGGAAATTAACAGATTTATAGATTTTCTGCTAGCTTCGCTTGGTGTTCCAGTTTGAAAATGACAGTACATATAGTAAAGTCACAGTAATGACCATGGGGTCAGCAGGACTTGAAGACATGTTTAGTATTCAGCTCATCTGGAACTTCAGTGAAAGTGATGATAGAAATAGTACAGAATAGTGCCCGACAGTCTGTACTTTAACACTGCGGGCAAAGAAAAAGTACTTGGGATTGGAGTTATTTTGAGCTGATACCGTCAGTGGAAACAAGGTGTGAGTTTTATACTCCACAATGTTTTAATCACAAAAAAGCACTTCCACAAGCAAACAGCCCGATGAGCCTCTTTTGAAGAGGTGAGGCCACGGTTACTTTGAGGCGGGCTTTGTATTTTTGGCTTTACATCAACACTCGGATAATGTTTTTCAGTTGTTACTCCTCTAGTTCAGTACAAAGATGCCAGATGTTTCATCTATGTTACTTTGTGATTTGAAGGCCACAGCTGTAAAGGAAGGAGTGAAGGATGATGTTAGTTTTTTGATGTATTTATTTTATTTTTGAGTCTCAGATGTTTCTTTGACTATATCCATGTTGGGCAAATTAAATTGCATCTTACTCTTACCAGATGGTACCCTTTGAAATAAGGGCACAGATGACATTTACTGTTTTTAGATGTTTTTACTTTGGATGGAAGTCTCTACAAAAGGGGGCTTGACCCTTAAAAACCTACAACTCTATTTGTGGTAACCTCAAAACGAATTTTTCTCAAAATGTAACCTTTCCTAAGTGATTTATCAGTATTTTCTCCCTCTGCATTAGTAAGTATAAGTAGGTGTTTTCCTGTATTTAATTCACTAATCATGTAGAGAATGCAACAGATAAACATAAACAAAAATGATTTATTAACTGAACATAAAACCAAGCATCTACAGCTACTGTTTTTAGGTGTTACTGGTGAGTCAATGATGATCCAGCTGAAAAGCTGAGAAACTGGAAAATTTAAGGAAAATTGGAAGGACTAGTGGTTCAGGAGTTTTTAAAAGTTCTAACATCTTAGATCAGCAGAAGTTCTCGGTCGCAGATGACTGTTTAGGTCAGTGAGGGCTAATGTGGATGTATATTAAACTCTTCAGTCATCTTAGAGTAAAAAAATAACTGAATTTCTGTAAGATAGACTTCAGAGATTTGCCAGATAAACTTTACAATTGGACGTATTGAATGTCTGCTGTTACTGTTACCTTTACATAGCTTATCATAGTCATTATTATTTTTATTATTTTTATTGGGAGGGTGTGGGGAGGGATATGGACAGGAACCCCCCAAAGGGTTCACATTGACACGCAGTTCTAGGTTCATGAACCTATGGCATGAGGCTCATATGTAGCCGATGGCACCGCACTGCTATCGTTAGCTGCACAGCTTAAAGGCCAACAGGCTAACAAATATCATCAGCTTAAACCGCATTTGAAGCGATTATCATGCTGTCATCCCAGGGCTAACCTTTATAACAACAATTATCTAGATTCTAGACCTTCATGTTTACAAGAGACAAGTTTCATGCAACACCAGTTAAGATCCAACATCAAGCCTAGTTGTTATGCCAGTTGCTATTCAGACAAAATCAATTCAACATGGGTCATATAATGAACTACATACAGTACATCTTAATAAAACTAGAATTAAACTGGCAAAATTCTGTGGCTAGTAATAAAAACACACTCCTAAAAGAAATAGTCTGATCTAGTAAACTAAAAAAAATACTATAACTAACACTATGGTAGAGGCATGGGTGACTTGTGATTACAGCTAGCTGCCTGTACCTTCCTGGGGGGGGGGGGGGTTGTGTTGTAGTGCCACAAACCACAATGTTTCTTGCAAGAGATGAGATGTATGCCACAGGGAAAGTGTTAAGAAGTTGCCAGTGGAATATTTGGCCCTAGAGGCAGTGGTGGGAAGGAGGAGGGCTTCCATCCTATCCCTAACAAGTCATTTAACCATCACAATTGCTTTGTATCTGTTTAATTAAGATATAAGAATAATACAAAGTTCTCCTTTAAAGGAGTGATATTTTCATTTTTTAAATGTAATTATACATTTTAAAATATTTCCCTGTGATGGACATAAACTGTAAATGCTCTGCTTGGGTCTGAATCCTTCATTAATTCAACTCCACAGGTCCACCTTGACACCAAAAAGCTGGTTTTGAGCGCTGTCCCTTTAAATGCACATGAGCCACTTCACACCCCACCCCCTCCAGGTTGTTGGCTGCTGCTCTGTCCTGTTCAGCCACTTGTGTTAATTAATACAGCCACTAATTTAACATTTTAGGTAATCGCTTTAAGGTTTAGACATATTTTCACTTTTTACTACAACCACTGCTACTGACAAACAATTATGTTGTACTCAGAGAAATGTTCGATGGAAGCCCTGACCTTTTATGTGTAAATGTTGTGGCATAATTAGTTATAGATGTAACAAATTAAGCAGGAATTAAAATGGGTTGTTGCAATCCACTTAACTTTTAGGAAAATTAATATTAAAATAGCTTTGCAGCACCTGGAGGGTTCAAATTCAAACTTTATGAACTATTAGGGTCCAAATACACAAATAAATATATCAAGCACTGATAAAATTGTGTTTAACAAAATATGAGCCCTTTAACATGCAGTTAGAGCCACTTCATCTTGTGCTGGCTCTTTTTCTCTTAATAAAAAAAGCAGAAATAACATGAGTGTTGTAGTATAATATTTGGTTCATTTCCCAATCATCTGCCTGACTGAAATACATTTCCTTTCATTAATGTAGTTAATTATGTTGTAGGATGTGCTCATGTGTGAGCTGCTGGTCAATTAAATGCTTCTTTAGTGTTCAATCACCTCTTCAGTTCATCTCACATCTATGCTCTACCATAGACACATTAAAGGTTCATTACAGGCAGTATCTTCCACCATATCTAAATGCTGTAAAGACTTTATCAACAAACGCTGTAACTATAAAACCGGCTGCCGTAATGAGTCTGTGAAAGCATCAGACAGGGACCGCGAGAAACACAGATGGCAAGACTGCATGTGAGAACTTTCTTTAACAGTGTTTTTGTCAGTGTGTGAAAATTGAACCGAAGTGGAAACATTAAATAAAGATCAGGTTATATTTAGATTCTGCTGTTGCTACTCAGGAGAGAAAAAGTTGCAAGCTCTAGCAGAAAAGAGTCAATTAAACTGATTTAAATTAACTGGAGACGTGAAGTTAATTTCATCAGACTGGTTTGAATCTACTGTTTAAGGGTGTTTCTTATCTGCGACATTGGTAAACCTGAATTAATAACTACAAAACACATGCTTTAATTCAAATAAACTTAAAATTAATCTGTACTGGACATGTTTATGATATTAATTATGCTTTGTGTATTACATATAAGCAAGAAAGGTGCAAATTAAAAGGCGTAGTAAAAAGATAGATAGGTGGCAGGACTTATGGGGAGCAGCCTTTCCTGGCCATAAGTCATGTTACAGTGTCGATTCTGGGTTTTGGAGTTCAAGTAAACAAGCAGCAGTCAGTGAGCAAGTGTGAGTGGAAAGCATGTGTTTGCACTTTCTAAAACATAGCAAACTTAACTGCGCTTATTAATAAAATACTAAACTGGACTGTCGTACATGTTGTAATTGTAAATGTTGTAATTAAGACTTAGACCTGTTTAGATTAAGAAAACAACAATAGATTAATCATCCAAAGTTACAAGATACACACCTCAGTAGCACTGTTAGATATGAACGTGTGAGTGAATGGTTGTTTGTCTGTATAGGTCATCCCAGTGATGATCAGCTAACACGTCAAGGGTGAACCCCTCTGTCACCTGATGTTAGCTGGGATTGCCTCCAGCACCCCCGCAAACCGCCAGAGGATTATCTAGTTCTGAAAATGAATGAATGAAGAACAGGAGAACAAACTGATACAGTTAGATGTGATACTTGATGATAAGAAATGACAAAACAAAGAAACCTTAGTTTTGAGGTGGGTCCACTGGTTTTGCATCATAATCATAATCATGCCGTTCTCCCAATTATACCATTTATGGCCAAAAATCTGTTTTTTAGCATAACAACCTTTACCTTTGACTAGAGATGTGAACAATGAATTGACTATCAATTCATTGGCAATAAGAATGTATTTGATTAAATTATTAATTGTTGGTTAATTGTCCTTTTCTATGGCAGAATTTGTAGTGTCAACAGTAGGGGGCGCCACTGCCCAAACGAAGCTTCATCACCGAAGCTGAATATCAGGGGAGTCACTCTGCCCACTTTTGTCCGAAGTCTACCGGTTTGCCCACACTGTGACGCCGCAGCTGGGATCATCGAACCGGATCATGGCGTTGATGAGTTAGAATGGCTTTAGGGACACGGTAGAGCAAAACACAGACCAGCCCGTCTGTTTGTGGGAGCGGTGCACCCCCACCCAAATAGACCCACAAATACGGTGTCGGTATTGGACCGGTCTAGTCCACAGTCATCTGGACTAACTGGTCAGTGAGACAGAAGTTGAAAACATCCTCCAGGCTCCTGATCTGGGCCACAGGTATGTCCTGTGGTCACCCCGATGGCACATTTGTTCTAAACTGCCCCTCTTCAGATCCATTTGTCTTGAATTTCTCTGCAGACATTGTTTAGTTCTACTCCATAAATGTCATTGCCTGTACTGCATCTGGTGGTAAAATAAATCAATCATTAAGGCATATGACATGCTTTTTTCTTGAAATGTCTATAAACAATAATTTACTTTTATTCTCATAGCCCTTATCAAAAGAGAAATTGGTGTTCTCAGGAAAATTGTCGCTTATCAATTAATCATTAATTGATTGATAACAACAACCAATTTATGGTTAATGGATTAATCAGTAATTTCAGAAATTTTAGGAAATTTAGTCTGATGTATCATAGTTTAAATGTAATGAGGACTTACCAACCACTTTTTTTTTAAAATAAATAATAAATTTATCTGTAAAGTACATTTTTTTATGTATGTTCATTTAAAGTAAAATGTCAGAGGGTCTTTATAAATTAATCTGCCAATTACTGGGACATCTAATCGTTAGTTTCATGTCAAAAAATACAGTGTAGTTAAATTTTCTCTCAGAAAAAGGTGATTTCCATAATTTATATCCTCTTTAATGCAGTCATTGATCCAAAATCCCAGATCACCGAGTTTATTCTCACAAGACAAAGTGTTTAGTTCTTACAGAGTGTGCAATCTATTAAAATGATCCAAAATAGCTTCTTCAATTAAGTTATGAATGAATGAACTAATGCATCTTACGCTTTAACTGATTATTGTTACAATCTGCTCCTAATCAAGTTGTTTATTATTGGGATTAAATTAAATATGTTTAATGTAGAAAGGAATACACTATGGTACATTTCAAAAGTGACTTCATTAACTGGATTAATGATCAAATGGTCAGAAGTATTTTTCTCCATTAACATCAGCTCTACACAGGAGGAAACTGCGGACCACATGAACATCTGCATGTTCTTCATCTGCTGTTATACAGACTGATGGGGATAGTTTTTTTTTTTTTTTTTGCAGATGTAGAGAACACTGACAGCCTAATGTGATGTTTAGTGTTTTTGAAGTGTGCAGGTTTCAGCTCATCTTACACACTATTCATATCAATGTTTTACCGTCAGTGTGTTTCTCAGAGAATCAATGGTGGAGGAGGTGATACCGTCTCCTCCTCCTCCACCTCCTCGTTTTCTTGTTCTTAGATTCTCTTTACATCATAATGGGCTCCTTTCTCTGCTCTAATGGCCTTCTTCTCACAGAAATGCCTCAGTCGATTTCACACAATATCAGCGATGATTTACCACAGGAGCCTGGTAATTGGGGGAAATATTACTGTTCAAACACTCCTGTAGCAGAAAGGCTCTCAGTGTGTGCGACGGTCGCAAATACTGAACTGTCAGAATTATCCAAAAGGGCATTTTACCCACGATCCATCACTCTGTGCTTCACTTACCGGCCTTAAGTGTCTAAAATGGGTTCTTCGTCAATATTTAGAGTTCAGATCTGGGTTGACTTGACAGAGTGGGTCCTCTTGTCAGACAAATGTGATAACAAATCTCAGGTAAGAGATCAGGCACGGTGTTAGAGAGAAAATATTTCCAAGTGAAATGTAGAGGAAAAATACCAATTATGCTGCAAAGAGGTTGCTTCCCATTTCCATGTCTAACATCCAACACATGTTGACACTGGGTCTGTTGCCTTTTGGTGAGGTCTCGCTGAGATTATATTAATCCAAGCAGCAGAGTCTTCAATCCTGAAGCCTTTTCTTTGGTACAAGTCAAACATGGAATCATCCTATTAAAGCGGAACATAAATCCTACATTTGTGTTGCTTGTCAGTCAGTCAGATCCTTATACCCTACCCTTGTCAGGATGTTGGAGCACTCCAGATAATTTGCTCCTGTAGTTATCGTTGTTTAATTGTGCTCCTCATTTGTGCCAGCATTAATTCACTGCTTTTTGACAGATGATTGCTGTACGTGCCAAAGGCAAAAGGGTGTTTTCACTGATGTCCATCTTTATTTCTGTCTGTCATAACGATAATTCACCAACGGATGGATATAGACTTTGAAATTGTGTATGGAGTGAGTGGACTGGAATGGAACTGTTCAGGTTTTTTTTTTTTTGTTAGATTTAGGCCATGTCCACCCAAAACCACATCTTTTTCTATCTAATCTTTTTCTGTGTTGTTTTCAAAAAAGTGTTCTGTAAATGTGTTGTGGAGTTGTTTCAGGAAATATCTGCATCCATAAGAAAACGATGTAGTACAAATGCCAGACCTATATATGATGTTGTGATGCTTTTGCAAAAAAAAATAGAGAAGACCTGGAGCATGCCCATAAAGATTGCTTGGTTTGGTCCCTTCTGGTTGCCCATCTCGGCAGTAGGTCCAAGAGTGTGTAGTGAATATTGTTAGCTATGGTTGTTTGTTGCTCATGGTAATGAAAGCTATAGCTGAAGATTTTGATTGAATATTTCCCACAAGCTCAATAGCTGTTGTAGCACGGTCACTCCTCTGTAGTCCACCTTTGGAGTTAGTGTTTTGAAATGATGTCTTGCTTCTGAGGTTAAAGGTTAGAGAGATGGAGCTATGACATAATTGTTTTAGAAAAGTTGTTGTTTGGTCCCACAAATGAAAACACAAAACCTATCTGATACAAAATGTTTGTTGATACGACCTAAACTGTCTTCATATGGACAGGGTTAAGCTTAAGGGTTGCATCTGAAGAGCTACTGTTTGTCCTGTAAATATATTGTGTTCACACAAACTTCCTGTAACCATTAAAGGCTGTTTACCATTTCAGTGTGTTGTGGAACATTCATCAACTGCTGTTTTTTTTAAATATACATATAATATAATTACATATAATATATAATTTGGGAGTGAATGAATTAAGAAAACTGGTTTTGACAGAGAGAAAAATGCTGAGGATGATGTGCGGAGTTACGTTGAAAGACAGGTTTACTAATGTGGAGGTTGCACAGAGGGGAGGTGTAGGGCCGATGGAGGTGTGGTTAAGGAGGTGGTGGTTGAGGTGGTATGGACATGTGTGGAGAAGAGGGAGGATACTACGGAAGTGGGTAGAGTGTTAACAATGGAGGGGGCAGGAATGTGAGGGAGGGGACGACTGGTGAGGAGATGAAAGGATGTGGTTGAGGACGATGTGAGGGTGATGGGGTTGGAGAAGGAGATGGAAGGAGACAGAGAAATGTGGAGGAGAGGAATCCATGGACCGGTCAACCCCCGCCAGCGGGGAAAATGGCCGGTATAGAAATGTTGTTTGTGTGTGTTTGTGTTTTTTGAAATACACATGCTTATTTTACTCGATTGTCCTTGCTGCATATACGTTACACAAATGTTAAATGTTTTTAGCTGTTGTACACTTCAGCATTACTCTAAAATGAGCTGATGATTAGCTTTCACTTAGATCAGTTTTGCACCAACGGCAGCTGGAACATTTCTGATGCTAAATGTCCATCATTTTTAAACCTAAAAGGCATCTTGTATATAGGACATACTTTTGAAACGTGGAGACTCTTGAATGTGGAGAAGAATTTGAAGACTGATGCTGACTCTTCCGTGGTTTTCCGCGGCTTTTAGTGGCTCTTAGTGGGTGGTGAGACTGCAGTCCTAGGTCACAATGGCTTCTCCTGGGGCTGGACTGTGGAGGAGCAGCCCAGTCCCAAGAGAAGAAACCGTGGCCCAGGTGAAGAAACTGGGCTCTTTATAAGTACCAGTGTAGGACTCGTCCCCTGCCATGGTAGCTCCTTGTAGTAGACACTCATGGTAGCTCCTTGGGCAACCCCTAGTCTGGGTGGAAGGGCAGGGGATACCACGCTCTGCACTGTTTTGAATGTGATTGCAGTACCAGTTTTGGCTACACACCTACATATGTACAACTCTAAATAATGCGTTTTTGAGGGGTCAGAGTATGTTGTTTTTTTCCTTGAACTAAAATGTGAAACATGGTGGGTGTGTTTCGTTATGGAACCTGAAGTTGTGCATTTGTCTTTATGTAACTGGCTCCATCCACTGTTATGACATTTGAATAGGTATGGTGATAAGCAAATATGTATAGATGATATTTGCGTTTTGACGCCTTTAGCTTAATGATGAACTGGCAGCTCCAGTTCTTGATTCTGATTGGCTGGGCCATGTTTGTAGCCCTAAAGTACTCTATAAATACATTCCTGTTACAGTGTTACATCAGCATTACTGTTCCATACATATAATGTGGGTGAATGGTGTCTGACAAGGTCCCAAGCTTTACTTAAAAATAGTTTCCACTATTGTCAGAGATGGGTCTGCCTTAAACACTTACTTATTCTAGGTTGTTAGGCCCAGACTACCCAGAATGCAGCATGCTCAGTAGAAGCTGCTGTTATAGCTTTATTCTATCCATTCAGAAATTTTGCCTCTAATTATTTTCCAGCGAGGAGGAGGTTGTCACATTTAGCAGCACCTAAAGATAGTTGTCGGTATCATTAGGCATTGCGCAGCTAACTGCCAAATGTTGATTGATTGTTAGTAAATTGCAAGTTGTGATTATCGCTAAGTTGTCAGTAGGTAATTATGTTGTCAGATATTAGATGATCTTTATATTTGTGTTTGTTGTTTAATTATTAATTTACAACTTTCATTTGTCTGTGTTTTATTTATCATTGTTTGGATAAAATGGGTCTATTATCGCATTAGTGTATAGCACAAATATAAGATTGCTGAATTTACAGGCTGCACAGGCTCTGCTCTGTGGTTGTGATATTTCAGAGCTGAAGTGTCTCTGTCAATTCTCTGTGGAATCTTTGTTACGTCTGGTGCTTACATACACCACACAGAGACATCACTTTCTAAATAATGTAGAAAATATACTTTTAAGGGAGCTTTGCAATTACCAGACCTTCAAAATAATTCAGATTTTCTTTTAGTTTTTCAAGTGTTATGACCTGAAGTATTAGATAACAACTGATCTGAGTCCAAATCTTAGATGGTAAACTGCCCCCTGATGGACATGTTCGTTTTCTAACGTTTCTTCTCCTTTCTTTCTTCTTCTTATTTCATAGTCTCAATCTTCCACCCCCGTACTGTCACTTTCTATCTCTTATTTTCACTTTTCCTGACACCCTTCCTTTATCCATTTATCTCCTCCTCCTCTTTCTTGCGGTTCTGCCCTCTCTGCCTCAGCAGAATCTGCAGCATAGATGTTTACCTGGTTACCTCCACATTCACCTCATTTTCTTTTCCTGCTGAACCTGCACCTGCCTGTCATCTGAACTCTGAGTATTCTACAACAACACACACACATGAACACAGAAGCACGTCATTTCTGCAATTCAGCATGCTTTAAGTGCCATCGGACTGTATGAGCTATAGCCATAAGTACTCAGGAAACTATATAATTCAACAATTTAGTCTTGCCATATATAACCTTCTGTTTTCTGTGAAGAAGTGTTTAATACGTGAGATGTGTGATTATTGTTCGTATTGTATATTACAAAGACTTACAGTATATCTTCCTCCACTGTAAACTTTCTTTACCCACTGCATGATTCTGAAAAGTAATATAAAGTTGAAAAGAGGAAGATAGTTTGGTGAAAAGGGCTGATGTAGGTGCATGTGACAGGAATACAACACACCAGTGGAGAAGCATATGTGGGTCAGTTTTTGTGCTGCTTTAGAACCTAAAAAGTGCAAACTACAGAAATCCTAATCACTTAAAGGCAAAGCAGGTACAGGCACATTTCATGTACAAGACCATTCAAAATGCTTTACATAAAACAGTAAGAGCATTACAGCAGGGAAGCGATAAAAAGGATTCAAGATTAAAAAATAAAAGATACAAATGAAAAAAAGATAAATAGATGAAACACATAAAACTAATAAAAAAAAACTTTAAGCCCAAAAGAAACAGTGCAGATCTAAAGTTCGGAATAAAAACTCTATTCAAATGTAGCTGAGAACAGGTGGATCTTTAACCTGGATTTAAATAAACTGACTGTTTCAGCTGATCTGAGGTTTTTTGGGAGTTTGTTCCAGACATGTGGAGCATAGAAGCTGAACACAGATTCTCCATGTCTGGTTCTAAATCTGGGAACTGACAATAGGCCAGATCCAGATGACCTCAGGGGTCTGTCGTAGGTTCATACTGGGTCCAACAGACCAGATCCAGATGACCTGAAGGGTCTGGTGCAGGGGTGTCCAACCCTGGTCCTCTAGGTCCGGTATCCTGCATGTTTTAGATGTATTCTTGCTCCAACGCACCTGATTCGAATGATAAGCCTCATCATAAAGCTCTGCAGAAGCCTGATAATGACCATCAGGTGTTGTGGAAGAGGGTAACATCTAAAACATGCAGGGTACCTGCCCTCGAGGACCAAGATTGGACACCCCTGGTCTGGTGGGTTCATACTTGGTCCAACAGACCAGATCCAGATGACCTGAAGGGTCTGGTGGGTTCTTACTGGGTCAGCAGGTCACTGATGTATTTAGGTCCTAAACCATTCAGAGCTTTATAAACCAGCAACAGAAGTTTAAAGTCTATCCTCTGATGGACAGGCAGCCAGTGGAAGGACCTCAGAGTTGGACTAATGTGGTCCACTTTTTTGGTCTTAGTGAGGCCTGTAGCAGCAGAGTTCTGAATGAGCTGTTACAATAATCAAGTCGAGTAATGATGAATCCATGGACTAGTTTCTCCAGGTCCTGCTGAGACATTGGATCTTTTATCCTTGAGATGTTCTTCAGATGATAGTAGGCTGATTTTGTGACTGCCTTGATGTGTTTTTCAAAAATTTAGGTCTGAGTCCATCACTACACCCAGATTTCTGGCCTGGCAGTAATATTTTCATTTTGTTATCTTACTAACAGTTTTTGTTATTTGTCGGTATATGTTATACATGTGAACAAATCAAGCCTCTACTTTTATTCCATCACTAGCTGAGCATGCAGGAGCACATCACACACCAAGAAGATGCCATGTCAGGCACCCAGGGACCAAATATGGGGTTTACTGCCTTGCTCAAGGGCACATCAGCTAACAATTTCTGTGCTGGAATCACACAACAACCCTTCAGTCACTCTTACCACAGTAGGACCTGATTACAAATAACAAATAATCACAAATAACAGGTGCAAATTTGCTTGCTCCAGCAAAAAATGTGCATGCTATTGATTTGCGTGTCATGGATAATCAACTAAGATTGCCTTGGAGACCGCCCTATTTAATTGAGAATTTCACGTGTACTTCTGGTTGTTGTCACGGAGACAGTACGCTGGAAAAAAAAAAAAAAAAAAAAAAAAACTGCTCTGGGATAAATCAGCACTAATGGCAGGAGTGCACTAGCATGGTCCAGATGCAAGGAAATGTAATGTTACAAGGAGTTTAATCATAGAAGGTATTGCACGACTGGTCCCAAATCATGCCCTAGTTCATGTAGAAGTTCTGAAATGGCATAGGTGGCTAGGCCGTACGACTCAATTATTGTTTCTTCTGTCATTCCAAAAATGTTGAGACAAGCACATCAGATTGGTTTTCTGTGTTGCCTTTGGTTGTTCTTATGCCATCTCCTCTCCATAACTGCAGCCAGTTTTGCGTGGAACTGTGCCACTTAAAACCTACCTTTCAAATGTGCTAAATATAGACGCAAAATCGGCTGCCGCAATAAGTTTCAGGTTTGATAAATCACATTCCAGCCGTTAAATAAATATTTGCATCTACTCCTCCCAATAATTTTGCATGCTCTGGCAGAAACGCCCATATTGCTTATTCATCAAAGCAAATGTGCAAAATGGGTTACATGAGCTATTTTGACCATTTTGGAGACGCAAGGCTTGGTGCGTCCTGGCAGTAGATAAGCTTCAATGTGTTTTTGCGTGCACAGTCACATTTGTGCATGTTTTTACACGCACAAACCTTTAGTTGATCAGGCCCATTGAGTCCTTTTTGATCGGGAATTGAAGACCTTAATTGCTCTTCCAGACTCAGGCAAGCAGTTTAACCAGTTACGTGTAATTCAAACTTAGTCGACGCAGCATCAGTCACACACAAATGTAGGTTGTGTCAAAAGAATGTAGTTCTGAATAGAGCCATGTATTGGCTTCCGTTTTATCTGACAGAACTGAGGAGGTTTGACAAACTCAGACAGAATGATTGCTCACCTCTAAGTAGAATTAACTTTTTATTTTTTGTCATGAAGCATTCATGACAGAATAATCAGAAATGGTTGGATCAATATGATTATTAAATAGCATCAGAAAGTAGCACATTTATTCATTTGCACCTTCTGAATAATTCATATCACCAACGTTGATGTATTCTATCACAATTGAGTCATAAATTCAGTTTACAGCTGTATTTAGTATCACTTTAAATATAACAAGTTACCAGCTAGAAAGTCCTTTGGTCCTATAATTTGATTTGATTGTGGAATTTATTATGTGGCACTGGACAGAAAAGTCGGGGGCAGGGTGACTCAGAAATGGGGAGCATCTGACTAAATGTCAACGAGACATTCAATCTCTTCATTGCTTCATGTCTGTCCACGGCTCATGGCTGCTGTTTTTAGCTGTGACTACCCATGAGCCTCTTCTTCTTTCAGCGACTCCAGTGGCTCATGAAGCTTAAAAAGGTGCATGGCTCCTTGGTTCGTTTTGGCTCAAGGCTGGTTATATTCACACCAGAAGTGAACCGGCCCAGACTCCACCTGTTGGATTCGAATCAGAGTTCGCATGTTTGTATTCACACTTAAAAAAAAGTCAGAACTTTCCAGGAAGCAAATTTTTGTCTGTTTTAAACAGACCAGACGAAATAGGTCTGAATACACCCACTGGAGCTGCACATAATTGACTCCCATTTAGAGCTGAAAATGTGCTTCTGCTGAGATAAACATAATGTCTTTCAGAGTGTACGAGGCAGATACTCACACAGGAGCCAGCACATCTTCCAATCACTGACCTGAAAGTTTGCTTTCTGCAAATCAGAGTTTGGGCACACATAAGAGGCAATGAACAGGAAGTGTATTTTTGTTATAGTTGTGGTGTATTTGTCCACTCAATTTCCCCATTTATGCTCATTAACCCATTTTTAATTAATGGTGTTTTCAAAAAATGATCAAACATCTGCACCTTTTTCAGGGGTGCTTGCTTGCAGAAAAGAACCCAGAAAAGCTGCATTTGCGTTGGGTTTCTTCAAATAAATGAATATGAATGCATCAATCTGTGTTTGTTCCCTGTTGTTGCAGTGGAATTTGATATGCAGTTAGGTTTTGAGCATCATTAGTATGAGACCAGAGTATAAATTCCACAAAGGCAGAGTGCAGGTCTTAGACGCGTGGATTCAGCCTTATTATTATTTTTTTATTACATCCAGAAGTTTGAGCCATTAATTGTGCACGGTGTCACTGTGATCTCTTCAGTGTGTGTTCTCGTTCAACAGCTCTGCTCATCTAATGTTTAGCCCTCACAGTCGGATGAACATTTCCATGTCACTGAATGTTTTTGGGGGTGAGCACTAACTCACTGCGCTCTTTACTCCCACACTGTTTCCTGTTTAGTGAACACAGCTCTGAGGAAAATGAGCCTTCACGTCGGCCCGCAGGCTCAAATCTCCTCTTAAAACCGCAACAGAAAAGCAGCCCCTCCTGATGCTGTAAGTGCAGCAGAGCATCACACAAACAGATTCATGTTCACACCGACGATTCATTACACAGCATTCAACTGTGTGGAGCTTCCTCTCATGTATAAGATCATTTATTTAGATAATTCAGCTTTGGACAGATTTATCTGTTTGAGTGTGCGTGGGTGTTATATCTAATCTGAGGAACAGAACAGATAAATTGAGAGAAATAAGAAGAAAAAATGGACCGATTTTTCCAGCCTTTTCCTTTTTTCAGTCGTACTCTGACTACATGACGGTGTTTTGCTTTGGCTCTTCATCAACCTTTTCATCACTAAGCCTATTTCAACATCGTGTTGAGTAATGTGATCCATGTTTGTTTGAGGAATAAATTCTGCTGCTTCTTGGTCAGGGACAGGACTTCCCTTGCGGCTGTCTGACTCCACAGCAGGCCTAAAGGACCGCCTCACCCTCCATCTATTATTCATGAAGGGAGATAAGGAATCAGAAAACTGAGAGACACAAAACAAATCTGCTCTGAACACACTGACCTCATAATAAAACAATAAAATAACCAGTAGTTTATCAATTTTTGACCAGGTGGAATCAGCCATGCCTCCATTTCTCTATAGGATTAATGTATTTGAAGGACAGAAAGATGAATCAATTATGAAAATACACTTATGTTTCAGTTTATTTTATGTTCGACTCAGAGAGGAGGTGAAGTATGAAAACTGAAATGAGGTGCACTTCAGTCTGTCACGTCCTGTTTCCCCATTGAGTTGATTTTCCAGCACAAAGAGCCTCACTGTCATCTGGAGCTGTATCTGACTGGCTTTTAAAGCCCATTTCCTTTCCCGCTGCTCCATAAAGAAGCCAGTGTGAAATGAACAGTTTTCTTCTTCTCAGCGAGGGCACAAGTTTTTTGGCTGCTTTATTGAGCCTCAGCTCAACGTGGAGCTGAGGAAGCCCAAAGCAATCTTTTGAATTTTAAGGAATCCCTTTTCACCGAGCATTGGAGCAGCACTAATGCCATGAGACAGCGGCAGTGGCGTTGAGGCTGTCGGGCGGTGGGCGGACGGTGGAGTGTTTAGTTTTCATACAGATCAAGTACTTACCGAAGTCGCCACAGGCTGCTCCTCTATGTTCTCCATCCACTTTAACAGAAAATGGTTTGTTTGCTGGGGAATCTGCAAGGAACCATTTTCATCAAGCTGATGGCTCTTAGAGCTGATGTATCCTGCAGCCCCTGAATGCCTCGTGCACACATGCTGATGGTCATAATGTGGCCATTATACTAAGTGTAGCCTCGGCTGAATGATCCGGTCAAACAGCTCAAAGAACCGGTCACAAAGCTCTAACGACAACACTGATGCTCCTGCCAGTTGCCATGACAGCTATTGTAGTCACGATGTTGATCAGAAGGTTATCTTCACAGTTTCCTAGAGTTTAAGTAAGTTTTAATGAGCCCCATGTTGTAGAGTAGAGAAACACAAAACCATTTACCAGTTTTGGGTTTTTTTTGACTTGGGGTGTAAATGTTGCACATGAAGGGGAAAAGTACTGGACCCACAAATCTGCAACTTATGAAATTGTAATAATGTACAAACCAGTATGTTTTTCAAAGCAGTGACAGGTTTATGTGTTTTGGTTGAAGTCCTAATATCTTTCCCAGGCATATCCAGTCTTCCTACACTTAGAGCCGCATCTTGTGACCTTCATTCCTTTAGATTGAATTTACTTCGTTGTTAGGGAGATGGTTTTGTTCCATTGTGTGATTATACGGAACACAGAGCCTCAGCTAACAGGATGCCAACTGCACTGAAATCCTCCTACAGAGCCTCTGGTTGTTCGACAGGTTCACAACATGCTTATTACTTGTATTTGATTATTTTTCTGATTTCATTTACACCTTTGTGCACATTTTCAGTGATGCAAATTAGGAAATCTTGATAACATTTTAAATAGTGAGCAGAAGGCTCTTTTTTGGGGGTGGGGGCTCGTTTAGACACAGGGTTTTTCTGGCATGTAGCATTGAGATGCTGTCTGCGATCTCAACTATAGGCTCTACAATAAAGGTAGAACAGTTTTGTTTTTATTAAAAAAGAGCAAAATTTAGAAATTAAAATTGTGTAACAAATCATTGAACAAGTATCACTTATTTTAAGTGCTGTCCACTCTGTTTTTACATGGATTTTCTTAGATTGTGCCAAAATCATATGCTTAGGCCTTTTAACAGTAGGGAAAACCCTGTTGTAGTAATCCTCCTGTTCAGAATTATGTAGTTTTATGTATGTTCACTCTCCTTCATACTTGTTTATGTAGTGTTGATTCAGTTTCCAGCAGTCATCTGTTTTGTATGTAACAACACAACGCATAGTCATGCAAAATACAAAAATATTGTATAACATAAAATGCTATGCTCAAGGGCACAGAGACTGTTTTTTATAAATTATGAAAAGATACATGTCAGTTATTCAAAGTCATTTTTTTTCTTCTGATGAGAGCAAAAAAAAGTTTCAGATGTACTGTACTTTAATGTGACCTTGATTCTTAGATGAGTCGTGGCTCAGGTCTAAACCTGGTGCAGCTTCTCTCAGCTGAATGCCTGCTTGTTTTAATCACACCTTGCCTCTCTGGACCTTAACGGAGGATTTAGTATGTGAACACAGGCAGGCAGGATCAGAGCCGACGCCTTCATTTGTCCTCCGGTCTGTCCTCTGCTGTTTCATTAGTCACTGGTTCAGCTCTCTGTACACCTGTTAAACACACACAGTTAAAATCTACTGTAGTTATGAGAAAACAACGCCAGATTCTGGAGTACTTAGGACTGTTTTCTTTTCATTCTGCTAAATAACCAGGTCTCAGGAGAGGAACTGCAACCTGTGCAGAATCTATGAACATGAAAATGAAAACAAAATTACTGTCAGGTCCCATTGTTTGCTTCCAGTCTCATAGGTTTTTTTGGTTTTAATGGTTCTAATTCAAATAGCGCATTTGTGCTGTTTGTTCTTGTGCAGACTAGAGACTGCCACCGCTGCTGCTGCTGAAACCCTCTGTGTATTATTATGTATTGTATATTATGCATCTTGTCATATTATACCATTGTGATACCACTTGGACTTATCAATCTGGTTCCTTGGTTATCTTGGAAAATGCATACATTACTGTTAACACAGATATTTTGTGTTGTGTTGCTGCAATTCTGAGCATGTTTTACACCCAGTTGTTTGTCACTTCATATCTGTATGTAACACATTTATACCCTTTGAGGCAGTGATGCATGGTATTGCTATTGCTACTGCTACATCTGTATCTGCAATCAGCATAACTTTAAAATGATGCGTCAATCTTTATTTAATTAAATATAACGATGAAAATCAACCCTTTTTCCAGTTGAGTACCAAACTGGCTCCAAATGATTTTCTGCATTAGTGTTATATAATTCCAAGCTTTTTATTGATGCTGGTGGTGACTTCAAATAATAATTCCAACAAAGAAGAACTCATAGCAGAAAGAAAGAAACATCAATTCTAAGCATTTGTCTTGCAATGACAAGTACAACTGCTTCCAAACAAACAGCACATCTATTTATAAGATTAAATATTTGGGGTATTTTGCATTTCAGGTGCAGTCATATTGATCTGACCTCAATACACTTACAGGGGAAAGAGTGAATCAGTAGTCAGTGAAGGAATATGTAAAGAACTGGATCAATAAACTAAACATTATCAGTAAAACCTTATCAATTCTCATCCATAATTAATTCACAGCCTTTTCACAGTTATGTAATTGCAGAGGTGAGTTACGTCAATCATGTAGCAGACGTGGGGTTTAAGGCGAGGCAAGTTTATTTCTATAACGCAATTCATAATGAAGTATTTTACAGTATTTTACATTACATATTTACACAATTATACATTTATATTACATATTTAAGTAAAAGACAACATATAAAAAGATAGACAAGAAAGATTAACCCATAAAGACCCAGTGTTACTTCTATGGCAGTTCCCAAATTATATTTTTCTCTATAATTATCCTTTTTAATTGATTTATTACCATTTATTATAATATTTTTTTGTGCTTTTTCAGTGAAATTCAGGTGTTTTCCTACATTTTAATTTATTGATGATGTAGATGTTCATTAAGCTCAGATTAACGTTGAGGTTATATCAAAATCAGAAAAAACTGAATTAAAAGTGACTTTTTCAGCAAAGATATTAATAACTGAATATAAAATATAACGTCTCAATCCACTGTCGCTTATTAAGCTGCATGGATTTTACTGGTGAATCAATGTCATAGATGCTGACTGTGTTTAAATGGTCACTACAGAGCATCTGAACGTCCAAATGGGTCATGTCTGATTAACATGAGAAGATGACAAACTGTATTTTACACCAATTATTTACATGAATTAATAGAATTACTGGATCAAAAAACGTTTTAGATCAGTAGATTATTGTGGTGGATGTTTGGGTCTTTATTGGTTAAAATCAGTAAAATATAAATGTCATCTGGCATATGCAGAACAGAAATGTTTTCAGCTTAGACTTAGACATTGTCAGAGTCGGGGTTTGTTTAACACCATCACAGACTATTCCAGATTTTGGCAGCATAAAACTGTAACACTGCTTTTCCCTGTTTTCAACACCATAACCCAAATGTATTCATTTTCTGAATCGATTAGTCAATGAGACGGTCCCAACGATACTGGAGCCTTGTTAAATATGGACATATAGACTTGTCAAATATGCATAGATTTTCAGCTGTTTTAAAATAATTCCACTAGGAATGGCTGTCAATCAACATTTTCAACTTAACTAAAAAGCGAGATTTTATTCTTTTTTTTTTTTTTTTTGCATCTCCTCAGGTTATAAGACATGACAATTTTTCTATTTTTGATTTCTTTGATGTTTCATGAGCAGCCAACCCTCTCATGGTCTTCAGTACCATCATGCCATCCTGTTAAAAGGATCTATTTCCGATAATGAGATTGCTTCATGGA
The DNA here is from genome assembly GCA_029822895.1 of Maxillicosta whitleyi. Taxonomy (NCBI): domain Eukaryota; kingdom Metazoa; phylum Chordata; class Actinopteri; order Perciformes; family Neosebastidae; genus Maxillicosta; species Maxillicosta whitleyi. The sequence continues at coordinate 12,861,654 of JAPSES010000249.1, forward strand.
AAAGGTGGCAGCTCCCCAGTCTTCCCAGTCTGTCTCTCATCCTGGAATCATCCTCATGGGAATCTTCAGAATGGAGGCCACAGGAGATGAGCTGTTAATCCACCCTTACACTGACTCAAACTTCTCTCAGAATCCGCGGAAAAGGGATTTAAAGGAAGCCTAAGCTTATACAGAATTCACTTTCTGACTCATTCTTCTGCTCTTTGACTATAATGCAATTAAAGGTCATATGGAAATGTGTATTTGGGCCCCAGATGAACTAAGCCTCATCATATAGAAATATGGTTAAGGCTCAGTGACTTTCCTGAATTCCTGTGACAGTTGATAAGTGAGTGTTTGTTCATGATGACAGTCAGAACACATTTCTGTCAGCTGCAGGCTCGTCGTGACGGAGAGTTGAGGGGGGGAAAAAAATAGGAGCCCCCACCCCCCCCCTCCTCCTCCTCCTCTGAGGAGCCTGTGAATCCCTGTCACTGCATGACTGAACCATTAATGCAGCAGCACCATCTGCTGGATGACTCACTGTGACCAGAAAATCCGTACTACCTGCTCAGCGGAGGCAGTGATGGAATCTGTGCAGAATAACAGAACGTAGACGCTTCTGACCTTCAGTTACATGCTGCTAATTACTTACATAAAAGAGCACTGAGAGTAATAACTGTTTAATATGATAAACATGGCACTCTTTTATGTCAGCTATGACTTATTGAAGTGATTCAATACAGCCTGTGGGGCCTAGAAAGTAAAGTTTAGGAAGTTCCCTCGAAATAATTCTTCCTTCTTTCCCTTCTTCCTTCCTTCTTTCATTGTTGAGTCAGTTATTTATCTAGCCGATATGTTTTCAGTTTGATATTATTTTTTTATCATTAGGAGTTACAGCTCCAGTCCTTGACTGACGTTGTCTTTTGCATGCTTCCATCTCCATACAGTTCACCTCTAGTGCTACCTGTCATTATCACTGATCTCTTTGTATGGTTCAATAATAGGCTTTACGCTAGAAAGCACTTAGAGCATAAAGATCCCACAACAACACACACTTTCCCAACACCAAGCACACTTTCATGGCGACAATGATTCTCAACCACATTCTGTCATGTTCAGTGTCATGCACCGATACATATTGATAATATTATAGTTAATATTCAGATTTTCTCATGATGTTAGAAAGTACTCTGATAGACAGTAAGCCGGAGATAACTTTGTCTGTAGGAACTCTTGAGACAGTGTGCATTTATGGGAATAAATGAAGAGCTCTTTTCCAAAACACTTTAAAAGCCATATAATTAAAATTTTTATTTTATTTTTTACAATCTTATTTTAAGATAGCATCAGGAAAATTGGAATTGGGTTAAAGTTATCTGTTATTTCCATAACAATTTTGAACATTATAACATAGATTTCAATGATATTGACAAAGACAATAAAAACCCTTAATTTTTGAAAATGGATATATAGAGTTTTGGAAAAGAGCTCTTCAAATTATATTACTTTTTGTTTTGTTTTTTAACCCATGAAGACCTAAATATCCACTGTCAACTAAAACTATCTAGGGATGTAAAATGTGTAATATCGTCTGATCCACTAATCCTATCAATACATGTAAATAATTGGTGTAAAATACAGTTTGTCATCTTTTCATGGGCATCAGATGTGACCCATTTGGATGTTCAGAGGCTCTGTAGTTACCGTGGAAACATTGTCATCTTCTATAACATTGATTCACCAGTAAAACCCATGGAGTTGGATCAATGACAGTGGATGGAGACACTTATTTTATATTCATATAAAATGTTATATATATCTTTGCTGGAAAAAAAATCACTTTTTCTTCAGTTTTCTCCGTTTTGGATATAATAACCTTCAACTTTAATCTGAGCTTTAATGAACATCTATATGAACAGTGAATTAATAATAGGAAAATACCTGATTTACACTGAAAAAACACAATGCAAAAAAGATAATATTACAATAGAGGGTATTAAAGTAGTTATTAAATTCAATGTAATTTATATTTAAGTTGAATGATAATAAATACATATGATGTTATTAAAAAAAAAAAAGTTTGGTTTGACTTTTCTGAACTCAACAAGTTTTATAACACTATGTTTACCTCAGTGGCCGGTCAGTGACCATATCCTCTTCTTGTCTGTGTCTCATCCCATCAGATCGGGGACTTTCTGAGGATCTACAACCTGCGAGCCATCCCAGGATCCACTAAATTTCCAGACGTTACCAGCACCGAGTCGGACCCGGTGGATCATCTGGCTTTTCACCTGCATGGAGGGACAACTTATGGCCGAGGGATTAGAGTTCTTCCTGAAAACAGCCCTGATGTGCAGAAGCTCAAGAGGTACAGCAGGAGATGTAGACGAAAACAAGTGAGAGACCCGGAGGGCAGAAGATGTCATCATATTGTAGTTTGGTTAAGTCCTCTTAATGATGCATTTAAGGTCTTTGTTGTTTCAGATGTGTGGCAGAGCCAGAAAAACTGATGCATTCTATTTGATTTGTAAACTTTTTTCAAGCTGTGTTACAAAACAAGGCTGTAGTTTGTGATTGGTCAGTGGGTTCCGAACTGATGAGTAACTTCACTGATAAAAAGGTAAATTAGAAAACCAGGACAGTCAAACATTGAGCCTTTTAATGGTCCCAAAGCTGTTAATATTGGCAAATTGTATTGATAATTTACTAAATTAAAACAAAAAACCTTCATAATAGCACTAGGTCAAATATCAAAAACATTTGGAACGTTGGAACTTTTGTTTGCGCAGGTGTTGAAAGTCTTAAAAAGTATGGAATTTTGAAAGTCTGGAGTTTTGTGTGAAAGTCATAAAGGGGTCAAATATTCACTGAAATATCAAGGACCATCACTTAAGGCCAGCGTATGATACACCATCCCAACCAATATAACTAAAGAATGTTTAATATAAGTAATAAAAGGAGCAGTTCTAAATTTACTAACTGTAATGCATGCGGTGAAATAAGATTTAACTAAGAGTTTAATCATTGACACATGAGAAGTGAAATGTTTTTCTTGGATTTAAAAAGCTCATATTTTGTTAAACCCTCTTTTATTAGTGTTTGATACATTTGTTTGTGTATTTGGGGACACTAATAGTACATCTTGAATTTGAACCCTCCAGGTGCTGCAGAACTATGTTTTTTATTCATTTTGGCAAAAATCAAGTAGATTTCTACAGCCTGTTTTAATTCCTGTTTAATTTATTATGTCTATAACTAATTACATCACAACATTTGCATTTGCAATTTCTCAGAGTACGATATATTTGTTTATCAGCTGCAGTGGTTGTAGTAAAAACTGAAAATATGTCCAAACTTTGAGTCGAACCTAAAATGTTCAGTTGTTGAACAGCACAGAGCAGCACAGCAAACAACCTGAAGGGGGCGGGGCCTGAAGTAGTTCATGTGTATTTAAAGGGCCAGCGCTCAAAACCACCTTTCTGGTGTCATTACTCATAAATAGTGTTGAAGATGAACCTGTGGAGTTGAATTAATGAAGAATTCAGACCCAAACAGAACATTTACAGTTTATGTAGAGCACAGGGAAATGTTTTAAAATGTATAATCCCATAAATAAATAAATAAATGTCACTCCTTTAATAAATTATGGGGGAAATTTTAGAGTTTGTTCAAAGGCATATAATATTGTAAGATAAGATAAGAAATACACAAGAAAAACATCTAAAAAACTTGATTTGATTTCAGTAACGGGTCGGTTCTGGAATGATTCTACTGAAACTTCTTTGTGTGATATCCGTGCACTTTTTCATATGTTTTGAAAACGTTTCTGTCTGGAAGTTCTACATACATACATTCATATGTTTATTAAAATGAACTTTTGTACTACACACAACAGGCAAAACCTCAACCAACCAAGTAGGCACGCAAGTATAAAAGTACATGAAGTCAAGGTCTGGGGAAAAGAAGAGCAGTTTTGAAAAAGTGTGGAATTTTTATTTGGATAAAGAGCAAGCACCCTTATTTGTGTGAATGTAAATGTACTTTATTACTGTGCTTTATGACACAATAGTGACTCTGCGCATTATAGTTCTAAACTGAAAGTCACATTCCTATTTCATCTGCAGAGTCCTTGACGCGTTCACAGAGAAAGAGCAGAGCCTGAATGACGCTGAGATCTTAGAGGTTTGGTGCACTCCACCAGAGTCTCCAGGTATATGTTCCATTATCCAAACATCCTGTTAGGCCATTCTAAGTATGTTTGAGGATTTGTGATATTAAAAAGAATGTATATGAAATGTATATTGTGTAAAATGTATATTAATGTCAAAGATAGAAACATAAGGTTTCATTCATAAAAGGCAGATAAATCTATATAAGTTTGCCTCTTGGCCACAGGTGGCTTTTAGGAGGAAGTTAAATAAAACATTCCAAATGTGAGACCAGAATACAAAGAGGAAAGACTGTGGTAAAAGATGTGTTTGCCAGCAGCAGAAGTATGAACATCTGACTGCTCAGACAAACAGACGGACAAATGATGGATGGATGACGGCCAAGGGGAGCGTCTTCCATTAGCTCTGTCAGCTAAAAGCCCACGCTTCACTGCGATAAAATAACATCTAAACTTCAACTGTGACCTGAAGGTTTTATTTTCCAAACTTATGCAGTCGTTTACCATCAAACAAACTCACTTCAGACCTGCAGGGCTTAGGTCTGCTATGTAACTTTTATTCCAGACAAAATATCTGGGACACACTTTCTCTCCTTCAGTAAATGCACAATGGTTTGTCAAGTAAACTTCTCTTATATGACATCAGTTAAAACCATCAGATGGAGTCACTGCACTATTATAGAAATGAAAACAGAAAATCTGGAACGTTGTCTCTTTGCACTGGCAATGAATATGCTGGTCAAGGCAGCTGAACCGGAATGCAGAGGTCCCCTGAGCAAGTCAGGAGCAAGGCAACCTCCCATCAGGGCCTTCATGGATGACCTCACGGTGACAACAACAGCTGTACCAGGGGCCAGGTGGATCC
>JAPSES010000249.1:12883541-12898265 GCA_029822895.1 Maxillicosta whitleyi
CAGGAAATGTTCACTCTGAGACAAGGAACAGATGATTAAATTTTGGAGGTGATCCGGATCACTGTCTGGATCCAGGAGTTTTTTTAAACGAGTGCAGTAAAGGGTTATTGTTTTCCTCTGTGGACACTCATTAGACAGATCCTTGAAGGTTGTAAAACCATGAATGATGTCTCTGGTTTCACACATACTGCATTTATTGTCTGCCCATGTTTACAGCTGTGGTTTGTTTGCTATTCAACACAAATTTAAAAAAACCTCTAGCAGACTTTTTCATTTCTGTATGTTGGTTGATGAATTGATGAGTTATGTAACTGCGTGCTGGACACCCACCTTGGATGAAGTCAGGTTCAAGTCACCCCAGATAACGAATCCTGCTGCACCAAGAGCAGCACTCTCTCCAATGGTGTGGACCAAGTCTTTCTGCAGAGGAAGAGGAAATGTTAGATCATAAGGTCATTTCCCATCATTAACTTACATTAATTAACAAGGAAATAAAAGCTCTTGAAAATGAATGATTGCTTGATTAAAGAGTAACATCATAAATATATATTTATGTGTCACCTTATGCATTTGCAGTTTTTCGCTTCCCTCACTGGTCAAATTAGAAATGACATTGTCAACAGGCTATATTATTAAATTCCTCCAAATAAATATAAATAAACAAACATTGCATTCCTGAAAATAAAAGGTTGTAGACAGTCACATATAATAACCATAAGAACAGTATCAGTCAGCAGTGTTTGTATCTGAAGTGGGTTGTCACTAGATGGCAGCAGTGAATAAAGGAAGGAAGGATATGCATGTAAGTAACTTAAAATAAGTCAAACATTAAATGTGGATTAGTTTGGCCTTTTGTTAGAACATCATAAATCCCATATTTGATATTCAATAGTACGCTTGTCCTTTAAATCGATCCTTTTTTTCTCATGTTCTTCATTAAAGTTAGTAAAATTAAGGCACATTTCACTATTAAGTATGTTTTGTTTGTTGCTGCATAAAAGTAAGTAATTTACAATGAATTACATTTTGATATGAAGCAAAACAATTAAGTTTAATGTAAGATTCATACTAGTGATAGAACAGTTTTAAGCACATGCATTTGTTTGAATCCAAGGGTAGATAGACTTCATCATTTGCATTTGGGGATGGATATTCTTTAGTTTTTATTTAGCTGTTTTACCAAAGTGTTTCTTTTGTTTTAAAGATTGTATCAAACAATAACATTATTTTAATGTTTTAGAGATTTGATCTCCCCCACAGTCCAACACAAATCATGTTTAGTAATTACTTTAAATGTGCAGTTTCCTCATAATTGGATATTTGAAGTAAACCATGTGATTAAACTGTATTTATAGAAGAGTTTTGACTGAGGTCATAAATGTGTCACTAACGTTGGTGAGGAAGGTCAGGGCTTCATCTTTGTAACCCATCCGCAGGTACACGTAGGTGGGGAGCTCGTATTCTTTAGAGGTTAGTGATGCAACTCGCAGTGACTCCCGGATCCTGTGTTGGGAAAAGTGCAGGTTACTGATGCTGTTTGTGTGACTCTTCCTGATGGCCACCGAGGGGTAAAGCGCCGTGCTGCTGTTCCACAGCCACAGCAGCTCGTCGTTTCTCATTCTCTCCAACAGGGGGCAGAAGCCTGTGTAGTTCTGCTCATGCATGTTGTAATTGTGACAGTCAGGGTAGAGGTAGAAACCCCAAAGGCCATTGGGGCGAAGGCGTGTCCCCAACTGGATAGTCCTCTGCATGAATGCTTTGGCGCTCTTTTCAAACCGCCGCCGCGCCAGCTCTTCCACCTGCGCCGCCGTCACATTAAAGTAGGCCTTGCTAGTCAGTTCCCTTGATTTTCGTCGATAGATGTCCTTCTTGTGCCAATTGCGGTTCCACTGAGGGCGCCAGAACTCCCAGTCGATGACGGCCAGGCCACGAAAGTCCTCCGCAGGGATGAAGTGGTTGATGTCCTGGTAGGCCTTGAACAGGTGCAGTTCCAGGCTGCAGTTCTGCGGCACGCCGCCATGCACAGCCGTTCCCTGTGGTGTGTAGTAAGGGTAGTAGCCAAGGCGGTTGGCGTAGAAGATGGTGACGTTCTGTCCTGTCCAATCAGCACGTGGACTCCCGTGGATGTGGAAGAGGCGGTCGAGGTTGGCGGTGATGTTGTATTTAATGGTGCACATGTCCAAAGGAGCATTCCAGGCAGCGATGAAGGGCTTCCGGCCAATCAGAGGAAGCTTGGCAGGTTTCTGACCAAAGGCAGCGTGGAAGAGCAGGAGCAGCCAGGAGCAGGTGAGGGATACAGGTACGATGTGGGAGGAGGATGACCCGCCCACTGGCACCACAGGCATCCTGGGAATCAGGAGGAGCAGCTGTCAATCATCCTAAAGAGAGAAACATGGGGGAAAAAATGACATTACATTGAAGCAATACTTTTAAAAACATTCAGTGACCATTTTTAGCTGAAAGTTTTGAGAGAAGACGAAGATGATTAAATTTTAAGAGGCTTCAAATGATGAAAACTATGAAGCTAGATTTGTTTCTTTATCATTCAATGAAAAAAAGTTGATTTAACAAAAATATTTTCAATAAAAGAAAAAAACCTTTATTTCTATCAAGAAAAAAAATTTAATCAATCAAATCAAACAAAATCAAAGAAAAAAAGTGTCTGAATGCAAAATAATATTTGAGACCCAAAAAATTGCATTTGAAAAGTTTTATTCTTGATTGAAAAGTTGTTTTTGTTATTGAATTTTTTTTTGGTTAAAGCAACATTTTTTTTTTGGATTGAATAATAATGAGACAAATCTACCTTCATAGAAAACCCCAACCTGATCCACAGCTATTACATTCAAATATTCCACACATTCACACCTAAGTAAATGGCTTTTTCATCAACCATTGTTACATGAATCTTTTGAAAAAGTTCAGTTATGATGTAAAAATGGAGGTGTATCATTTTGGCCTGGAGTGAATATTATAATTTCAAAATAGTGGAAGACAGACCTTTTAGTCAGCGTTTTCCCCCAATAGGAAAGAGAAATATCTGTATCAAACCTTTAGCTTTGATGACCCTGTGAAGTGTTTGCAGGACGTCTGTCTTTTCAACTTCATCTGACCTTCAGACGGGTTTTATTTTATTTCTCCGTCTGTCTGTGAGAGCTCAAGAACAATGGTGAGTCATTAAAGCCTTACCATTTGCTTTTACATGTGACTTTATGAGCTGATAGATTTTCCATGTTTGAGTGAGTGAAAACAGATGGCTGTTATTTGTCATGTGACATTATGCAGACATGTGTATTGTACAGTAGGTTTCCATAGATACTAAGACTATATGATTGCAAGAAAATGAATCAACCATCTTTCAGTCAGTCAGAAGCTAAAACAACTGTTTATTTCTTGTGAAGTAATACATTCTTAACTAAATATCTGTACTAGAAATATGCATAATAAATGAAATGACAGCATTAACCAGTCCCTTCAACTAAGTTCTTATGATCCTCTGCAGATGCATCTCGTTTGATAGAAACTCTTGACAATAATGGTCCAACGCGTCCAAAGTCCATCTCTCCACAACAGCCCACAGTAATTTTAAGCTTTTTTTTGTCAGATCTGACTGAATTCTGGGTTTTGGATAGTTACTTGAAAAACAAAGAGGTGAGAGGTCACCCAGAGGAAGTTATTCGACACCCAGTGACTGAAATGAGGACTTTTCTCTGAACAGACTGCTGAGTTCCTGTCCACATGTAGTCATATTCTGACCAGAGCCGAAGCCTGCGGACCATAATGACAGGCTCTGCTGCCATATGTCTCAGTGAGGTTCAGTGTTTGCTGTTTCTCCCTGTCCCATTTACAGCTGGTTCAACCAGATATCTAGTCCAACCAATGAGATGGTCTAATTCTCTGCAGCGACCATTTTTGATTTGGTGACTCTGAAAACCAGCAGTTCAGTCATCTACTCGTGTCTGAATTCCAGGTTTTGGCTTTGCTCTTAACAACATGTCAACATTCTGAAGGGTTCATCACTAAACCTATTTTATTATTTTTTTTACTCATTATCGTAGTTGTATAATGACTGCATAGCTTAGCTGTTTACACCACTGACTTTGGTGTGGAAGAGGGCCGGTTTGGTCCTCAGGTGGGCCCTTGGGTAAGGCCCTTTACGCTATACATCCCTATACCTGTAGCCACAAGGGGGCAGTGTTTCATTGTGCCGGTCCCAAGCCTGGATAAATACAGAGGGTTGTGTCAGGAAGGGCATCGGACATAAAAACCTGTGCCAAATCAACATGTAAATATGTTTCGATGTCACGACCCCTGAAGGGAAAAACTTACTTTTTTTTTACTCATTATTGTAATTATGTTATCATAATACCATTTTTTTTTTTTGTTGGAGATGAGACTTTTTCTTATCTCCAACAAAAATCAATCTATCTGTCTGTCCGTCCGTCCGTCCATCCTGTGCTATTGTTCAACAGATGGAGGTTCATAATCATCTGTTTGTCATATATATTGGTTATTATGCATGAGAATAATGTTTAACTATGTTTTTGTTTTGTAATTTTTGTTTCAAGTATAAAAAAAAACCCAACCTAAAACCAGGGGGGGAAAAAAAGTGGGATGAACTCCAACTAAACACCCATGTAACTTCACATTACTTTAACAGTACTTTCAGCAGCTTCAAACTCAACACAGCCTCAGTCTCACCAGGGAGTTGCCAGCTGTTAAATTTAATGAACCATCAGTGTTGTGTTTACTGTGATTTTAGGTACTATCCTTATCAGCAAGACTGCAGATGTCTAGTTTGTAATGTGTAAGCCCCTTACCATAACTTAAAGCATCGGCGCTAAGTGCCTTACCCTCACCTAATCCCAGCCTTAAAACCAAGCCAGTCACTGATGCGGTCTGGCTTTAAAGGAGGGAAAGTAGTTTAGCTCTGAACCATACAGAAATCAGTGCACCCCAGGGTCCAGTAATTCATCCAATGATGCATTTTTTTCATCCATTTAAGTACAGTTCATACTGCGTCATACTTTAGCTTTGTAATAAAGCTATTATTTTCACTTTTATTCCTGCAAACCTAAGTTCACGCTTTTAAAAATGCAACTTTCATTTACCTTTCACCTTGTATCCAAAGTAAGAAAGGGATGCATGAAAACTCTTAACTCACAATGTAGTGACAACTTTTCAACATCCAGTGATTCAGTGATTTCTTATACTTTCTTCTAAGCAACAATTTTAAAAAAAACAACTCAAACTCTTTCTACATTTAAGAAGGTAGCAAAGACTTTTTCTTTTCTTTGCTCAGTAAGTTTCCCAAAACTCAAACCAAAACCAAAAACATATAATATTTTATTCTTTATTAGCTAAGGAGTCAAATCTGAACCAGTAGTGATGTGGGTTCAAGGAGGAGCGAAGAATATTCTTCATCATTCAATAAAAAAAAAAAAGAAAGAAAATGTTTTCATGTTCATTTTATTATCTCAGATATGTTGGTTTGGAATGAAAGTCTTTCCCTCTCTTTGTGTCCCTGCCAGCTTTCCCCAGGAAACTTTGGAAACATTTTAAGTGCAGCTCTACAGATTATTTTTCAAAGGCAGCCGTGCACTGAACATTACTCTCAATATATGGATGTGCATTTGTTTAATTGCTTTCAGTTTGACATGAAACCACTTCAGTCATCATCCTGGCAAAGACTAAATCTGTAAGGATTTAGTGAAATTAATGTTTACAATTCAAACCATTTAGATGTTTCATTCTTTTTTAGTCCATTTGTTTTTCTGCAGAAATGTGTGTTTGACTGTATCCATGTTGATAGGCAAGGTGCAGCATACCATAGAAGTCAATCTACTTTGATTATTCTGATAATTATCTTCAATAAGTAAGTATTTTGATTGGAAAACAAAAAAAACTATATATGAAAATTGCCCTTCAGATGATAAGGGTTTACTTTTGTCTGACCAAAATCCAAAGACTGAAAAGATTCATCAAAAATGAGACAGAAATTTTTGATAATCTAATGCATTCAATAAAACACATTAAAAGCTTTTCATCAGAATCCGGTGGGATTCAAACCCTAATTCATTGAATCTTAAAGAAGGAGTTCTGTTACTTATCAAATACACCATAAACCTGTGGGGCTGCAATCTGACTCCACTTGAGGCTGAACTGGACTAGACTTCATGTGCTCCACTCACTGATTTTTATCTTGAAAAAGATGTAGGGAGATGAAATGAATCTGAGTTCGTGTTTAAAGTTTGGCTTTGTGTCAAAGTGAATAATTTATCCAGAGGAGCTTGGAGCCATGGGCTGGTCTGGCAGCGATTAAGATAAGAGTTTGTTGATGTCTGTGGTTCTTGTGGAAAGGCTCCACTCATTCAACAAATACAAGAGAAAGAGAGAGCGTCTAATTTCCAGTCTCTCCTTTGGAAAATTGGGGTGAATTTGACAAAGCCGCAGCTGCCATAAGACTCCAGAAGATGGGTCCTGCACGGGCCCCTGAGCAGCTCCTACGAGTCAGAGGATGGGGGATAAAAGCCACTAGGAAAATACTAGATGTATTAGGAGGAATGTTGGCACAGTATGTCACAGGAAAAGTGATAACAGATCAGTTTCTAATCTGTTATCTGTACGTACACATGAGGTCCGGAGGAAAGTCAGAGTCATGTTATTGTCAGATAAGAATAAACACACTTATTTTACACCAATTATACCTTAAACACAAACATTTTTTTTTTAAATTCTGTATTCTATTTAGATTATTTATTGCTTTTATCTCTTCTTTTTCTGTAACTGAGATATCGTGACCAGGCAATTTCCCTTATGGATCCATAAAGTTTGATCAAGAAGTCTAAGAATGAATTTCACACCTGACAGAAGTAATTTGGAATAAGACATATATGACAGGCTGATGGAGGCGTTCCTCAGAGGACGGAGAGACAAGGACATTGTGAGCCGACAGGAAAGGGAGGCGGATGTCGTAGGTTTGATGTTTGGGAATCGAGCCGACATCCTCATAGGGAGCCTGGGGGCAGACGCCAAAATACCAGATTCCCCTCAAATTCTCCATCTGTCACTTAAATATGCTCCAACACTGACCGGACGTCACCAAGTCACTTCCCTTTTCATTTTCATTGGAAATGGTTTTAATCCAAAACATTATATAAAGCATCCAAAGAACGGATCATTTATCAGAACCTCACGCTCAGCCGAGTCAAAACCTGCATAATTTGTGTGTTTTGAGCCTGTCACAAAATATTTACTGTAGAGTTCCAAGAAAAGAGCTGAATTTAAAGCAAAAATAATGAGTATGTTCAAGTCTGTTTCTGTTGTCACATGACATCTTCATAGCATTATATCTGCACTCATTCCATTCCATTCTTGTGGTGTTGGCATCAAACAATGCAATTCTATATTAACTCACATCAGGCATGGAACACTCTGGAAGTCAAAGAGTAACTGAAACCACCAGGAATTACCCACAGAGCTGCATTTTGGCCTGTAGTTGCGGTTTAAATGTAGCTTTATACCAAAAAAGAAGTATGAACACATTGACTGACTCTATTCTCAGAAACTTTTAGATGTTTATAACGTGAAGTTCTCTGCTATCAGTTGGGATGTAGCACCACTTATCCTCATCATCTTGTACAAACAGCATGTAAGCACAGTGTAACCGTACAAAATAACATCATTATCTGACTGTAAACTGTGCTTCGGAGTATCAAGAGTTTATCAAACCAATTATTTTATCAGATAAAGACTCGACGACATGTGACACTTCTACTGAAATCTTTCACGGTCCACTCTGCTTGTTTTCTCCATCATCATCAAACTCCCAGTAACATGACTCTGCAGCAGGATTTTCCATGAATCACTCATGAAACCAGATGAACCATGTTAACCAGAGCAAAATGAAGCTTTTTAACAATTATTCCTAGTGAATGTGGTCATGATTCATGTCCTCACACGAGAGCCTGAAAACAAAAGCGGCAGAGGAGGAACCACCAAGGCTGAAGTCTTTCCGCGCAACAGAGCCAATTTCAAGTACAGGATACTAGCCATCAGTATGGTAAGAAGAGCAGGATTGGTGCGTTTGGGTCTGGGCTGGAGTGGATTTGACAGATGATGAAAACATATGGACCTCAGAAGACAACAACTGAGGGAACCGACAGTAATAAAACAATGAGACAGGAGGATGCTGGGACTTAAGCCTCTGGGCTGTTTTGACTGTTCTGTGTTTTCTTCCATGTTGGTTTTGTTTTGTCATTTTAAGGCAGTGATGGCATGCAACAAAGTGGTATCAAAGTTACAAAGAAAGATGTCTAATAATAATAATAATAATTCTGTAGGTGTTTTTCATAAAAGTTTCCCTTTAATCTTTGAAAATATTCAATGAATATTAACCCATAAAGACCCAAATATACATCTGTGACCAAAACCATCTACTGATCTAAACTGTTTCATATCTGTTTATTCATTAATTCTATCAATACTTGTAAATAATTGGTGCAAAATACAGTTTGTCATCTTTTTATGGTCATCAGATATGACCCATTTGAACATTCAGAGGCTCTGTATTTACCATGGAAACACTGTCATCTTCTACAACTTTGATTCACCAGTAAAACTCATGAGGTTGGATCAATGACAGTGGATGGAAACACTGGGTTTATGTTCAGTCAATGATATATTTTACCGGAAAAGTCATGTTTTCTTCAGTTTTGTCTTTTTTATATAATCACCCTCAAGTGTAATCTCACCATAACGATTAAAAAATGTGATCAGTAAAGTAAATAATGGAAGATACCTGATTTTCACTGAAAAAAGTGGTGGTGATATTTCTCTCAAGAATGAAACAGAGAAAATAAATAATTTGTGAACTTACACAAAAGTAGCACTGGGTCTTTATGGGTTAAAATATTTGTATAATAACTAAGGCAGTGAAGGCATCATCCTCCAGATTCACTCTTCATCTTTCCTCTATAGATATTAAAGGTGCAGTATCAGCATGATAAAACTGTAGATGCTGACTAAACATATTTTCTTTCAGCAGCTCTCTCCTCTCAGTCCAAATCAAAAAACTGAATAAAATGCAAAGCCACTTCTCTGAGACACAGAACAGAATCACCTCTGACCTCTACCATTACACCTGTCAGTCACATGTTTACTCCTCTGTCTGAAACCGCCAGTGATTAGACAAAAACCCACATTGCACCAGTTGAACCCAAGATGACAAGTATATACAGCTGTCTTGTGTCTACTCACACCAGTTGATTAAAATATGCTGAAATGTCATATTTGGGTGAATTTTTGCCTAAAATGACACTAAATCTATCAAGTACTGCAGCTTTACAACACAATCTTAAAGTCATGTCAGCTAATCAAGACTCCACCTTTGGCTTTTAATCTTCAACCGCAGTTTAACCCGTTGCCTTTCCTTGTATCTTGGTGGGAAAACTGAGAAAAAATACACTCCCATGAAGAAAAGAACTTTTTATAGCTGGGCGTGATGAACTTTTAATCTCACTGACATTCCTGCAAATCATGACCTCCCGTGTTGTTCGCCTTTTTGTACTGTTTACTGTGAGACATTATGAGGTGCAGCATCTGCCATATGACTTTAACTGCACTTAAAAGGGTCCATCACAGCTGAGGTGCAGCTTTTAGACAAACAGTAGCTGTCTGTTATGGGGGTAAAAAAAAAACAGAGACTTTAAAATGTGTTGCTATACGTCTGTTGTCTTTAAATCAGAAAACTTTCTTCAGTGTGGGGTATTGTAAGAGTGAGCCAACATTCCTGGAATGACAGGGCTCCCCCAGCTTCCTTTTCCCCTCCTCCCTGCATCACCCAAAACAGACGCCTAAGCCATGCTGCAGCACCCAGGTTTAAAAATACACACTTTGTGCAGCAAAACAAAAGCTGCTGAAAAGTCAGACCTGATTTCAAGACTGATAAAAGTTAAGGTCAGCAGTGAGTTGGCATGAGCTTGAGTTTAGCAGCTCACCTGTAGATGCCATTAACAAGCAATCCAGGTGAAGGCGGGGGTTTCTTCGGGGTCACCAAAGGGGTCATAGCGGTCCTCTGCGCTGTTCGTCTCACAGGCCAGCGTGCATCCCCCTTGTCAGTGTGAAACACAAGCAGCCGTCCACACTTATATAGACAAGAGGGGAGGGAAGGAGGGAGGAGAGAGCGTCACCACCACAACACAGCGATTAGAGAGCAGAGAGAGGGGGAGGGAGGAGGGGGAGAGAGACATAGAGACACAGTGAAGGGACGGAGAGAGAGAGAGAGAGAGAGAGAGAGAGAGAGGACGTAAATCCCTGTGAGTTTGCTGAGCTCCTCTGAGGTCTGATCCTCTCTGCAAGAAAAGTCCCAACTCATCCACTTCAGTCAGCATCAGACAAGGAGACAGAAAACAACCATCCCCACTATGTATGTGTCTGTTTCTATATGAGAATCAACATGTTTTACATCCTCTTCATAAGCCAACTGTTCTTTAAACGTGGTTTTATATGATCAGACCAGTCAATCATGTTTACTGTGCACATTAATGTCACTTCACTATTAACCCATAGAGACCCAAACAACCAGTGACACAAACCATCTACTGATCTAAACTGTTTAATAAGTCTGAATCCATTAATCCTATTAATACATGTAAATAATTAGTATAAATTACAGTTTGTGGTCTTTTCATGGTCATTAGATATGACCCGTTTGGACATTCAGAGGCTCCATAGTGATTGTGGAAGCACCGTCATATTCTCCAACATTGATTCACCAGTAAAATCCATGGAGTTGGATCAATGACAGTGGATGGAAACACTTGTTTTCACATTCAGTTAGCAGCATCTTTGCTGAAATGGTAACTTTTTCTTGTTGAATTTACTCAGTTTTCATGAACATCTACAGGATCAAGTGAATTAAATATTGGAAAATACATTATTTACACCAAAAAATGCCAAATACAGACAGTAATATATTTTTTTTAAATGATGTTAAGTTAGAAAATATGACAGTCAATGTAGTAGATAATGATAAGAAGGTTGTTTTGACCTTAACCTATAAAGACCTACAAAGTTCCCACATGAATTTTTCTCTTTATTTAACCTTTCTTAATTGATTTATCATCATTTATTATAATATTATCCTCTATATTTTTTCAGGACAAATCATGGCCATGGTGGGCCAGTAACCAAAAGGTCTGCAGTTCAAATCCCCCTCTGTCCTGGTCAGTCTGTTGTGTCCTCCAGTGCTACTCACACTGGTGCATTCATGGATGGAGAAGCTGTAGGTGCAAACTGGCGGCTACAGTTTCTATCGGCCTGCCCCAGGGAAGCTGTAACTGTAGTTTACTACCATGTACATTAGTGAATGTAAAGCACTTTGGCTAGAAAAGTGCTGTAGAAATATAGTCCATTATTATTAATTTCCTGACCATGCAGATAAAAGCTCAGATTAATGTTGCGGATTATTATGTTAAAAAAAAAACAACAACAACAACAAAAACAAAGAAAATGTAACTTTTTAAGCAAAATTTTAAATAAACTGAACACAAATGTCCATAAAATATTACTGATAGCTGAAGAGAAAGCAATTACAAGGACATGGGGCAAGGTAGATCCTCCCAACACAGGAGCAGTGGATGGAGATTGGGAACAGTGGACTGGAGAGGGAATCTGTATAACGGAAAAGCTGACTCACCGTCTGAGATTACAAGAGGCGCAGTTTGAAGAAAAATGGGTAAAAATGGACAGAAACAAAGCAAGAAAGGAATGACAGAAAAGGCAAAGAATGGACGGATGATTAATAATGTAACCTCCAAATAGTGTTGTTATTGCTGTTGATAAATGTTGAAAATATCAATAAAAATTACAGTAATAAACAAAATATGCAAAACTACACTGTATTTCTTACATTTAACTACTCGTGCTTTATTTCTAAAACATTAAATCTCCCAGTTTGTTCCCTTCAGACCAGTTTAATAAGTGAAGGCACATAAGAAGTCACCAGCACCAGGACTGCTGTATAAAACCCTACATGCATTCATTTTTATTTAGTTGATTTTTTTGGTCTAATTAGTGTTTTCACTCCTCGGTGCTGCAGAGTGTCACAGTGCTGAGTGATATTACATGTGGACCCAGTACTTACACAGCCTCAGCTGAGATTCCAGTGGTTAACCACACATATTTACAACCCAAAGACAAAAGTCACACTGAACTCCATCCCTGTGTTAAATGTATGCATGTTGTTCCCCTGTTTAACTGTGCACTTTCATACTGAACAAATATGTCACCTAAAAATACAAAAATATAGGTTTTAAATGGTAAATAATCACACTAGAGCATCTTAAACTCCAACAGGCATTAAAAGTCATTTTTACTAAGATATTTTTTATTATACTGTAGAGTAAATCTATTTAAATTAAACCTAAAACATGGTACTTTATTGTGGTATAAAGCCTCAAACCTCAACTGATATAAAATGTGATGCTGCAATGTTCATGTTTAAGTCCCTTTTCATTAAGGTCACGGTTCATTCACTGAATCTGTTTTTCTTTGTTGTGTGTTGTTTTCCAGAGAGATTTAACTTTTCCACTTATTTTTTTATGATATTTTGATGCTTTTCTCATTTTGTAGCATTTCCACTCACATTTTTTTGACACACAAACTGGAATGGCACATAAAACAGGGTGGGGGGGGGACATATTCTGTGGAGCTTTTGATGACGATTTCTGTTTTTTTTTTTTTTTTTTTAAGGTTTTAAACATGGCTCCCATCATACATACGCAATATAAAATATAAGGCAAATAGTTCTCAGAACATAATCAGATAAAATATCTACAACTTTATGTTTCTATGTCATTTAAAATCCATGTAAAAGTGTCCAATGAGACCTTTAGCTCCTTTGGTTAAAGGTGATTTTCTGATGACTTTTACTGTGTATGTTGGCTGGTGCATTATCCTTACTGTTACTGTTTAGTAAAGTCTGGGGCTGTTCGCACATGTCTTGAGCATGTTTGCACACATACAGAGTGTTGTGTGTCTCAACATGGTCCTGGAAGAACAAAGCACCTCATGCACCAGTGTTTAAGGTGACACTATGAGAAACAAACATTCATAAATGTCACAAATGTAATGTTCAGCGACTGATTATTTCATGTTTCCTTTGTTAGAAAACAATAACTGTACAATATTTGTAATAATAGAATGATAAACATAGCATAATTAGATGTTTTAGCTTCATTTCTGTACACTTTTGTGAAAAAATGTCACTTGACAATAATGATCCAGAATACTTAAATTATAATAAGACTGATTTTTTTCCCCCTCAATATTCTGAAATGGAAACCTTTCTTTTTTTCTTCAGTGGACAAACTTTTCTATTTACTTATTTATTTTTTAATAGAAGATTGCTCTTGGCTACTTAAAAGTTTTGTCTTATTTGACAAAAGCAAAAATAAGAAAAAAATTGGAGAATTCCATAAGTCAATCAGTGGATATCAATAAAATAAGACACAAGATACAAACAAAAATAAGAGATATATTGTTTTGTCCATGAGGCTGGTTGTTCTAGTTCATTGTGTAGGCTATTTAATTATAGTCTGAAAAACAACAACACTCTAAGGCTTTATAAGGTGCCAGGCTCTGTCTTTATTTTGATTACTGGATATTTTCTGTTATGTAAAAGTACATATTTGCTAAGAATGCATGAATTTACCAGAATTTACAGGAATTGATGATTTTTTTTTTTTTTCAATCTATGCGCTCAACTAGAATGTTCATTCTATTTAATATTTAGAAAAATCTATTTAGATGTTTAAAACCGTTTTATAACATTTCCCAAACAAATTACAGTGGTATATCACCTTCACAGGTTTTCTGGAAGAGTCAGGACTCGATGTTCATGTACAACATGTTGAAAGGATCAGTGGTTCAAAACTTATTAAATACAACAAAGCACAGATATTTTTAACCATGGCTGGTGGTCTGGGTGTTTGGGGGATAAGGAGTTGATGTCTCAGTGGATGGTTAGCCTTTCTTTTCTTTGTGTTGGATCAAGTGTTATTCGTATTCCATGTTCTCTACTCTGACCTCCTACAGCTACAGCTTCCAATATCTAAAAGATGAATGGACAGGATGAGGTGTGTTAGGTTGAACTGCAGACCTGCTCCAGGGGTTTTAATCCTGGGGGTCATTCTTGAAAGAGTGTGTAGGATTATTTCAAGTGTGTGTTAGCAAAAAAAAAAAAAAAAAAAAAAAAAAAGCACAAAATGTAAACAAAAAAAAGAAAAACAGTAATAAAACCATGACTTGCAGGCAATTCCCAGTCCATGTGGAAATACATGGTAGGTAATGAGCCTCATATTCCACCTAGATGTCAATGTAAAATAATATGTATATGAGTTTTATTGGCTATTTTCACTCTTCCCAACCAAAGACTACAGCACCCAGATTATGTTATGTTTTATAAGATTATCCTTTCATCTGAGGTGTGTTCAGGGTGAATTTGTCCCAATAATTGGCCCCCCATAATTTGTCAGGTTCGACAATCGTAACGGAATGTAAAAGCCAATGAAGAAGTGAGTTGACTGTGGAACAAGGAGGCAGGTGTAAATAAAGTTGAGTGGACCTCAGAAATAAAGGACCAGCACTGTGTTCCAATATCCATACTTTCCGTACTTACCGTACTTAGTTTGAGTACGAAGGGTGTTCACATTACAATCATGG
>JAPSES010000249.1:12898365-12928830 GCA_029822895.1 Maxillicosta whitleyi
TAGCTGACCTATGTTCACTTTCGCTAGCCTAGCATCAGCCACCTCTGATTTTACCAAGACTGCATGGAATAAAAAATTTAAAAAAATTCTCTACACATTTCCCACACTCGGGCTGACTCAGAAATGAGGCCCAATGTCAAAAATTCTGGAGTGTCACTTTAAGTCTTGACAAACATATTTTAGGAATTAACCCGAACATCTAACTTTACCAAAAGAAAAATGTTTTCTTAAGGATAGGAAATCTGGTTCTGATCATGTACAAATCACACCAACATTGTGGGGTTTTTTTTTTTTAGTGTTTTTTTGTTTTTGTTTTTTTAAATGCACCGACCTCCCCTTCTGGTGGGTTACTGATGGAAAGTGTATTGCTTGGTGCAAAGTAATCCTTCTGATGTATAATCCTAATGATTTTCTTTTGTAGTCATGTTACACACAGGAGTTAGTACTTGATTGCGTAACCATTGTTTTTGATGACTTTTATGATGATCTAATTTTTTGCTTCATACACAGATTTGGTTTTCAGTAAGAGGACTGAGTAATGCACTTCACATACAATAATATATAAGATATCTTTGGAGAGAAAACATAAAGTTTACGTTGAGACACTTCAGCTCCACTGCAGACAGTTGAGTGACTGCTGACACTGAACTAAAGCTAATTATGGTTATTCGTTAAAGTATAGGAGCTCACCAAAGTCTGCGGTTTGAGAAATTACAGGTGTTTGATTTCTGTATATGGAAGACGTATTGAATGATGAACCTCGTCAGTTTAGTTTATGAAGTGGATACAGGATATAGTGTTTTACTAAATGAAGTCTTTAAATGTGGTTGTTTGGAAGCGTTCAGGTAAAGCAAACTGTCAAACTTTTCTGATCTAAGTTTCATCTGTAGCATCATTTCTTCTGTTCTCAATTCGCAGGTTTGTATGGAGAGGAAGAAAAACGGAGCCAGACAGGAAAATGAAAGTGGAGGAGGGACAGTGTTACAGGCTCCGGCTGTTTACTTCATTGGCTGTCAGTCATCATAATCCGGTAATAACAACAACAGAGACGCTGTCAGAATCATTCAGCAGAGTCAGCTTCAGCTCGGCCTGAGTCACAGTTTGCACATGAGGTGATCTGACAGCCGAGAAATCGGGTTTATGATACATGGAGGATGAATGTTAATGCGTCCAACTTTTCCAAAGCTCACTTACATTTAAAGGTACTTAAACTTTACTTCATTACTCACTTTTTTACTCCTACTCTTCTGCATTTCATCCTGTGCTTTAACACTGCTGCAATGATGAGCTTATAGGGGGAAAATGTAAAAAGGAAGTGATTGTGAAAGATGGAGGAGACGAGGGAGGTCTGGGTGTGATTGACTTCATCGTAAAAACAACAGTTGTGAATGAATGTTGTTCTTGATCAAACCTAACTGTTCCTTCTTTGGGTGGAGCGTTCGCTGGTTTGTCTGGTCGGTCAAAACCTCGTACACTGAGGAGCTGTAAACCACTGAACGTTTCTTGATTGTGTTTTTACTGGAGTAACTCTTGAGTTCTTAAGGTGATGGTGAAATATTCATCAGTGTGTTTCCCAAAAACTCAGATTCATATCCAAAATGTGAAAAAGGTTTGGTAACAGAAAAATTATTGTAAAAAAAGTTCAGAAAGTGTGTTTTGGAGGTGTAAAAGACAGATATTTGTGGAGAATAGATTGGTACTCAGTCAGGCCTCAGTCAGGCCAAGTGAGAAACTGACAGATGAAGCTTCGCCTTTTCTCAGAAGTCAGTCTAACATATGCTGCGTTTCCATCATAGTGGAACCAGCTGGATTCGGTACTCCGACGCAACGTGTTATTTCAGTCTCATCTGCTCAGAGAGTTGCTGAAAAGTCGCTCATTGCGTGTTTTCTTAGTTGAATTTTTACATTGTCCACCATAGACTGAATCTCCTCAACCAACCATGGCGTAGTTTTGTTCTGTCATCATGTGGATTAATGTACCGCTATTTACTGTCTACTTCCACATCTGTGTTTTGTAAAACGGTGGGTGACAGAGAAAACTGTCTGACCAATCAGTCGTCTGCAGTTTTTATACATCACAGTTTAGTATCGCTTGGCACCATGGTGGAGGTGGTACCAAAAAAGTAGTACCAGGTACCAGATTCCAGGTCCTTTTTCGTAATTGAAATGGAAAAGGCCAAGCTGAGTGGAGTCGAGCTGGTACCACGTAGTGGAAACGTAGCATTATAGCAGCCTGTACTATGTTTACATGGGATTAGTTAATGATATGACATATGATGCTGTCGCTAAGCCAAAGACAGAGTGTTAGATGAACACAGACAGAAGTCCGGGGAAATTTTGGGGAGTCGGGTCATGCTTTACTTTGTGGTATCATTAGAGATAAAGTCGCTTATAAAACATGGAGACTGAAGGAACTGACTGAGCGTGAACATTCACTGGCAATCTATAAACCCAATTCTAAATGCAAACAACAGTTTTGTGCTAGAGTGTTAACAAACAAACAAACCTAAAACAATACCCCTTGCCTCCCCTTCAGGGGGTGGGGTATTAACCTAACCCCAATCCTGAAAGGGCTGACTTGGTGGATGTTTAGAGGTTCAAATGGATTATAGCACATAGGAATCAATGACAGCAATTAAACTTTAATTTAAGAGCATGTATTAAAATTATACAGCGACGTGACCCTCAAATCAATGATTTAATCTGGAAGTGAAAACATGAAAAACATGCAGTGTTCTGATCCTCTGACTGCAGCAGATTAGCAAAGAAACTGCAAAGTCGACTTCATTTATAATCAGCTGACTCTGACACCATTTAATCCTCGGTGGACTCTGTTTTGACAGTTTTCATTTAACAGGCGTGAATCACAAACAGAAGCTTCTCCTCCCTTCTCACATAAATCCAAAAACAGTGTCTGACTCTTGGCTGTTCCTCCCTTTCCCAGGGGACAAACTGGGACTATTGTTAAAGGGTTTGGTCATGTGACCCTTGTCGCCGCGGCTCGCTGTGACTCATACACTATAAGAACTCAGTCATTTAAGTGATCATCACTAACAAACTACAGTAACTCAGCAGACTGATGAGGTGTTGGCTGCGTCTCTGACTTTTACAGTCATTATCTTAAATTAAACCGATGGCGGCTGTAAACCGAGTGAACGACAGGACTTTGTTGAGTTATGAATCGTCTCTTGAGGTTGTAATTGAAGTGTAGTGTTTATGCTTCAGCTCCTGTTTGAAACAATGAACTCCACTTCAGTTTCTCTCTCAAGTCTAAATGTTTGTCAGAAAATGAAGCAACTTAAAACAAATGATCACAAAAGTAAACGATGTGTTCTGTCTGTAAAAGGAGAGTTCTCTTTGTAACACATCACACAAAAGGAAAACGAAATTTAGGGAGTTTTCTTAACATTTTAAAAAGCATAAACACTTTATAGTGACTGACTGTTCTGTTATCTGCGAACCAGTCTGATTTTTGTAGAGGGAATTGTTTTTTTTGTGGCAGAAAAAATGCTTCAACACAATGAAAGGCTGAAAAATGTGTGCCTACAGTTATGCCTATGAGTGACAATATTATATAATGGAAATTCAACGTCAAAAAACACAGGCAAAGGTTCAAATATCCATTATATTTGATCAAAAAACAAGACTAAGAGCGAATGCAAACATCCTTAGCTTAAACACTTCATACACTTAAAAACATGTGCATTTTAGCAGAGACATTGTCTGTTATATGTGAGAACGCAGATGCACAGAATCAAACTGTTAGAGAAGTTTAGTGAAGTTGAGTGATCATGATGATGATAAGAAATGAAAACAGAAAGACATAGATGGTGACAGATGTGGGGTGAGTAACACATATGGAAGGAGCAAATATAATATAATAGAATAGAATATAATAGAATAGAATAGAATATTTAGGCCCAGCCCCAATTCACCCCTTAGCCCTAACCTTTACCCCTACCCTTTGACCCTTGTCCTTGGCACTACCCCTTAAAATGGAGCTGAGAAGAGAGGGGTAGTGGTGTAAATATTCTCCTATGAAATGGGACAACACTAAGTGACCTGTTACATCATCAGCGATCATCAACACAGACGCAAAAAAGTTGTTTCTGTAAATATTCATCATACCTTCAGCAGCTGTAACTGTCTCTGTTCCATGGGCTTTGTTCATCTTTTTACATCTATCAACTATAAACCACAGAAATATGACACATATAACACATTGGAATGATGTTAAATAGATGATCCAACAATTGAGTTGTTTACAAGTGTGTTTCTTTCATCACTGCTGCACGTTTTGTCTATTTTTACAGACAAAACAGAAATTACGTGAAACTCCTCCTACCCCTTAGTTGATATTGTGGTCCTAGAAAATCTCTGTTTCCAGGGTTAAACAGCCCTTCGTCTTAGCCCCTCCCCTCCGTCTAATTGAGAATTGGGACAGTACTCCCTCTTCATGTGAACGCGCAAAACGGAAGGGTAGGGGTAAGAGGTGAATTGGGATTCAGCCTGAGTCTTAACTGTTAAGTCTCAAGCAAGTCCTAGGTTTCTGTGGTTACAAAAAAAAAACAAGCGAGGCAAGGCATTGTTAAGGTCAAACAAATGACGAGTCAAGTCATGTGAACCATCCAATCATATTTCAAAAATTAAATCTCCCATTACCTTTCAACCTTTAGGCAATGTCAGTTCAAGTCACATCAGGTGAATTCTAAATGTAAAGTGTTTCATCAGTGTAAGTCAAATGTGAAGTCTGACTTAAGTCATGTGATTTCGGTCCTTCATCTCTATTAGTTGATGATAACTAACCCATAAAGACATAGAGCTACTTTTGTGGCACTTTCAAAGTAGTTTTCCAGGTATAATTAACTTTTCTTAAGTGATATATTGACATTTATTATAATATTATCCTCTGTGTTTTGTGTTTTTCAATGGAAGTCATGTGTTTCCAGTATTTATTTATTTATGTAGATGTTCATAAAAGCTAAAATTAAAGATGAATGTTAGTATATAGAAAACTGAGAAAGCTGAAGAAAAAGTGAAGTTTTCAGTAAAATAAATCATTAACTGAACATAAACCCAGTGTGACCATCCACTGTCATTGATCCAACTCCATGGGTTTTACTGGTGAATCAATGTTATAGAAGATAATGGTGTTTCCATGTTCCCTACGGATCCTCTGAATATCCAAACAAGTCATATGTGATAACTATGAAAAGATGACAAACTGTATTTTACCAATTATTTACATGTATTTATAGGTTTAGTGGATCAACAAAACAGTTTATTTCAGTAGATGGTTTAGGTTAAAGGTGGATGTTTGGGTCTTTATGGGTTAAAAAGTGACATTGTAGAGAAAATGATTGTCTTTTATTAATATTGAGTCAGTTTTCTTGCAGAAACGAATGCTCATTAGAGGAGCTGCAGCTGTTTAAACACTGACTAACACTTTTGTTACTTATTCTACAGTCCAGAGTCTGTGTCGCTCTTATAGTATGAGACACTTGATAATCAGACAGAGTCCCAGGAACATGATGATGCAGAGGCAGGAAAAATGCAGCGAGAGGAACAGCAGGATATCTCCCAGCAGGCTGTTCTCTCTGGGGTGAGGCAGGGGGAAGGCTGGCTGAGGCGGAGCGGGAGGGGGAGGAGGAGGGGGGGGAGGGGCCTGTGGAATCTCGCAGTACACACCGGTCCATCCCTGGTAGCACTGGCAGGTGAATTTATGCTTCATGTCCAGGATGTCATGGTTGTTGAGGTGACCGCTGACATGGAAACGGGGGCCCCTGGGGGTGGGGTTGCGGTGGATGTGGAAGAAGCGTGGGTTCAGGTGCAGATAGGCTGCTGAGTCCAGGCTTTTACGGACACACCTACCATTCTTCTTGCACAGTGCTTTGCTGCAAAGTTTGGCAGCCGAGGTGACATTGATGACATAATGCCCCAGCGGACCATCAATGTACTTCTTCACTGTCAGACAGTTCCTCTGAAGGAGACAAAGGACAGGCAATAAATCACACCGCGAACATTCTATCTGCCATCCTCTATCTACATGTTAAATGTCTCAGATATGTCTGATTTATTGTGTAAATGTTCAAGATAGAAAACAGAGTAAACCTAAAACATTGCGGCATTTACGCTTAAACCACAAAGACCCAAACATCCACCATCATCCAAAACCATCTACTGATCTAAACTGTTTAATACCTGATGATCCACTAACCCTATAAATACATGTAAATACTTGGTGTAAAAAGCAGTTCATCATCTTTTCATGGTCATCAAATATGAGCCATTTGGATGAACAGATTCTCTGTAGTTACTGTGGAAAAATCATCATCTTCTACAACATTGATTCACCAGTAAAACCAATGAAGTTAATAGATGGACACACCGGGTTTATGCTCAGTTGATGATTCGTTTTACTGAAAAAAAGTCATTTTTTCTTCAGTTTTCTCTGATTCTGATAAAATAACCTTTGAATTTACTCTTAGATTTTATGAACATCTACATGATAAGTAAATTAAATGCATAAAAACACTTATTTTTTATTGTAGAAATGCGAAATATAGAAGATGATATTACAATAAATCACTTTTTAAGATTAATTTGTGAACTTCCACATAAGTAGCACTGGGTCTTTATGGGTTAAAAAGTCTATAAAGATTGAAAGATTATTAATATGTAAAAAAAAAAAACTGTCTTCTCATACGTTCCTAGACCAGAATGAAGAAAACCTTCCCCAGGCATACATTTTATGGGTTTAACATTTATTGTTCCATAAAATGTTGTGGTTTGCTTTATGTGATGTATGCTATAATCAAGGTAATAACATGTTCTGTATGGTTTGTGGTACTTTAATCACTTGTAACTCATCATCTTGGACATTATTTTTCAGTTCCACTTTTCGTTGCTACCTGTGATCGGGCGTACTCTGATGATCCCCAGAGGACGACGCCTGATGCTCCCAAAGCAGCGCTCTCCCCGATGGTGTGAACCAGGTCACTCTGAGATGGCAATAGAACAATTTTTAACACAAGAACATGGATGACAACTTTGTGACTGTACTGCACTGTACAAGACATGCAGAGGCTAAATCAGACGCTTTACTTTTTCCTTTAACATGATATTGACATACAAATTGTGTTTTTACATAAAGTTTACATTGGAGCTGGTCACTTGACTTTATTTCACATCATTACTGAGACAAATACTGATCCACGATAACCACAATACTGACTTATGAGATTATGATATTTCAGATTGGATTTTCTGTAGCAAATCCTCTAAAAAAAAAATCTAATATAATATAATCTATTTAAGCTCATATAACAAATAGAAATTTACATTGTTAATCAAAATCTTGTCAATTACTGCTAAGTATGGAAGCTGTAGCCATAGTGCAAAACTCACCACTTTGTTTCTACTCATTGAGAGAGTATATTAAGTAATTCATATATAACAACATTTTCACTTTTATGAGGTTATTTAGGACAAGTGAATATCATGCATAAAATGCTGTTAATTCAAGTGTAATGGTACATAAAGAGCCAATTTTAATTCAGTGCTGAATATGTATTTTTTATGTTTTGCATCATTTCTAGTATCATTATTGTCAAGCCCAACCATGAGGTAAGGTTAGGTTTTATGAGAATGTTGATGTATTTATCTCATAAAGGAGTCAAGGTGCACTGGTGTTCATTAGGTGTTTCTATCATCCTCCCATCCTAACATGAAATTTCAGATGTTTCATCATTACATCTTTAAAAAAAGTAAATAACAAAACACAGACTCAAATGTAAAACCTAGACCCACCCCATTCCTACTCTTCACTGGTCATCTGGTGGATGTTAAATGCTTTTATTTACTAACTAAAGAGGCATAATTCTAGAGTTTAAAAGTAAAATGTACCTCTGAAAGAACCACAAAGGTGTAGGCGTAAAAAGGTCTGGAGTAGACAAACACAGGTAATGTGAAGTCCGTACGAGCAATGGATGCGATCCTCATGGCTTCTTTGACTCGATAGTGGACGAACTTGACAGTGTTTGGGGAAGATTTGAGTTCATAGTCCAGATAGATCGATGGGTAGAGGGCCGTGCTCTCCCTCCACAGCCACATCAGGTGATCATTGCGAACATGCTCCACATTTGGGCATTCACCAGTATAGCGCTGTGGGTGGTGCTTGTATCCGTAGTTGTAACAGTCTGGGAAAAGGTAAAATCCCCACAGCCCCTCTGGCCTGCGACCTTCAGCTAAGGCCAACGTCAGGTTCATGAAAGCTTGTCCAGCTCTCTCAAAACGTTCCTTGGCCTCCTTTTCCACTTTGCTATCTGGCCAGTTTGGATGAAGTTTCCGGATCTGTTCTTTTGACTTGTTGCGGTAGATGTCCTTGGCTCCCCAGTTTCTGACCCACTGAGGCCTCCAGTTCTCCCAGTCAATGACGCCCAGGCCTCGAAAATCCTTGTGGGGGATCAGCTTGTCGATGTCGACTCGGGCCTTGCTCAGGTGTTTGGAGATGCTCTGGTTTTGTGGCAGCCCACCATTAATAG
This sequence comes from Maxillicosta whitleyi, assembly GCA_029822895.1. Taxonomy (NCBI): domain Eukaryota; kingdom Metazoa; phylum Chordata; class Actinopteri; order Perciformes; family Neosebastidae; genus Maxillicosta; species Maxillicosta whitleyi. Next base: position 12,906,909 of record JAPSES010000249.1, read on the forward strand.
GGATCCCAGAGTTTGAGTAAAATGGGTAGTATCCCAAGTGGCTATGGTAAAAAATAGTGACATTTGGTCCACTGAGGGTTTCATTGAGATTTGCCACGATGTCAAAAACACTGAGGTCCAGGTCTACCTTGAATCGAAGGCGGCAGGATTCAGTAGGAGCATTCCAAACTACAACAAAAGGCCGGTGAGGGATCAGGGGAGCCCGGGCCGGCTTCATCTGTTCTGCCCCAACGTCCAGCTTCACTCCAACACCGGTCCACAAGGCCAACACCAGGAGATGGAGCCCCATCAACGCCATGGCCTTTCATTCCTCATGGAGCAATTAGTGGTCCTTCACAAGACAGGGAGAGAGGAAACAAACCAATTATAGGCTTCAGTTAGCGGAAATAATCAGAATGGTGAAAGGACACATGAGCAATGACCACTGAAGTGAATGCTCCAAATTCCACAACACAACAAAACACAAAGCAGTCTTGTTTGAGCAGGACCGTCATGAAAAGGATGCGGGTTCAATTCTCAGTGCAGTGGAAACAATACAAAGAAAGCAATCACGATAGCTATCATCTCTCCTTATTGTCAAAACTGGTAAACAACCTGCTGCGACACATCATGTAAGAACACCTGCATACACCTGCCATCTTTACACTGATAAAAACATAAAATGCCTTATGGTTGTTAGTATAAATAGTATTTAATCATAGGAAAATAGCAGCCAAATTCAGGGTCTTAGTCAGAGTCAGTAGCCAACCTCTTTAACACACTTAAATTCCTATGGATGTAGATACATTCCATTAGTTCAAGGGGAAAAAATTTATCAACTAATAATCAATCAACTCTCCAGTCAATTTTCCATTTATTAAAGTATTGTACAGTCTGATGGCAGTGGTCTAGTAAGATTGACTTCTGCAATTGACACGAGGCATCCAAAAGGCTAATTTATTCAAAGTATGGCTAAAAGTGTAAATCACTGTTTGTAATTAACAAAATAGTATGCAAAAATGTATTACTAATGTGGTTAATTATGAAAAATTGGAGAGTGTTACTGCATAATGTAGAGAAAATGCACTACATTATTATTTAAGTTGTATCTAATGTGGTTATGTAATGAGGTGTTGAGACATTAGCTATATGATGAAACATGGGCTCTCCAATAATGAAGGACAGATCTTTTTTTAAAATTTGTTTGACTTGTTCTACCATTTACACATGTGATGTTTGTCACTTTAAGAACCAAGAAAGTTGCAGTTTCTGGTAAAGAGGCTTCTACTATTGTATTAAACAGCTTAAAGGGCTGAATACATGTGATACATGTTACTAACACTAAAGCATCCACTGCTTTATTTGTTCTAAAGCTGTGAGAGTGAGGTGAAAAAGTATTAAAGTGAGTGAAAATCACATGTTTAATCATGTTGATGCTGCAGAGACATCTTCAGTAACTCTGGACAGATCAGTTATGAAAATACATCTATGGTTTTTAGTCAATATGTACAACTAAGAAAAGAGACTGTGGAACACATTCTATGCGAGTTAAAGCATGAAACAATTTAAAAGAAACAAAGACATAACTTTTAAGAGGTACAGGGATGAAGGAGGTGTTGGGTATCACTGGGTCTCATAAGGATGTACAAATATGTGTATATATACACATATATACAGCATATATCTGTGTATGTATATGTATGTACATATATATGTATTATGATATTATGTGTTTATGTAATACGGTGTTGCAGCAGATAGCACTCATGCCTCACAGTAAGAAGGTCTTGCATTTGATTTCAGAACCAGTCGATGTTTGCATGTTCTCCCTGGTCTGTGTGGGTTCTCTTCGAGTACTCCGGCTTCCTTCCACCATCCAAACACATGCACTGATAGGTTCATGGTTAATCTTAATGGCCCGTAGGTGTGAATGTGAGAGTGACTGTGTGTCTCTATATGTTCAGCCCTGTGATGAACTGGTCACATGTCCAGGGTGAACCCCACCTTCGACCATAAGTAGCTGGGATAGGCTCCAGTGACCCCCGTGACCCTAGTGAGGATAAAGCGGGTGCAGAAGATGGATGAATTAATGTTTATGTAAATTATATAGTATTTGTTCATAATAATATAAACTATCTAATATATATATATTTAGACTATGAAGCTTATTGATTACTTAAGGAGAAGCAGTGGGAGTTTAGACGTCATACTTCTTCTCACTCTTTTTTGAATATGTATTACATATTTTATGTAAAATTTTATGTTTGTTTATTTTTATTCTTTTTTTGACATCCATAATTAAAATAAATACATCCTACATCATAGTGTGTAGTCTTTACATTGACATATTGTCACTGAGGCTTTAACAATTTTAGACCAAACTCCGTCTTGTCGAGTAAAATCATTTTTCAATCTAATTTTGTTTTTTAGATCCAACTGGAAGGGCTGGGACTAAAGGTTTTCCTGCCATTATTTATCACACAGCCACAGTGGGTGTTTAACACAAACACATAACAATGAAGTACTTGCTTTAAATCATTAACAGGGAAATACCAGAGCCTCTGTGCATCAGACACACAAACAACTAATTAGGCTCTTTGTAGCTCTGCCCTCTATTCTCTTTTTTCTGTTTTCCTCCCAAACCTTTCCCTCCAGCTCTTTATGCAATAATACCCCTCCAACAAATATTCCCCCTGTAATTGTTCTTGGCGCCCCCTTATATGCAAGTGATTCATATTTCAGATTTTCCAAAGTCAGGGTACAGACATTGTGACAAGGCTCTTGGGAAACATGGTCACTGAGGTTGCCTCCAAGGACGCCATGGAAAATCTCCCATCATTCTGTGTGCAGGACTGTAACCAGAGCAGGAGAACAGGAAACCAGTGGTGGGTTGAGGTTGCTGCAATCATTTCAACTTTTCATTCATGAGGAGGCGCTGATGTTCTCTGATGAATTTAATGGCACGAGAACATTATCATCACTGTAATCTTGGATACGGATCAGTGGAGAACTGGAGGAGAAGACTGGAAGGTGAAGTCACAGTCACTGATTAATTGTTAAAATGTTTCCCTTAAAAGATTTTAAAAAGGCTGTAATTTATCATAAAGTTTCCTCGTGTCCGCTTCATGTCTTCAGGCTGTGTCAGTTTCATAATCCTCCCAGCTGGATGGGTTTTCTGCTGATGCTGACCCAAGACAAACAGAGTGTGGTAAAGCCACTCAGGCTGTCCTCCAAACCACTGAAAGGTCCACAGCCTCTAGGAACGCTGCCGCTCCAGACCACAAGAAAGACCCCCCAAACGCTGGGTCTGAGTCCAAGCTGCCAGAGGAGACAGAGCTGAATGTTTTGTCTCAAGGAGAGACAACAAAACGGTGAAAAACACATGAACTCCACTAACTGGAGCCAGATGAGGACAAGAGGGGAAACTGGAGGGAAAAAACTTGAACTGCTCTCTGGATGGCAGCACATTTTATTTTTGTATAAAGTAAAAAGATCTAACAAATTTACAAAATTCAAGTTATATTCGAGTCAAGGTTCTGGTTTGGTTTCCCTCAGATATTGTACCTGACATCATTAGATTAAAATGATGAAGCATGTTAATGTTGTAGCTGTTAGAGATGGAACTTTTTTTTTTTTTTTTTAACTTTATGTCCGGTTTTATTTGATAAATAAACAAATCTGAGGGGTCATTTTATGATTAAGAAGTGAAAAAAATAAGAAAAACAAAGCCTGAGATACAAAAAAAAAAACAAGTCTTATCTTTAATTTTTCTTAAATGAAACCATGTCAGGTGTTTAATGTTAAGAATGTTGTATTTTTATCCATTATCTAAAATGTTCATCTGTCAAATGGAGTAAGAAAACACAATCATGTCTTTGGGGATGTAGTAGAGACAAACAGTAAAAAGTATTTCACTATAAGTAAATATAATTTAGTACATATTGTACAAATTGCTGTTTTAATTGTGTTTAAATGGAGTGGGTTTTTGTTTACTTATTGATCATTTCTTTCCTGGGATTAATATAGTATTCTGATTTTGATGAAAGTATATATTTTCTTTCCATTAATGGAGCCTTTTTGTCCAGATTCATTCATCCTTGGTATCTTTTTGATAGACTGCTATGGAATTTTGTTCCAGAGCAAAAATTCAAATGATCCACAAACCTATCACATTGCCACTTAAGTGGAACCAGGTTTTAGGTTGCTCAAGTAGCCGCCGTGGTTCTATCATTTTTTCTGACATCCTTTTTCAATCGGCTTCAATGATACATGTGTCATGGTCGCAAAGCCGGGATCAAACTGATGTAATTGTTGGGATTTATCTGTGGTGTTTTTGCAGCGGCATGTACAGATGTGGTGGTATTCTGTTCAGGGGTCTTACACTGGTTTGGACTTTGGATGTTTTCATTTTCAGTTCAGACCCAGATTTGATTCATGACCAGTTTATCCAGTGTAATCTGGAAAATATGAAACCAGCCATGAATTAGTAGTTAATGATGCAGTATTAATGCGCAACAACCAGAGTGACTGTTATTAACAGTAACGCCACACATCATGGAGGGTTTGTGCTGAAACCACAAAAGTTGAGTCAGACTGTTGATTTCACTGCCAACAACAGAAAGTGTGTGTGTGTGTGTGTGTGTGTGTGTGTGTGTGTGTGCGTGCGTGCGTGTGTGTGTGTGCGTGTGTGTGTGGTGTATTTTCGAAGTTATGAGCTCTTGGCTTTGTTTTTGGGCAAAATGCAAGACTCCATAAGGAAAATGATCAAACTGGAAGGTTAACGTTGGGTTGGGGCAAGTCTTCAGGAAATAGGATTAGAGTTCGAAGTAGCATTGCAATTTCCATAAACCTATGAAAACACAACATGTGTTTGTACATTAAGATCAAATTTACCAAATAACTGAACTGATTTAAAATATTAATAGTGTGGCCACCAACATGGGCTGTGTTTAACCTCTTAATGAACACATCACACACACACACACACACACACTGTACACACAGGACTATAATGAGCAGCTGCATCAGTTCATTCCTCAGCCTGACTACAGTCCTGATTATGCTCACATGCTTTTCAGGCTGCGGTTTCTTTGCAGCACTTTCCAGATGTGATTTTCTGTGTTTATTAACATTCAGACACTTCTCTGCTGCGATGACAAGCTGCTTTTCACATTTTACTTTCTTATTTTAGTCAGTAGGCATGTTCTCTGCATGTCTTTTCATCCTTTTTTTTTTTTTTTCTGGTACATGTAGTATCTTCACCCTCAAAATCAGTCGTACTCGGTCATCTTCCCGAGGCTACAGTATTTTTACCCCGCCCCCTGAAGGGGTTTGGTTTGTTTGTTTCTTTGTTTGTTAACACTCTAGCGGTAAAACTATTGGTTGAATTCATACCAAATTGGGTTTACAGATTGCCAGTGAGCCAGAATAGATGTGATTACATTTTGGGAACAGTAGTTGAAAGTTAACTTTTTAATACATTTTTTAAATTCTGTTTTTTCCCTCTGTTACTTATAATTGGCAAAATTTCAAATGTCTGTAGCAACAAAACAACTGATTGAATTCACAACAATTTAGGTTTTTACATTGCCAGTGTCCTGGAATATATACAGTTACATTTTGGGAAAAGTTTGTCAAAGTTAACTTTTTTTTATGAATTTTTAAAATCTTTTTACTTCTCCCTTTTACTTGTAATTGGTAAAATTTCAAATGTCTATAAAAACATCAATTTTATTTAAATTTACTTCAAATATGGCACATATATAGACATAATTGATGTGCTGACGTCAACTCATGCATAGACATGATGACATCAGTTGGATCCATTCCAAAATAAGTTCCAATATGTAAAAGGGGCGGGGTTTGTTGTGCCTGGTGCCACTTGATTTTGTGTGTGTGTGTGTGTTTTACTAAATGCATGTTTTAAAGACATTGTTTTCAGGTTAAAAAAATTAAACCTTGTAAAAGACAATGTGCTAGCAGGAGGAATTGAAGCCCATTTGACATTTAATGGACACATTACATTTGAGTATTTAGTTCATCAAACAGATAAAAATGTCACTTTGTAATCTTCCTCTTCTGCTTCATAGAACTATATATTGGTGTTAATGATCAGAAAATGGGTGGTATGGTAATGCAGTGGTTAGGTAGTGGGACCTTTGTATGAGTTTGCATGTTTTTCTCATATCTGTGTGTGTAAGTTCCCTCAGAGGACTCCAGCTTCTGCAAAGACAAGCGTTTACATGCCCTGTTGGTGTGAGTGTTAGAGTGAAGGCTGTTGGTGCGTATATGATGTGATGAACTGGCAACACTCCTTTGTCTGTTAGAGCTGGACTGGTCCCAGCACCCACAACACTGGAAAAAATAGAAGTCTTACCAAGTGTATTTTTCTCATTTCTAGTCAAAATATCTCATCACATTTAAAATAAGACATAATCACCTAAAGAGTAACTTGTAAGTGAGATATAAGCACTTATTTGTAGACAATAGATCTTGAAAATCTTATTTCAAGAAATCTTACTAAGATTATTTTTGACTTGTTCCATTGGCAGATTTTTTGCTTGAATTAAGCAAAGTAATAAATCTTGAACTAAGCAAAAAAAAAAAAAGAAAAATCTGCCAATAAAACAAGTGAAAATAATTTTGGTAAGATTACTCAAAATAAGATTTTGAATAAATTAATATTATTATTTCAGTTACATACAAAACACATACATATAAAGAACATACAATTAACACAGTTTGTAACTGAAAAAGGATGAAGCTGAAGCCCGAGGCTTGTTTCTGCTTCTCCTAATCCCATCCTTACTCCAACTCCACATCTGAAGTTGCAGAAAAATAAAACATTGGCCAAAATTAATCTACATCCAGTTTCACAAGTCACTTAGAAATCTCTCTACTTCTATAGCCCTTGAGAATTTCACAACTTAAAGTGTTTTGTTTTTTTTTAAATCAAAAACGAGCTACTATTTTCAAGATCTATTGTCTAAAAATGAGTTCTTATATCTTATTGAAAAGTTGCTCTTATGCTCTATAGGTGATTATGTCTTATTTTAAGTGTGATGAGATATTTTGACTAGAAATAAGAAAAATACACTTGGTAATTTTTTGATTTTTTTTTTTTTTTTTTGTCCAGTGAACACTTTGGAAAATTATTAAATGAATAAACAAAATACACAAAATAAAGACTAAAAGACCAACTACATGTGTTTAGGGAACATCATACTAACACACTTAAACACTATTACTACGCTACAAATTACAAAGTAAGTTGTGTAAATACTGTGTTTCATCCATATAACACTAAACATAATTAATTGTACCACTTGCATTTATACAGATTAAAAACACTATTAACCCAAATTAAACTGAGATGAATCATCCTTCTTCTCTACATCTTCTTTTATAGCATTCAGTGTTAATGTCAGCAGTAGTTTTTAAGTCTCATTTGAATAAAGTATAAAGTAGTTTAGCGCAGAAGCCGGTGATGCGTTACCTGCGCTGACAATAGAAGATAAGAAATTATTTCCATGTAGTCTGACAACATAAACAGGATATTTTAATCTTGTGACCTGACTTAAAATGCTAAAATAAAATCAGATACATGGCTGTATTTATTTTTGGGACACAAAGCTGTAACTGTACACTGCTGTCACTCTAAGCTCATTACACTTGTCTTCAATAAAAAAGCAGATACACTGTCACTGTGTTCTTTGGTATCCCATGACATGTTCTTATGTCTTACTGTTGGTATTTTTGCTCTGAGAATCCATTCCAGTATAACCTGAACACAACCACAAATACTGCATGAAACAAATCTTACCCAAATCTGCCTATCAGGGTTTGATGACACTGACACATTTCAGTAACAAGGTTTTTCTGATAAAAGTAGCATACCTTCTCGTCCTCAGATGTCCATCTGATAAACTGATAAAATGCTTCTCCGTCTCTTCAGTCCCCTGTTGTCACTATTGTTATTTTTGGCCCCTCCTTACCGAGACCCAACAGGACCCTCATTAACTGGAACAAACAGCATGAAACTCAGTTCACAGACTAGACAACGTTTTAGCATTTTGTTATTATTCCAACGTTTATCTAGAAATTTCCTTTGGTTTACGTGGATGTTATGTCCTTTTTAGATTATATTATATTATACTAGATTAGATTACATTACATTACATTGCATTACATTCATTTACATTACATTACATTACAATACATTACATTACATTGAACTTTATTGATCCTTTGGGCAGAACTACCAAACAGTAAATTCAACCTGATCAACCCATAAAGACCTGGTGTTTTTTTCCTATATTTAACCTTTCTTAAGTGATTTATCACCATTAATTATCATATTATCCTCTTTGGTTTGAATTTTATCAGTATAAATCTTCTATTTCTCTATGTTTAATTCATTGATTGTGTAGATGTTTGTTAAAACTCAAAGTAAATTCAAAGGTTATTATATCAAAAGCAGAGAAAAGTGAAGAAATAGTGACTTTTTCAGTCAAATCTATCATAAAACAAGTGTGTTCATCCACTGTCATTGATCCAACTCCGTGGGTTTCACGGATGAATCAGTGTTTTAGAAGATGACAGTGTTTCCATGGTAACTCTGAGCCTCTGAACATCCAAATGGGTCATATCTAATGACCATGAAAAGACAACCAACTGCATTTTGTACCAGTTATTTACAAAGTTTAATAGGATTAATAGATCAACAGGTATTAAACAGTTTAGTTCAGTAGTTGGTTTTGGTCACTGTTTGGGTCTTTATGGGTTAATGTGTATATTGAGGCAAAAAACAGGGCATTAATGAAATATGTAAATATTAAAGTTTTCCAATTTTATACATTACAATTCTGTCTTAAACTATAACAGGTAATTATTATTATTTTTGGAGTGTCTCATAAAGAAACATTTGAAATACTAACTTTTTCATGCGTGAATTATGAGAAACTTATTCAAGATTTTTTTTTTTTTCTCCTGGGTGTTTTTTTCATCTTAGGGCATGGGGAAAAAAAACAAAAAAAACAATGTGATTGATTGATTGAAAGAACCTACTTACAGTTACAAAACCATATCTTTAATATTACAAGAAAAGAAACATGTATTTATTGGTAAATGATGTGAAAAGTATGAAATAAAAATATCTTTAATGCTGCTAATCTGATATGTTCTCACAATTTATGGTACCTGCATGGAGATAATATTAAAAAATAAAAAAAGCATTTTTTTTGTTTTGTTTTGTTTTGTTTTTTAAAAGGGCTTTTTTTAAAAAAAAAAAAACACTTGAGCATGTCACTGCAGATCAGGTTTATCAAGAACAGCAAAGTTACAGTAATGGTATGATGTTTGAGATGATCCACAAGCCTCCACTGTGTCCGCTGATGTGGAACTAAAACAATAAAATCCATAAATATACAAGAAAACACCTTTGAACAGCTGTTCAGCTGTAGTGACCACTATGTATGAAGGGGTTCAAATGACTGAGGATGGTACATGGATAAAAGTGTCGTAATGTAATATGTTCTTTATTTGAGCACATTTGTATTTGACTGCATGAACTGAAATGTGGAAACTCTAGACAAAGACTTCAAATGTTTTTCAAATATTACTACATGTAAGAAAATTTATATAGGAAAAAACAGGGCATTATGAAGTCACTGAGTAATATGTATATGTTATTAATGATTATGGCCTGTATTTATTGCTGGACTGTTTATAGGATCTGTGAAAAGAAAAAAAAATGAATTGCCAGCTGTATTTATGTTACATTATTACTGAGAACATAATCTTCCAGCTCCAGTCATGGAATGTGTACTGTATATATATATATATATATATATATATATATATACATAGCTTGGTCTAGAGTTTGTTGTTTGTTCTTTAAGATTATAAACTGAAATGACCAAAATAAACTAAATCTGAAATATATCATTCATTCTTTAGTTTAGCGAGAAATCTCCAGTTTAACAGATTATTCTATTTTTTTCATGTTTGTTTCACAGTTAGTACAGATTGTACCATTTCAAAAGATCACACATAGACCAAATATAAAAATAGACCCCTTAGCTGATTCTCAACTTCAGCAGGAAAATTATTATTATTATTATTATTATTATTATTATTATTATTATTATTATTATTATTATTATTATTATTATGTGTGGATATAGAGGAGTACCTGGAGCATCAACACAACAGAACATGTGCAGAAGTCACAGTCAGCAGACACTGGACTCACTGAGCAAAAACACTTAACCCAGTGTCCTTACATAATGCATCTGTGTGTGGTTTGCTTCCTGCTCGTTGGTGGAGATGAGTTCACTCCATAGGTCATCACCATCACCCAGAAAATTACTGGCAACCCCCTCCCCAGAAGATCCATTACACCCATTACCTCCAGGACTCTTCCCACAACAGACAGTGCCTCCTCTGGGCAGGTGTTACAGGTGTTACAGTAAAGATACAAACAAATGCACTTGAAGGAGCTTTTATCCAAATAAAAGTACAGAGATTTAATTTGACACATATAGACTTTATATTGTGAAATACTGGTATTATGTTTTCATGAACATGGTTCTACTAACGGGTTAGGATGTGTGTGTTCATTACGTGTTTTTACTTAATACATTACCCCTTTTTTTATTATATAGTCTTTATTATTATTATTATTATTGTTTAAGGTGGCTGTGGTTCAGGAGGTAGAGTGGGTCATCCGGTAGCCAAAGGGCTGGTGGTTCAAATCCTGCACTGTCCTTGGGCAAGACACTTCATCCACTGTTCCTCCAGCATCCCTCACATGGGTGTTTGAATGATTGGTGGTGGTCGGAGGGGCTGTTTATAGCAGAAGCATATGGATTTTACCACCACCAGTGTTTGAATGAATGATGGATCAATAATCAAAAGCACTTTGGGTGACTTGAAAAGTGTTGAAGATATTATCATTATTATTATTATGACATACCTTTTTAAATAAATATGTTGTACATCAAGGATGATTGTATTTTTAACTTTCATTCTACAATGTACAATGGCATATTCTGTTCTTTTCTGTTCTGTTCTTCTTTCAGGCATCTTAACATCATATGAAAACTGAAATGAATGTCACATTGCGTTGCGTGAACCAGATGATCCACACCATTTATGTGAAACACTGGGTGGTGGCTTCTTTATTTAACTAATAAGAAACATTATACAACGGTGGATTTGGACTCCAGCTGTTAAATCTGAGGACAGACATGCTTGACACATTATATTCTGATTTCATGGGAAAGGTGTTAAGAACCTTTCTCACTTGTCTGTTTCCATGCAGCTGAGTAAATACGGTGGCGGATGTTAACCTGACTCTCCATACAGCTTCACCTCTGCATCAGCACCACAGAAATGTACAGAATCATCAGTTTATTTCTGTAAAAACAGAAAAGTTGATTTTAGTCAAACACTCAGCACGCACATAAACGACAGATAACATCCAGTACATTCCGACAACTGCAGACCTTCCTGAGAAACAGCTGCACAAAAACTGCTGAAAGGTAAAACAAAATACATTCATTTGCTTTCTGTATCCATTTTCTAAACCACAGACTCTGCTTCTTGGCATGTTGTGTTTTTACACTATTGTTTTTGGTTCATATTAACATTCAGGTGACCTATACAGTGGGCGATTGAACCACACACAGACAAACAGCAGCAGCAGCACAGTTTCATAAGCAGTGTTGTGGAGGTGAAGCGGTTTTGTCAGCTGTAGAAATATTAGAAATGCTGAGCAGACCTGGTGGGAGTTCGTCCTGGCCCACAGAGCTGGAGGAACAAGAGTGGTGGTCTACAGGGAAATAGGAACATGCAAGTTTCAGACCTCCTTACACATGGATTTAGGTGATCTGACTGCATCAGACTGCACATTAACAGATTCCAGGGGATCTCAGACACATTTAAGCACATTATCACAAAAAAAAAAAAAAAAAAAAAAATTGCGGCAAAGCTAATGGAACATTCAGTATGTATTGATTTACAGTTGTCTGCTGCTGCTTTACTTGAATGGGATGTTACTTTAAAACATCTGAGTATCAGGACAGGTTATGACCATAACAGGAATATTTAAGATTACATTATGGTACCAAGATCTTACCTCCAGCAACATTTGGCTGCTAATAAGGTGTCAGTTGTTCCTCAAAATAAGCATTTCAAGTTTTTTTTTTTTTTGCTAAATGACTGTAGTGCTCACTTTAGCAGTAGAGTCCTGAAATGTTGTATTGTCTGGACATAAGGTGACTTTATTTGTACCCAAAGGTAGATTTGGTTGCAGGTAAAAAGTAAAAGCGAACAACACACAACACTAATACTATGGGCAGTGACATAAGACAAGTGGCAAAACAAAACAAGAACCCTAACCCTAACAAACAAAAACTGACAGGCAGACAAAATGCTCCAGACAGGATATAGAGGAAAATAGATAAATAAATAAATGATTTAAAAAAAAAAAAAAAAAAAAAAAGTAAAATAACATAAGATAGAAAAATAAAAGCTTATGGTTTGTTTAGTGCTCTAATCGCTGAGGGGACAAAATTGCATCTGTACCTTTTGGTTTTGCATGCAGACATTTTGAACCTATGACCTGAGGGCAGAGGCTGGAATTCACCATACAGTGGGTGGGGTGCATCATATACAACTGACCCAGCTAGTCTCTTTTTGCTGCTCATTGTAAAGGGAGTCTACATTGAGCTGTGGCTCTCCAATTAACTTACAGGCCCACCTCACAATCTGATTGAGTGAGGTTTTATTTTCTAGGGGTAGATTGCTGAACCAAGACACCAGGCTAAAAAAAATTATGGACTCAGTAAAACATCTGTAAAACATAGTAAACAGCACAGGATACCAGCTTTCTTAGGCAGTGTAGGCGCTGGTTTGCCTTTTTATACCCAGACTCAGAGTGAGCCACTAAAGAAAGTTTACTGTCAATATGGGTCCCAAGATATGTATAATTCTCTACACATTCCACTGCACTACACTCATAACATACTACTGATTGTGAATTTTCATTGGATATTGTTAAAGTAATCTAATGTTGTGAGGAATGGTAATGTCAGCTCAAGCTGTTGGAGTTAAATGTGTTACTGATGGAGGAATCTGTGTTGTATTCTTCAGGATGTTTGTCAGATTTATGAATGATTTGACAGAAAATATTAAAAAAAAAAAAAAAAAAAAAAAAAAAACACAGACAGACATGATGCCTTTCTGCAGTAATTTTGATTTTGATTAGATTACTCTGATGGACCGAGGGGAGGTCCCAGGGCACGTGTTTCCACAGAAAAGAATTCTGGGAAGAGAGGATCATTACAAATGCTCTGTTACATTCACCTTAAGCCTTTTGTTTAACTATAAACATTAACTACTATTATGCTGGATCAGGATGTATTTGTCTCTCACATATAAAGTTTCACTTTTTGTTGCTCTTTAGTAAAGCTGTGTTTTGTGTGTTTTGGTTTGTTTTGACATGGAGCTGCATTTTACTTGATGTGTTTAAAAAATCAGCATTACCATCTGTACTTGGATGCAACCAGAGGAAGGGTGGAAAATAAAACAGCGTACTGTCTGCTGCCATCTGCTGGACACATCTAAAGCAAGTTATACTCCCACTGATGATCACTGAATGTAAATGTTGCTGGTAAACAAAAAACTAATTTCCATTAAAAATGTTTATTCTGATAGTTTATTTTATGTTTGTTGTAGTTAATTTTTTTAACCATTATCTACCCAGATGTATATTTATGCAGCATTATCACACAAAAACATAGCTACTGCTTGTGTTCCAATATCAGCTAATGACTGTGTAAATTGGTTGATTAACCAAGCCACATAATAAAATGTAATTTCTTGCCATTTAATTAGTTAGTTTGGATGCAACCAGTTGTTAAAGGTCTTTGAACTCCACCTGTGTGGCCTCTGATCAGTTCTATTTATACAGCAGAGTGCAGAAGCAGGTGGTCTACAGATTAGAGCAGGCAGAACATGCAGAATACCTACCCATCTGCCGCCACTGTCAACAATGAGTTAAATGTTACCTGGTCATTTTTGTTTTGACAGTTATACATGGATTCTCTCTTAATACATTGATGAGAAAGAAGCAGTTCCTTAAAATATCCAGTATTATTCATTGTTTTAGTTTTATATAGTTTATTTGATGTTTACCAGTTCAGTAATTCATTGACTGTTTTAGATCAAATTTACAAGGAAGGCTAAAAGATTTGACAAGATTAACATATATAGACATAGCAAGACTATGTGACAGGAGTAAAATGAATGGTCTTTGGTTGATATTATTATTATTATTATTATTAATAATAATAATAATAATAATAATAATAATAGTAGTAGTAGTAGTAGTAAGTAGTAGTAATATATATGTATACACATATTGTATAATATTGGTGGTGGTAGATATAGTAATAGTAGAAATAGTAGTGACATGTTCAAACCATACAGTTAAGTATGGGTTAAGGTTAAGGTAGACAATTACAAATAAAATTAAGTAAAACAAAACAAAATAAAATAAAATAGAAATAAATAGAAAAAAAGTGTTTACATATGGTGCAAGCGGTAATATAAAAGGCAATGAAAAATAATTCCGTTTTTTAAGATATTTAACATAATTAATTTTTATTGCTTTTATATTCTTGCATTTTACTCCATTTACATTTGTTATTTTCTGTTTAATACAAATAGGTTCCAAGTTGTACCATCTTTCATAACCCAAATTAATAATAACTAAACGTGAACGTCTCAATAATAGAATAATTAAACTAAGTTCTAAAATAAAGATAATAAACAATAATTTCACACGAAGGTATTCAGATACATAAATTGCGTTTATTTCGTTTTTATTTATTTACATTTTTACGTCCGCCATGTTGCTCCGCCCCGCGCAACGTCACATTCCGCCCAGATCCACGCGCTAAACCCCCCACCCCTCCCTTTCCCTCTTGGATCCCTCCGCAGAGCTGCATTCCATTCGGACGAAACCATTTCTCTTAGCGATGGCAACATAGCTTCACAACAAAGCACAATCATATAAACTGAGCAATTTATCGACTGAATTCAACTTTGAAAAATACAAACTATGTGCTGTATCTCTATTATTTGTCATTATATCTTCTGTCTGTATTTCTGAAGACATTTACAGAGTTTTTCCTAACCAATACCCCCTCTCGTTTCTCTTTAAAGTGGCCTGCTCCTGTTTGCTGCCATATTGGATGTACGCATCGCTGCTGCAGCTACTGGAGTTCTCTAATGAAAGTTGTCCGTTTATTCTTCTCCAGACACCAACCGGGTTCTATTTTTTTGCTTATCAATTAAGGCATTCGTTTAAGGCGATATCTTGAGCAGGGGTGAGCCGGGGTAACACACCTGTCCCCCTCCGCAGTCCAGCCCGGAGTCGCACTCACTCAGCGGAGATGATCCGGTTGCAGGCCACAGCGACCGGAGCCCGCATGGATTTTCTGTAATTAGTAGTGTTTGCTGAGCCCCTCCGGGAATAACTGCAGTTTTTCGGGTTTATTTAGAAGACTCAGAAGCCATGAATAGCCACCCGCCGCCCCGCAGGGCTGTGAACGTCGGCTCCATCCTATTGACCCCGCAGGAGAACGAGTGTCTGTTCGGCTACCTGGGCAGGAAATGTGCTGTAAGTTTGTTTACCACCTGCAGGGTGACTGGGTCTGCAGGTTTAGTCAATCACAAATTATATGCAAACATCACTTAATAGTTCTCCTTCTCGTATGCCTCCCTGAATGAATTTGGGTATCAGTATAACAAGAATTTAGCAGCATGGTGGAAGAAAACCTGTGATCCCTTTGACTGTGACCTATTAACTTTACTTTCTAGGTTTTAAGTCATACAGGTAATGCATCATCATGTGTTCACTTCAAGTACTCTTGAATGCATAGGATATTGCAGGAAATGTGTAAAAAGTGATATCAAGTAAATAGCCTATTGCTTTAAATGATCAAACTTAACAATACTAACTTTGCAGATGTGCTCCTTTGGCAGTCAAATAATTACGTATATTACAATGATGAATAGTTTTGGCTGTTGCAATAACATATAAACATTTACATCGTATCATTATAACAAATGTCACAGCTGCTGGCCTAATTTAACCACACTATGCTTAACTGATGTGTAGTGGTTGATAGAAAGAAGCTGTGAAAATGAGATGAGTAGATTTCAGAATGCTGTGATATTATGTCTAATGTTGACAGAGACCTCCACACCAAACAGATGAGTGCTATCATGGAAAGATTGTAATCTAAAAACAGATGCTCAGTTCTGTAGTGGACTACGTGATGTCTAAATGATGTAAACAGTATTGAACTTTATGTTAGTGATGTATCAGCTCTTTAGCTGCCAGCAAAACAGACCTGCACTGCGTCTGCATTTATTGCTGCATACTTTCCCTGGTGAGAATTTACAGAGCAGGATTGAGGCTTTTAAGTGCTAACCTTTGACCTTTCCTCTGTAATGCTGGGCTGAGATTTCATACCAAAAAGTGTTGCTTCTGCTCCCCTGCCTTACACACATGAATCACAGCAGAGGAAACAGACCCAGCGGCATTTCCTTTTCCTCCTCCTCCCGGCGGCTGGAGTTAATTTCTGCTGCAGAGACGAATCCTGATGAAGGATTTAACGCAGTATGACCTCTGCAGAAACCTGAAAACCACAAACCAGAGCAGTCTGAGGACAGGATAGTGCTGAGGACAGCAGCCACTTCCTGTCCTGCAGAAATGAAGGTTAAAACATTGCAGATTAAACTGGATTTGAATTAAAACACTGACTTAGTGGGTAAAGTGCTGCAAGTCAGCTTCAATTTCAGGGTGCTCACTTTCATATTTATATAATACTGAATATGAGCCTTTTTATGCAGTTTAACTCAGTTTTGTAAACAAAAATGCAGCAAGACATTGACCAGTAACACACAGACACGAAAACGAGCAAACAAACTTATCAGGTTGGGCATGTGACTGAAGTTGACCCCACAGTGTCAACAACTCCACATTCAGATTGTGGAAAAAGATGTGCAAATGGACATAAATTACGAGATGTGTCAGTTTCATCCAGCTGTTTTTATATACAGCTGAAAGGAGGCACTTACCACCATTAGCCTAATGCAGAATGACTGTAGTTGGTTAAAATAAGTGCGAATAAGTGATTGGGTAATAATCATGGCAGTCTAGGGTCTTACTGAACATTATTATCAACCTTCCTAGATCATACAATATCAGCTTCAGGAGATTCAACTGCAAGAACAGTATCCAGTTTAATATAGATAGTGTCGAAAGTCCACATACTACGCTAGGGTCACTGCTAATTTCACTCCTAGCTTCAGCATTCATAACAGGATAGTATCTTAAAGACCTGACCTTAAAGGTATTTGCATAGGTTACATGAAGCAAGTGGACAAACCTGTATTCTCATTAGAAAAGCTGACAGTGTTGGTGAAAATGACCTACTGTTGTGTCTCAGCTGGTTCAGCAGGTATGGGCTCTGTTGTTGTTATCGCTGTAGTTTTGCATCCTGTACATTTCCTCTTCCCTTTGGCTGCTCCGTTACTGCTTTATCTCACACATGCAGTTTAAAAGACTATTTAACAAGTAACCAGATGTGTATGAAACATCTGACGAAAAGAGGTCACAGGAAAAGTTAGATTTTTTTTTTTTTTTGGGACAAACTTTGTTTTTGCCTTTTCCTGTGCTGAGTCACATATGTAGACTTGTCCTACTTTTCTTGACAGATTGTTAAGAAAAACAGAAATAAAGTTATTTGCTGTTGTTTCTAATACAGTGATGAAGTTAACCAACAGTTTCTATACTTCCTTAAGATGAAGCAGTTTACCATTTGCCCTAAGAGGTTAATGGGTCACAATGTATCATCTGAGTATGTAGAGTAGAGTTAATCAATGATATGGTGAGTTCCATACCTTAGACCTAGGTTTTATTTAAAAAAAAGCATTGTTTGTTGTGCTGAATAATTGCTTTTAAGTTCGTTGACTTGAGCCTTTGCTGTACTTTGTGGCAGACTGTAACTGTCTCTGTCCTCTGTCCAGACTCTGTGCTCAGCGGTGGTCCAGGTCTACACAGCTGATCGGAGCTGCAACTGGGTGAAGAGATGCTGTGGAGTGGCCTGTCTGGTCAAAGACAACCCACAGAGGTCGTACTTCATTAGAGTGTTTGACATTAAGGTGAGTCGGAGACCACGCTGAAGAGAAACGCCTGTGCTTGAACTCATCCAGATGCCATTCTGCATTTACCCTAAGAACTGTTGTAAAACTCTAGAGGAATGATGATACATTAAAAAAAAAAAACCTCATTAGAGTTAAACATCTTAATGAGTAAATGGGGAAGAAATGTTTGAATTTTGAATTCCGCCTTTTTAATGAGGTCTGTTGTGTTTTGTTCATTGTTCTCTCTTCCTCTTTATTCTGTCCACAGTCTGTGGTCAGACTGCATCCACAAACTGCAGGAAGTCAGTGGACAAATTAATACAGTGCTTTAAAGATGATGTGTAATCAATGTTTTATACTCGATATATGTTTTATTTATTTGATTTTTCATTTACAAACAGAAACACTGCCAGTGCCAAGGTAAATGCTACTATGTGAAGTCAAATAGTTACATAAAGTCCATACGCTGCAGTTAGAAATGATCCTAATGGTCTGAAAGGAGCAACCTCTGCAGTTCAGGCCCAAACTTGTAATCAATCTTAACCCGAATGGATCAAAATGAATCACCAGCAGCTGGAAATTGTTAACTGGTAGGCAGGTGCCAGAAAATATCCCTAGTTTATTTATTTTTCAAGTCTTAAAACTTTATATAACACAACACGTCATCCCTCTCTACCTGACAGTCCAAATTATAGAAGATTCTGACCTCATTAATAATAGTCCCATCTTTGTAATTAATGAGTAATCCCTGTCAAAATGTGATGAGGTTTGGCGACATCGCATGTCTCCATTTGTCTGATAAGCTCACAGAATATACAGTTTCCTAAAATGTGCCAAGAAATTGAGGAAATTGTTACATCTGACAATCTGAAGCCAGCCAGTTTAATATTTTTGCCTGGAAAATTACCTGAAATGAAATGATCTAATCTAATACATGAGTCTTTCATAAAACCTTTTACTGTTAAAATGTCTTTACTCAGGAAATTAAAACAAGGTGTTTTTGTTAAAAAAAAAAGAAAAAGAAAAAATGCAATTAAAGCAAAAACAATGAGAATGTATTCATGAAGGCAAATATTTGCTGCGTCTGACTTGAGTAGGATGTAATCTGACACCTCTGTGTTCTTTCTGCAGGAAGGCAAAACCATGTTTGAACAGGAACTGTACCACAACTTTTCCATCAGTAGCTCCAGATCCTACTTCATCTCTTTTGCAGGAGATGTAAGTTGTTATTCCAGCAGCGAAAAACCAGAAAAAAAACAAACAATAAATGACAGCAGCTTGTGGCACTGATTGTTTGTAATGAGTTTCCATAATCTTTGCCTCCTCAGATGTGTCAGATTGGCCTGAACTTCGCCAGTGAAGAAGAAGCAAAGAGATTCAGAGTCGCAATCAACGACCTGCTGAACAGACGACAGCGCAAAACAGGCGAGTTTCACTTTGACCTGAGCTCTCCTGCCTCTCTGCTAATAACCCACCTGTTTGAATCCCCTCCTGTCTACTGCATGCATGGTTTTCTACTGAACAAAGGGGGGGTAGTCCAATACATTAGTCATTAAGGCCCCATGATGATAAAAACACTCACTGTGATGGCAGAGTGGAGACTTTTCCCTACAATGCAACCAATAGTTTGAATTTGCGCTGACATAAATAAGTCACAGAGTTGAAGTTGGATCAGGGTTTCTGCAGGTCATTAAAAAGCATTAAAACTCATTAAATAGATTTTGTGGAAATTAAGGCCTTAAATAGCATTTAATAAGCATTTAAGTGGCATTAAAAATGAAATACACTTAATGGAAAAACCGTTATTATTCGCATTTTATTTTAATTTCATAAACATTTAATAATATTGATCAGAAGGATAGTATGAAGATTGATACGTGGAACCTTTTAATTGGCTATTGTTTATTGTCGATGCACGTCACAACACCGTATGCTTGGACTGCAACGTCCTGTGAGCGTGCTCACGCTGTGGCGAAAGAGCGGAGGGAATATTAGCAAATGTCAGAAAAATGCTTGTTTCTGCAGAAGTGATTGGAGGAGGAAGTATTCAGAACCTGGTTAAAGCCTGTCGACAGTAAACCGTCATTAAACTGTAGAAAACTATGTCTGCAGCTGGACATGGGCATTAAATTTGTTTAAAGTGGTGTTAAGAAATATTAAATTACATTTGGTGATACCTGCAGAAAACCCAGTGGAGAGATCATCAACATTAATCAACTAACAGCAACGTAACTGTGAGACGTAGAGATCATTGATCCATTTGGTATTAATGAGGCCTCGTGATTGGACTGATCAGCCCCGCGATGAGAAAATACTTTATACAGGAAACCATCAGTTTGTTTTAATGCAGCAAATATCTGTCTTTTTTCCTGTTCTTCTGTATTTTTTAAGGTTTCTTCTCTACTGCTTTGTCGGCAGATTCATGTCAGACCTTTTGCTTCTGTTCTGCTCATTCATGATCTTCTTAACTGTCTAAAACTCTTCTGCTTCTTGAGACACTTTGATCTTTTTTTTTTTTCTAACTGACACAAAATCAAACTAACTTTGCTTCAACACACCATTTTCTCACTCTCACCTTCCTCTCTGGCTTTATAAGTTTCAATACATCTTCCAATTTCTTCCAAGTTTGATCCGTTTTTCTTGATCTGAAAATGTAATTGTTTACATTTTTCTTTTGCAGAGAAAAGAGGTGATCCTAAAAATGGTATGTTGAACTTTTCACATTGACAACACACATTTAGTTTCACTCTGAGATATTTTAACATATATTTTATGGTGGTGAGCAGGATTGAAACGTGGAGGCATTCAGTTCTTAGCCGTTGTGCGTGTTGTTGTCAAACAGCGCAAAACTGCATTGCAGGTTAATCTGGTCAGCAGGAAGTCCATCTGTGCCATATGTAGACCACATGCTCTCTGTTGTTGTTCCCTTTAAACCCTGTTGTGATGCACATTAGGCCTAATCTGTAATCCTCGCTGTTGCCACTTGTGATGTTGTATTGATTGTCTTATTGCTTTATAACAGAACCTGCACCTGAATCCAAGTTAAAATGCCTAATACTGGTATTAATATATTTATATTAACGAGTGTCCTTATAGATATCTGTAGAAAGGGGTTTAGTTTATATCTTAGACCAGTAGGTTCCAACCTTTATTAGCTTACGACCTCATTTTAATGTCAGAAATTAAAGATTCAAAACAGACTTTTTTTTTAATTTGCAAAAATTTATTTGTTTTTGATCGTGTAATAGTTTGCTATATTATGTTGCAATTAAACATACATTTTAGACATTTTGTATATATATAATGTATATTATTATGGACGGAGACAGAAAAACCAGGTTCAGATTATTACACAAAGAGAGAATTTTATTTTCTTTGGTCAGAATATGTACAGTCAGTCCAGTTTGTATTTACAAGGATGAGAAATTATATTGAACAAATAATAACTAAACTATGAATTATGAAAGAGCTGCAGCATCTGAAACTGACTACACTGAACATTTGACAGATAAACAGTACCATAGTGAATATTTAACAGATAAACAGTACCACAGTGAACATGTGACAGATAAACAGAACCACAGATAAACAGTACCACAGTGAACATGTGACAGATAAACAGTACCACAGTGAACATGTGACAGATAAACAGTACCTCAGTGAACATGTGACACATAAACAGTACCACAGTGAACATGTGACAGATAAACAGTACCACAGT
>JAPSES010000249.1:12969462-12987608 GCA_029822895.1 Maxillicosta whitleyi
CCCCCCCCCCCCCCCCCCCCCCCCCCCCCCCCCCCCCCCCCCCCCCCCCCCCCCCCCCCCCCCCCCCCCCCCCTCCAAATACAGACAGAGTAATGCCATATAAGGACTACAGAGGGTGGAGCTTGAGTCTCTAATATCAATAAAGAGGAGAGTATGGATAGTGAGTGTTATCTACTTCAAAACCCATATTTATATCGATTAAAACAATAAAAGAACGAAGATGCTTTACCTGTAAAAATAACATTAAAACCTTGTGAAACAGAACATCAAATCAACACACATACAAAAGAACTGACAGCGTGTACTAAAGCTGCGATTAGTTTCAGTTCCAGTGTCATACCAGTCCCCGGGTGCTGGTCCTTGTCACGCTCCTGGTCCTGGTCCAACCGGGTCTGCCAACCAGCTGGTCCCTGGGCTGCAGCAATAGTCTCCAGAGGTTGATGTGCTGTCGCAGTTGTCACTTAACCCAAATAGGAACACTGAACTGCTCATTGTTGTGCAATGATGCGTATAGTTTGTACAGGGAGCGATGTTTGTTTGTTGTTACTTCAGTTTTTCAGTGCTAATTATGCCTGTGATGATGATGATGAGTACTTACTTAATTTTTGTGATCACTATGGTAAATGATAAATGGACTGCACTTATGTTGCGCTTTTTCCACAAGGAACTAAAGCCCTTTATTAAAGCCTCATATTTTCACACACACACACACATGCACGCACGCACACACACACGCAAATGTGTGGCTGCTGCCATGAAAGGCAGTGCTAGACCCTACTGGGAGCAATTTAGGCTTAAGGACACTGACATGTAGACAGTTGGAGCCAGGATTCGAACCCCTGGATGACCTGCTCAACCACCAGAACCATAGCCATCGCTCTGTCATTAGTGTTACTGCTACTGGAATCATTGTTACGGTATTAGTGATATTGTTGGTATGGCTATTACTATTACTACTATTGTTAGGATTATTTTATGATGATAATGATGATGATTATAATTATTGCTATTATCACATATTACTACTAGTGTTTCTAATGTGCAATTCCTTGTTTTTACTACTATTTCTTATTTTTTTGTTATTATTTTCTTTTTAGCGTTTTTAATCTTCTAATTATTCTTATACCTATACATATGGTGCTGTGCTTCTACTGGACCTTTAATTTCCCAGAGGGGTGTATTCAAGTGATCAGTGAAGGTATATCTAATCTAATCTAATTTAATCTAAAATAATCCTTACATTTAATGTCCTTCCTGTTGTCCAGTGAAAACCATACCGCATCATGGGCGGTGGATAATTCTAATCTGAAAAGTAACTGTCAGACAAAGTATAATAAATCAGTATAATAGAACAGACATATGAAGCTGCATAAGCACACAAATGTAGAAGTCCTTCACATTAGGGCAGTACTTAAGTAAATGTACATGGTTACATTCCTCCACTGTATGAGAATGGCATGTTTCATCTCGGTACAGTATAATGTCTGGATCACTGTGGTGTTGTTCTCTGAGACAGGAGCACTTTACTAAAACACACCAGAGAAACACTGACCTCTGGTGGCCACATGATCTGAGAAAACAACTAAAATCCCAGTTTTGGTTTGTGAAAGATCTTAGCTTCACTTTACAGGAGAGTGCAGGTACTAGTGCTGCAGATATTATGTGTGTTAAATATGTTTGTC
This sequence comes from Maxillicosta whitleyi, assembly GCA_029822895.1. NCBI lineage: Eukaryota > Metazoa > Chordata > Actinopteri > Perciformes > Neosebastidae > Maxillicosta > Maxillicosta whitleyi. Next base: position 12,971,145 of record JAPSES010000249.1, read on the forward strand.
ATCTGTTCATGTCTCTTAAAATCAACAAGCTTGACCATTGCTGAGATATAAAAATAACTTAATATTATTTTTTATACATTCAACACTCTATTTTTTTCCACCCATCAATGAATACATTTGTGCATTTATTGTACTGAGATTCAGCCCATAAACTAAATTGTAGACAAAAAACCACCTGAATTTAACCATTAAACACCAACACAACAATGTCTTTGATGCAATTATGAAAAAAAAAAAAAAAATCTTATGACATACCACTACAATTAATTGTGTATATGATAAATTCTCCATTTTCTTTGTTTTTCTTCTCTCACAGTTTAAAAGCTGGTTTGTACCTTTCCTTTTCCAACCATGACATATACTTTTCCAGCCTGTTAAATATGGACACTGTCATCCATCATTTTGACATTTACTTTTTTTTTTATTTATTTCTCTTCACCAAAGCTGGGACCCATTTCAACACAACACAATGAGAAACAACATGAATACATGTATTTTTAAAACACCTTTCATACGTTTATACCTACAATGCATCAAAGTACCACATGTAGAATTGTTCATTCGAAAATAAACTCCAAACAGTCAAGCGTGTCTGGTCTGTCTTGTGCTTTTGTATATTTGATTAATGATTTGACTATTTAATCAACTGACTATTGTATTGACATTACTTAGGATATTGCAGTTTTTTTTAATATGGTATTTCTTTTTTACATTTTGGGAGTGTGAATGTGCTGTGGTGGTTTCCCTTTCCAGTCAAAGTTAGTGTGTGTTAAGATATATCACTCTGTGAGTTAAAACAGGACCCTTGCTCCACCTGCAATGAGCATTTACTTATGTTCTTTTTTCCCATCCATGCATTGTATGGATCTTTTTTAAGCCTATAGAAGCCTGCTTTTATTTTTATTTATTTTTTTATTTTTTTAAATCAACCTCCTTGTTAGTCATGATTAAATACAGAAGAAAAGGAAAGGTTTAGGTTCAGTCAACTTTCTTAAGTGATGAGATAAAAGTCATGAGTTTCAGCATCTTATTCAAGCAGACAAATTAATGAAAACACATTTAACCCTTTAAAGTGTTCTGCCTGGACTTTTTATTTTATTTTATTTTGACTATAAAAAGGTTAGAAAATATTTTGTGAGTGAGTCCGTTTGCCCATTTTTCCAGAAAACTTTTTTTCCCCTGGATATTTCAAAATCTATCAGTCATTTACAATTACTACATGTTAAAACAGCTTCTTCTCGAGCATCTACTACAGATGTGGGTGAAATTACTGTAATAACTCAATAAAGTCCATTAAATTCCATGTCTCACATTTCAGAAACCACTGGAATTTTTCCAGTTGCACAAACAGTGAAAGAATTATAGCCATCCAAACTACATATGCACAGGGTGTATCAGCAATGACGCACCAGGTTTTAAAGAGTTACAGTTCAGCGCATAGTGTCCAAGTGGTGGCAGGTCAAGAGGCTATATATATTGGAACAGACTTGTCAATATCAATACTCATGCAAATACCTTGGTTTTGATATAGATTCTTATACAAAACAAAATCTGATAATTTGATAATCTGCAATATTAATGTACGGTGCAGAAGGTGATAAATACAAAGGAAAAAACACTGGCCTCCGTGAATTGGTTACATTTCTACATTGGAGGAATGGTCACTGGTTTCCTGAAGCTGAGGCAGAGTGAGATGTCTTGCTGTTTCCTGCCTCTCTCTGGCTGCAGCTACAGGTTGCTCACCTGTCTGCTGAAGCGCACGTTCACGCAGCTCGCGAGCTCGGTACAACAGCTGGCTGCGACGGCCGCGCGCATCGCCTTTCCGCCACATTCTTCCACGGGTCCACGGAGCGCACGCGAAAACCTCCACTTACTAAGGAATAAAACTCCTCCCACCCCACCCACCGTTAAAAAACAAAACAAAACACCCGACGTTCCTCGGGTCGTGGCTTTAAACAGTCTACGGACCGCAGCAGGGGAGCACCGTGGGTCGGTAAAGTGCGGCTTTTAACGCCACGTCGACTAAAACAAACAAACTACAACAAAAACATTCCTTTCTGTCGGTTCCTCTGTCGCTGTGAGCCATGCTGGACCCGTCCTCCAGCGAAGACACCGGTGGGGAGTCGGACCCAGAAGTTGTGCAGGAGCCTCCGAGGAAAGCGGCTCCTCCTTCGGCCGGGAAACGAGGGGGCAGCGGCCGAGCGGGAGCCGGAGCGGGCGGGCAGCAGAGGCAGACCGCCGCACCTGGAGGCTCCGCCGGTAAAGGTGGCAAAGACGGCAACGCTACAGGTGAAGAGGAGGAGAGGAAGGAACGGGAGCAAATCCAGGAGGAAGAGGACAGGAAAATTAAACTGCAGATTTATGTTTTTGTCCTGAGGTGCATTGCCTACCCGTTCAACGCCAAGCAGCCCACGGACATGGCCCGGAGGCAGCAGAAGGTGAGTCCGCCGCGCGCACCTGCTCTACGCACGGACCGTTAGGTAACGTCAGTGCAAAAACCAATACATTTTAGGAAAACACCGTCTTTTGCTGAAGTCTGTAAGAAGAAACTCCATAACTTATCTTTCCAATAAAGATGAATTATTCTGTCGATTAATTCGGCGTCAACATAATCCAGATATTTAGAGGAAATGTGCACTTTTCCATCCTGTTGCTTCCATATTGTGAGCGCAGGAGACTGTTGCCATCAGCTGGAAAAGTTGGAAAAAATCTTAAACGAGCATTTAATCTTACACAACCTACCACCAGAATCAGCAGCCACTTATTCCAGTTTCACTTTTTGACTTATTTATGCCGTGTGAAAAGTCTTTGTACGCCTCCAGTCAAAGTTAAATGGAGGAAAACCCCAATGGAATATGGTAAATATGTTGTTTTAAAATATTTTTTTTACATAGCTCGTGGTCTTCACAGTTTACAGTTTTCATAATAGAGAAGTGCATGTAAAGGAAACAGTGCAGTATAACGTCAGAATTACAGCTTTAAAACACAGATTCACCATGCAACTCCAAAGAAACCAGAGACTCATAAAGAACAAAGCTTTAGAGATCATTTAAAACTTACTGTACATAGTATAGCCTAAGCTACAGTTTATGTCCATTATGCGGCTCTGAATTAAAGAATAAACACTGAATGGTATATACTAACATTGGATTGAAACACTGCATTTTTTTTTTTTTTTTGATAAAGACTGAAAATAAATAAAACAAAACACCAGTGATCATTACCGTACATGAACAAAAATCTATCTTCATGTTAAAATACTGTGGATGTATGACTTAAAACAGTGGCTGGCACACAGTGTTACAAAATATTTTTTATTGGTTATGGCTGTGTTTGGTTGCAGGCTCTTGGCTGCACTACATTCAAGTGTCATTCAGCTGATTTGGTGAATAGCTGTCCTCGGGTTTCTCCATGTTAGATTCAGATGAATGCATTTGAGCTGGAGGGCAGCCTGGACCTGAGAGCATTTCCTGATAAAAACCAGTAGAGAGGCAGCTCTGACTGAGAAGCACTTGTCTTCTCTACGCCAATGGGAAGCTTATTAATGAGCATCTCATGGCATTTAATTTCAATATGCAGACAAGGCGCTTTCATTCAGAATGTATGCATGTGGCGAATCTGCTCCGACAGCCAGCAAACGTGGGAGTTTACTGGAGTATAAGTACAAGTTCAGAATATTAAACCTTTATCATACTTTAAGATGGGGTTTTTTCCCTCTCTTACTTACTACCCATCCACATTCACTCAGCACTGATTCACAAATGGACTGAATTCACAAAAAAATTTGTCGAATGTGTTGTGTCTCAGTGGATGTGGAGTTCCTCTGGTGGGTGTCTGCAGCGGGGGTGTCTGTGTGTGGAGGGTTGCCAGTTTGCATCCCTTGACTGCAGCTCAGCAGACTGGAGGATGGATGAATCAATAAAACATACTGGATAGTTGTTCATGAGGAAGAGGCAGTCAAAAAGTTCAGATAAGTCTTTAGAGACAAAACTGCTCTGAAAACACTTGTGGATTTGTGAGGGCTGTTCTGTTAGGGCTCAGTCAGATCTGATGTGGGCGTTAATAAGTGTAGTTAGAGGATAACATTGTTTTTAAATGCAGGGTATTTCCCACAAAAGTGCATTTTGTTTCTATAGGTCAATTGTACACACTATGTTTTTTTCTATAGGATTTCCCTGTTTGTTGCTGGAAGTCGGTCACTGGCACCTCCCTCCTGATGTTGTCACACACAGAATGAAAAGTGGAAAAATGTTGCTTGGCTAGAAAACTAGATGTGGTCTGTCACATCTGTTATAGAAGACATGGAAATAATTTGTGATTCTACAATTATCTATAATTGACACTGTGACCATTCTAACAAACAAAAATACTGCTGTTAAACATTATTTAGGTTTATTTGTGCAAGCTGCTCTAGGTTCCAAAATTTCTGCAAGTAAACCTACACTCTCCACTTGACACTGGACATAAAGCCTGTTGGAGTACCCATAATGGGACACTAAATCCAAAGTTATGTCTAATTTTATATTATGCTACATGCAGTAATTATTTGGCATAGTCTGTTAATGTTTAGTCAAACTGAATCACCTTTAATTTTATTGTCCTATTTGGAAACTAATTATGAACAGTCCCTGCTCTGAATTATTTTCTGGGCAACATTTACATTCATTAATGCTTGTGTTGACTTCATCCAGCCAAATTTATTTCCTGTGAAGTGTTTGTCCATAAGATGAAAGTGTAATTACAAACAGGAGGACTGTTGTGGGACTGTGTTTATTAATGATGAGGAACAATCAGCTCTGATAGGTCATTTGATCTGCTATTCAATGGAGCTTGTCGAAATTCCATAACCTGTTGAGTTCATTTAACATATTGTTTTGCTGGTGTTGAAGTGATGATGGTGTCGTACATTAGAGAAGCACACTAAATCTACGAGCTGCTTCTGATCCCTGATGCTCACAAAGTCTGATGTCAGATCAACATTGCAAAACATTGTAGTATACGTAAAGCCATTTTTGGTTTGATACTTTTTGAGCCTGTCAACACTAGTGGAGATAAAATGAGTTTAGGTCATCTCACAGCTGTAACTCCAGCTGGTTACAGAGGCCCAGTTGTGCATTAAGTTGGACGCAACAGAGAAGCATGGCACAAGATACAACATTGAGAGCCTTTAATGATAATGCTTTAATTTCATGTTGCTTTGGTATGTTCTCCCTGTGTCCATGTTGGTTCTTTCCATTGACTGACTTCCTCTCATCATCTGAAGGCATGCACCTTAGTAGGTTAAAGGTGCCCTGCCACATGTAGCTATTTCATTACTTTTGTGGTAATGTCTGAAGTTCTATCATGGACTGTAGCATTTTTTGTGAAAAAATGCCTTGGTTACTAAGTTTCAAGCCCTTCTAATATGGTATGAAAAGCCTGCTGGAAGACTCAGCTAGATTTGTGCCAATGCTCATGAATATTCATCATGCTACTCTGCTTCACTCTGATTGGCTACCATTTAGCCAATCAGAGCTGGGCTTTTCAGCGTCCTTTACCCTGTGCAACAATTAGAAGAACTGGCAGAACTCAAAATTAAACTTAACATGCTTTGAATGTCTGACTCCTGGCTTCTACACCTCTCTTGCACAGCAAACTTTACACAGAATTTTCACAACTTATCACCTGTATTCACTGGGGCCCCTCCACTGCTCTCTGGGCCCCATAGGAATTCCGGGCCCTATTAATTTAATGTTTTCATGTTTACCCCCCCCCCCCCCCCCCCCTCTTTACGGCACCTCAGCTTGCTGTCATTGAGCTAGAGGAATTCTGTGGGCATGGTCTCACCCAGGTGAGGTCCTGAATAGTAATGAGCTCAGGCATTAACAGGTCACACTGACCAGCTTTTGTAATTGAACTGAACTTCTTTATTTTCAGTGGCAATAGCAGACAGAGGATGTTGGGTTTAGTTTTCAAATTCACTACATAACACAAACACCTATGGACCTAATGTATTTAAAAAAAGAGTTTTGTGTGGCAGGGCATCTTTAAAATATACAGTAAATCTGCCTGTTCATCGAAGTGCACACCCACTGATAGAGCATAATACATTTTTCTATTGTCACAGTCTGAGCTCACTGTATATTCTGAAGACTGTAAGTTAAAGCATCTTTATTTCAACAACACAAACTTTGTTGTTCTCTATCCGGTCTGTTTTCTGCTTCTTGCCTTGTAGCTGGAGGTGAAGTTAATGATGCAAACAGGTGCTTTGTGTTGGTTCACGCACAAACTCAGCCTTCAGCGCTTTCGCTGTGGGTGTCTGATGCTCCCGCCTTAGGGTTTCACCCCCAGAAAACATGTTGATGATGAAACCGTGTATATTAAATAGACAGTGAAATGCATCTGCTCAGTTTGTTGCTCGCAGTGTGACACTGAGGATCATCTTCCTGTCGATCTTCCACCATGATCCACATTGAAACCACTGTTCTGAGGTTTTGGGCTGCAGCGAGTAGTTTTTTTTTTTCATAATATTGCTTAAGCTGTCATAAGATAAGATAAGATACTTTATTAATCTCACAGTGGAGAAATTTGCAGTTACAGATTCTCAGAGAACACTCAGTAGGGGTGCAAAAAAGATTGAAGTGCATGCAAATGAGAAATCAAACATAAAATATAATATAAAATACAATAAAAGTAAACACTCTCTAGAATTACAATATACAACTATACAAATATCTTTATCTTTAGTGCACAGCAGATGGATGTGATGGTTCAATCACAGGAGGTAGTTGTGGTTGGTAAAGTGTGTACAGTGGATTATTGCACATGTTATTATTGCACATAAACTGGTTGATTGACAGACAATCACAAAGTGGCGTTGTAAAGTCTGACAGCTGTGGGAATGAAGGACCTGCGGTAGCGTTCCTTCCTGCACTGAGCGTGTCTCAGTCGTCCACTGAAGGAACTGCTCAGGTCCTCTACAGTCTGGTGGAGTGGGTGAGAGCTGTTGTCCATGATGGGTGTGAGCTTGGGTCACTGTACGGCTGTGGCCTGATGTCAGCACAGAGGGAGCCAATGGCAGCACAGCACAGAGTAGGTGCTTCGGGCAACTGTTAATGTTGGACCCTGTGTTTGAAGCAAACAATTACAGTCAAAATGCCGATACGCTGTACTGAAATTTAGCGTGTCGGGAGAAAATTTAACATATCGGGAGAAAATTTTGCATATAGGGTCAAAATTTTAGCATCGGGGGCCGTTATGCTAAATTGCGCTAGCTAGAACCCTGCATTATCAGTTAATTTCAATGAATTGGAGGTATTTTACAGGTGTTCCATGCAGTGGTAACATTCCGAACCCTCACCATCAGTGGGAAGTCTCATACCAGAACACACACATAGACTACATTCCAGGGTTCCTACACATTTGAAATTTCAAAATTCCATACTTTTTCAGGACCCTAATTTCCAGATGTCCTGGTAAAAAAAAATCCAAGCAGCCAGCCAGTCTTTATATTTTGGATTTATGAGGCAGTCATCAGATAATTTACATCTACCCATTATGAGTTCTGCCAATGATCATACAAGGCATGTTGAATATCTCGCTCACGACTGTGTGGACATCACCTGTCTGTTGAAGCAGCAGTGAAATTTCACAACACCTGGGTGGGCCTTAAAATGGGTTGGAGGAGGATAAGAGCAGAAGGCGGAGCATTCAATCTGTCAATCTACTTTCCTTACTTGCGTAGGAACCCTGACATTCAGACTGCAGGCAAACGTGGCCCAAATCCAATTTTTTTGACCATGTGTGACCTGTATCCAATCTATTAAAGACAGTTTGAACAGCACAAATCAGATTTTTTTCAAATCCGACCCAAGTCACTTTTATATGTGGTCCAAACAACAATTAGATATTTTGCGATGTCAGTCTGAATGGCCATGTCATATTTATGTGACCTTTACGTAATTGAAATGCAACAAATGTCACAATTCTGTGTCCCAGGAGGAGCAGTGGTGGGAAACACAGTGCGTGCCTGCATGGTCATGCATTATCTCAGGACCTCTTTTGCACATGCGGGTTACTGCAGGGTCGCATTCACTTCATAATCAAAACTGATAGAAGCCGTGTTCAATGTGTAAAATGAATGAGCACGCAAAAAACGGATTTCACCAAAAATTCTTAATAGTGCATTAAGACCTGCTGTCTGAACATAACCTTAAACAACCAGACCTACCAATTAATCAATACTATGTATAAAAAAAAGCTCATTGTTTGTATACATCTGTATTATTTTATCATCGAGTTTTCTTTTAACTAAAACTTAGCTGGTTATTCTGACAATCAGTCCAAATAAAACTATGTCTTATAATCTTCTCGTGCTGCATCAGCTGATAGTTTACATTATAGCTCTGTTAGCTTCATTCTGGTTTTAGACAGAAAATCTACACTGTAAAACCACAAATCACCTCTGTTTTCTGTGCGATTTGAATTATCGGTAGATGTGTTAAAAATCAGTTTGGAATCATCGTAGTTTGAACCATGGATCAACAACTGGCAACTTCATCACATAATGACATTCCACCTTCATGAGCCTCATAATCAAACTAGCCTAACTCCATTTTTTTCATTTAGAGATGTGTTCAGTAGTGGAAACAAGGCATTCTAGTTTATATCACACTGTCACTTTGTCGCCAAAATGTGGTTCCTTTGCAGCTCTCATCTCATCAGGTCACTTCCTGACATTTTTGTCCCTGGCCCTGTGGTGGTAGTTTTCCTCACCACGAGAGACCGGAAGAGTGACTCACTACTGCCTGTAGTGGTCACATAAACCCCTCAGCCTGTCAATGTGAATGTACTCAGTCATGTGTCTACAATCTCATACATTGACATCTTTTGCATAACTTCAGAGCTCTTTATTCTGAACTGAGTAACTTAAATTTTTGAATATTTAAAAGTAGAAATGCTAGCTCCTTTAAGCCATAAAATTCATGCCCCATCATCTTCAATTATTGACAAAATTTAAATGGTTCCAAGTGATGAGGATGAAAGGTGAATAGCTCTCTTTTGCATCTTCTGTTAGTTTCAGAGGATTGTATTTGAGCTGAGCTGAAGGACAGCCTGGACTTGAACGTTCACTGGTAAAAACACGCAGAGAAGATTGTTCTAGACTGAACAGCACTTGAATTAAAATATTCAACTATAAAACCCCAGAATATCCCAGTGCTAGTTTTTAGTGTGGAGTGTTTGAGAGATTTCCTGGAGCATGCTTTTGGAAGTGAAATGTGCTGCAGGTGGGAGTGAGAGGTAGATCGCATGTAATCCTCCACTTCAGCATCATGTTTGCCTTCAATTCAGGTGAAGTTTTGTTTGCATTCCTGTTCAATTTTGATTAAAATGTAAATGTAATTATAATTGCATAGTGCTTGTTAATGACAAAAAAGGACAATGAATCAGGCTGTTGATTAATCCAGTGTAGAGCTGAATCACCCCAAAGCAGGCATTTAGATTAAATAGGTACTTTTCTATCCTGCTGCTTCCATATTGTGAGAGTAGGTGTATAATGGCAACTATTGTCAAGCTGTTGAAGTTGAAAAATTTCTTCATCACTGTGTTGTATTGAACATGTGAACATATACTGTGTAAAATGGCTTTGTGTCCTCATCTTAATCTTTACTACTCAGGTAACTGTAAATATTGTGTTGCATGAAATGAATTACCTATGGGTGCTGGATGTCATTACTTTCCCAGTATCCTAATTATGGATATCTGTCCAATAATAGCAGTTCCTTGAGCTGATGGTCAGCTGCTCTTCGTCGTCTGCCTTTTCTCTACTTTTTTCATCATGCATGTTATATATTTATTTTATTATTATTATTATTATTATTTTTTTTTTTGCATCAACCTCAGTAAGAAGGTGGAGGTGATTTAAAAAGAGAATTCAGACCTTATCATTTCAGAATCATCTGCAGTCTCTGCATGTTTTTCACTAAGCAAGGGGAGTTGAATCACAACCACAATAATGTCTTCAATTATTGAAATATTTTTACTTCTTTTAATCAAATTGTGCAGCTCTGTTAGTCAATCATTTTGCGTGTAAATGTTTTTGTTTTCACATGTTGTATTATTTAGAATCATGAAATTCTACCTCTTGGAAAAAATAGAACAAAATGAATAATATTAAAGAAGTTGCCCAATACAATGAGTGTTAATTTTGTTGTAAAGAAACATTTTCTGTTGCTAAGCTGTTCCACATCATCAGTGATGGACCTGAGGTCACTGGGTGTTTCAGACCTTTCGAATGTCAGACACACTCTGTCAGGCGGCCCAGCTGAGGTTCATGATGCCTCAACTTGTGCCCCAGCAGCATGGACCCACCGATCTGCCCTCTTCATCCACAGCCATCTAGAGGCCAACTCCGCTGCCTCTATGTTGTTATGGATGGCTCTTCTCCTTCTCTCTCCTGTTATGCCGAGCACAGTGTAGGCTCTGCACAGAGACCGTCCGGCAAAGCCGCTGCACCCTACTTCCACAGGCAAGCACCTAGCCTTCCAGCCTTTTCGGTGGCAGTCTCTGACTAGGCCATCATACTTCTCCCTCTTCCGCTCAAAGTCCTCCTCCATCTATTCTTCTGACGGCAGTGTGAGCTCCAGCATGACAACATTCTTTGTCGCCTCTGACACCAAAACGATGTTAGGCCGGAGGGTTGCTGGGGGAACTTGAGTTTCACCCAAGTCCACTAATATCTGCCAGTCCGATGCAGTGTTGAGAAGCCCTGATGTTGCTCTCAGTGTTGTTCTTGGCTTCTCCGCAGCTCTGACGAAATTGATGGCTTTATTTGTGGGTTTTCACCTCCGACAGCTGGCGATGGAAGTACAAATGCTTTCTGCGATGGTCTTGAGCACCTGATCATGACGCCATCTGTACCAGCCTTCCCCCAGAGCTTTTGGACAGCAGCTCATTATGTTCTCAAGGGACCCCTTTCTCTGGCACAGGGGGCATGCTGGTGTATCCACCAATCCCCAGCACTGCAAGTTGGAAGGGCTGGGAAGTACATCAAGACGATGCCACCAGATGTCAGTTCACAATATCTTCCACAACTTCCTCCCATCTAGTCCAGGTGCCTTGGTGTCTCATCCCCACTGCTCTGCTGGACCTCTCCTCCTCCACCACTGCTCTCACCTCATTCTGCACAATTTGCCACTGCTCCTTTCTCTGAGCCTTGTCAAAACAGGGGGTTGTGGTAGTTCCTAGTCCAGTCCTTCCTCTGGCCACTGTTCCCATCAGATCTCTGTGGCATAGCCGGGACTCTGCTTGTTCCACTGCAGCCTCTCCTCTCCATTTCCTGCCAGTCTTGACTGCTTCTTCTGCTCCAGATACTTTTGAATCTGCCAACTCATGGTATCGCAGCATCTCCCTTGCGTGCAAGACCTTGAATTCTTCCTCAATGGATTTCAAGAGGAGTGTCAGTTTGCAGTTGTTTCCATACAGAGTGATGCTGCTCAAGCTCCTCAGCAGTCCTAACCATCTTCTTAAGTAGCGACTGACTTACCTCCAGATCTGCGATGGTAGTGATCGGGAACTCAAAGAGGAGTAAAGGCCACAGTATCCTTGGCAGACTCCTGTGTTGGTAAACCCATGCCTTTAATTTACCCAGAAGGCCTGTCCTGTCTATAACCTTCAGCCGTTCCTCTAGCTCCTCACAGGTGTTGTTGATAGAGGCTGAATCCCTGAGGCTGCTGTCAAAGAACTTCCCCAAGCTCTTTACCGGCTTCTCAGAGATGGTAGGGATTGGTGTTCCTACTCTGCCCTACTTCAAGACCAAGGATCTTGACTTTGTAGGCTTGAATGACATCCTGGCCCATCCCATTAGCCTCTCTAGTCCTGTCAAGATCCATCTGGCTCCAGGCACTGACTCTGTGATCACTGTCAGGTCATCCATGAAAGCACGGATTGGTGGTTGGCAGATCCCCGACTTGGACTTGGGACCCCTGCACTCTGGTTCTGCAGATTTCACCAACATGTTCATCGCCAGGGCAAACAGGATTACCGAGATGGTGCAGCCTGTGATGATTCCCACCTCCAATCTGTGCCAGTTGGACGTTATTGAACCTGTTGAGACTCAGGCTGAAATCCCCATAGTGATCCAGGACAAGCTCTCTTACTGCAGCTGGGACATGGTGCCTTTCCAATGATTAGACCAGCTTGTGGGGCATTGAGCCATAGGCATTTGCCAGATCTAACCACAGCACCAGGTCGCCCTTGTTCTCCCTTACTGAGGAGCTTAGAGACGACATCAGTGTGCTCCAAGCATCCTGCTACACCGGGAATGCTGCCCTTCTGCACAGAGGTATCAATGTATCCATTCTTGAGGAAGAAATCAGGCTGCCACTTAGCTACAATACATAAGAAGAAGAATAGTTAAAGTTTACTTAAATGCAGTATTTGAAATTGCCTTTTTGATGCACTTAACAATGTAGATCCAAAAATTGAGCAGTTTGACAAACATATGGTATTTTACACAACTCTCAACAGTATAGTTTTCTGTCTTTACTAGTGTGTGCCTGAACATACCATGATGTCCCCGTCTTTCTAGACAAACTGCAATACAGACAGCAGGACAGATGCTGTTTTCTGATAAAGTATACTAATATACAGGCTTTCTCCAATATACACCTTAATATTTTTTATGTTTTTATATATTTATATATATATACATTGCATTTGCAGCTTGGGACACGTTGAGGCTTATTTGGGACTAAACGCATAAATATAAATTATGCTTAGGTGTTATACACAAAACCTTAGCGTTCCATTATGAAATGTGACCTATGATTTTTCTGGATGCATCATTAAATTTGACATGTTTCCCCATTTACACATAGTTGGAACAGAAATGAGACTGTAAAAATGGTGTTTTACTTATGGTCGGGTGGATACTGGACATGTATCACAATTAGTGCCACTGGGTTTTGTTATCCAGCCTTAGAGATAAACAAGCTGTTTTTGAATGGCAACAGAATATACAGAACAATTTGTAGTATTTGTTTACACATGGATACAGATAAACTTCATGCCCAGGGGGACAGTAATTGTTCTATCAGCTAAAAAAACAAAACAAAAAACAAAACGAGAAAACCGTTGAAATTAAAATCAAGCAAGCAATCATCAGTCGTCAAACTAAGGTATCTTTTAGTGTGGTGGCATAGGGAATGAAGGACCTTCTGTAATGATCCTTTACATCCTAATGAGGCAAGTCATCCCCTGTAGCTGCCTCTCTGGTTTGTTTGAAGTGGATGGAGAGGATCCAGATTGTCCAAGATGCCCTCCACATTAGTGTGAATCTCTCCACCGCAGTCCCCAGATAGTCCAGGCTTTCCAAACACTGAGCCAGCTTTCCTCACCAGTTTGTCCATCCTGTTTTTGTCTTCTTGTTTGATGCTTTCTTCCAAGCAGATGATAGCGTAGAACAGCACACTGTTTACAACCAACTTGTAAAACATGTGCCTCATCTCAGGGGAGACATCACACAATCTCAGCCTTTTAAGGAAAAATCACCAGTCGTATCCCCTTCGGCAGAGTGTGTCCATATTCAGGGATTAGTCCATCTTGTCACGATACAGGCTAAGATATTTGTATGTCTGCACCACTTCATTGTCCACCGTACATATATTGACTGGCTAAAGAAGGGGTTTATACTTTCGGAAATCCGCCAGCATTTATTTGGTCTTGAAAGTGTTCAGTAGGAGGTAGTTTTTGTGACTCCACAGAAGGCTTTGGGCAGGTCCCTTTCTGTCTGTCTTTTATGATACAGGCCACAGTAGCAATATCATTAGAGCATTTTTGAATGTGACAGGACTCGAGTTGTCCTTTTTTTAACTCTGCTGTGTACAATGTGAACAGGAAGGGAGCCCAAACAGTCCCCTGTGGACCCCTAGCACCACTAATTAGTGTCCCAGAGACACAGCTTGATAGTCTGTCTTTGTAGTCTTTCTGTTGGTTAGTTTGTGATCTACCCTTGTTCTTTGGACCTTGTCAACTTACAGGGTTTGATTGTGTTGAACACACTTGAAAAATCAAAGAAATTAATCAAGAATAGGCTTCATGTAGCAATTAGAGGACAGCATCACACAGTCATACATGTTCTTTGCATGCAAACAGCAGGGGATACACTTTATTTCACCAAGTCTAGATTGTGTTCATGATTCTGTTTAATTGTACATTATTGGTGTTGTGTTTAAATCGAAGTGCTGTGGTAATCTTTGACAGGATTCTTGTTGACTGATTATAACTATAAATACAGGAGATATATATATATATATATATATATATATATATATATATTTAGTTTTGTTGGAAATATTCTCTATATTCACTCTTAATCCTGTTATTTCTTTTCCAGCTCAGTTTCTGTCTTATTCATGAACTCCAAGATAGGAATCAGTCTGACCAAGAGGCTGCTGGCTTTGCTGGAGTTTTCAGAGAAGCTAAAGCAGAGAAACCAGCCATGCAACATCTTCTCCTTCCTTGTTTACATAGTATGGATGTTGGACTGAATCTGCAGCTTTTCTTTATTTAGTGCAGTGTTTTTTTTTCCTTGACTTGTCAGTCGCTGGAGTTGTTACAGATGAAAAACATAATAAGTGTGCAAGGACATTATTTTCCTTCTCTAAGGGCTTTGTGATTCATGTTTTCCGAAATCGAACAAGCGCCTGTTATTGATGAAATCTTCCAGGAGGAGATTATTAAACATGAATCAGAGGAAGGAAAAGCTCAGGTTTTACCCAAGGCGTCTACACAAATAAAACATGCTGATTTCCCAATGAGCCCATAGCTCAACTTCAGTCTTTATTTTAATAAATAATTCAGATTTGAGTTGTAAAACATTTGATCAGGGTTCCCTCCAGAGTCACAAACCTGACTAGCTGCCTTCAACTATATCATGTAAAGAAGTAAATAGTAATCTGTCTTTTTGTTCATCTTAGCCTAGTCATTATTTTTATTTATTTATTTGTTTTTGGCTTTGATTTGTTTTATAGCATTTATTTGCAGCCATTAAACTTATTATAATATTAAACTATTGAGTAGTTCAAAGTGTCAGAAAATAATGTCTTCAGAACTTGAATAACAACAGCAGAGGCAGTGACAAAAACATCTTCAGTCACAGCTTTCATGTGTCTTGGCATGATCTCTATAATTTTTTCACATCACTGTTGGCTGATTTATTCCACTCCTGGAGCAAAAACGCAGTAACCCAGCTTTGTAACCCAGCTTGTGTACATTTACCTTCATCTTGATCATGTTCCAGAGGTCTTCAATAGGGATCAGACCTGGACATTATGAGTGGTCTCTCAACATTTTCCTGAACTATACAGTAGTGCATGTTCTTATTATATTTATGTGAATGCAGGGTTTCCTCCAGGATTTTTTTGAAATTGTGGGGAAGGGCTAGACGAGACCCAAACAGGAGCAACATTAACTCAAAAAATGATTTTTGCACAATATGGCCCCTTTAAAGGGGAAGGACCTGCCTTACGGATTGGTTGCTTTTACAGATGATGGATTGAGCTAAAATGTTGATACTGGGGCTGATATCTGATCCTAATATCAGATCAGTACAACCTTAATTAAAGTTAAATGTTACTGTTGCTTCCAACATGATAACATTGTAATGATAACATTGACATTAGGCTCATTTTCAAAGGCTTGAGCAAAATATTTGATGAACTTATTCTTGCTTGCGTACATTTCTCTCACCCTTTTCTTTCACCCCTTACTCCACTCTGTCGCTGCTTTGTTGCCTCTCTCAAGAAAGCCACAGTAGAGCCAGACAGGAAATTGATACTCTAGTGTTCACTTTTCAAAATTAAGTTATTACAGAGCAGTGTCACATTTCATGAGTATAATTTCACAATCTTATTATGGTCCGTAAATGTGTGCAAATATAGACTTTATGTTTATGGATCCATTCGTACAATATAATTTTGACCTCCGCCAAGGAGGTTATGTTTTTGCCAGCATTTATTTATTTGTTTGTTGGTTTGACTGTGTGCAACATAACTCAAAAAGTTATGGATGGATTTTAATTACATTTTCAGGATTTGTTGCCAATGGCACAAGGAAGAAATGATTAATTTTTGGGGGTGATCCGGAATAAATTCTGGATCACTTTGGAATTTTCATTAACATTGGGGTCAATGGGACCAAAATTTTTGTTTCTCAGTATCTCGGTTAATTATTGACCAAACCTAACGAAATTTTCAGGAAATGTTCGCTCTGAGACAAGGCACAGATTATTACATTTTGGAGGTGATCCGGATCACTGTCTGGATCCAGGAATTTTTTTAAAGGATTCTCTATTAGTTATCATTGCCGTTGGTAATAATAACAAATGTCCACCAGATGGCGACTCACATTTTCTCATATAGTCCATGGACTTTTCTATAGATGTATCTTCAATAGTTATGGAGCTAGATCTTGAAGAAAACCACC
>JAPSES010000249.1:13008908-13019645 GCA_029822895.1 Maxillicosta whitleyi
CCGGCAAGTTTGCGGGGGTCACTAAAATAAAACGTTTTTCTTCTCAAAACAGCATGTGTTCAAAAGAGTGATTTATTAACATCACAAAACCAATGTCCACAAAAAAGTCACACCTCATAGTCACTTGATTGGCCCTACTTTCTCTCTCTTCTTATTACTGCACGCTGCCGCAAAATGACAGCTCGTCTACCTGTTTCACTGCTGAAAAAAGCAGCAACAAGACAGCGTACTGATAGTAAATGAGAGAAAGTAGGGCCAAGTGATTACGAGGTGTGACTTTTTCATGAATATTGGTTTTGTTATTGATATTGTTTGTTTCACCAATAAAGGGGTAAGGTGGGGGGGGCATGAGAAAATCAGGGGGCCCAGTGGATACAGGGTGGAAGTTCTGAAAATGTTGTGAAAGACCCGCTGTATAAGAGAGGTATAGAAGTTGGTGGTGAGGTGAACGTTAAAACAATAATATTAACTTTTGCTTTTGTTTTTACACTAGAATAAGTGTTCATATATGGCACCCTCACCTACATACCCCCCCAAATGGATTGACAAAATAGTGAATTTATGTAAGGTCCACAACCATTACGCTTTCATGGGGCCTATTACTGGTAACGGCACTCATGACTAGACATACTAGAGAGGACTTTTATCTGTTGAAGTAAGAACTTTTAAGCTGCTTTTTCATATTACTATTCACCTCTGTTTTGACAGACAGAAGGACAGATAGACAGATAGTTATTGATCCTGAGGGTAATCCAACTATTCAGGAGCTTTACATACAGCACAAGAAGACAAAAAACAAAAAGAACACAACACAACAGTGGGTTAGTATCAGATTGACATTAAGGTTTGTATATTGTATAAACGCTAAAATACATTTACTTAATAACTACTCTAAAAGAGCTTCCTGTACAATACTGTAAATAAAGACTTCTGATTGTATTGACACATTTCAGAGCATTAATATAAAGTGAAACAGTGATGCAATTATATTTATGACAAACATGTCCTCCATGTCCTCCTACAATATGACAAAGATAAAGTTCCATTTGTTTTGTTATTACCCACCTATTTTTTAAAATGAGGTTGAGCTGAATTATTCTGTATAAAACAAAAAAAAAACACACATTGCTGGAGCACATGTGCTAAAATGTGCTCCAAACCTAATATTATCCTTTTTATTTTGTGCGTTTCAGGTCTGGATCCATCCCAGCGTCAGGGTGTGGAGGGGTTGATCTCCGCTGCTCCATGTCGGTTTGACCACGCGGCCCTGTTCACCATTTTACAGAAAAACACACTGCAGCATCGCATGAACGATTCCTTCTCTTGTCTGGTATGTGAAGCACACATAAACATCTCATCTGATACATTTGTTCCCTATTTCAATCTGTCGCTCAGTTTTATGTTAATGGTGTTTCTGTAGGTAGAATTTTTTTTTTTTTTTCTGCTGAAGCTGAGTACTAAGAGATGTGCGGTTTAAAGGTTCAACATGTAAGGTTCACATGGCCTTGTGCACTTCCATGGAGTTTAGATTTGGGTAGGTGTTCTGCAGAGGAGCCAAGGAGAGGTATGGAACTGACCTGAGACCTTTACCTTTTATTTAGGAGTACAGGTTTTTATCATGGACACAACAGTTAGCTCAGAAATGGACGAGTCTCCACCAAAAACATTATATATTATGCATAAATCTCACACTTTAAACCCTTTAAAAAACTAAATAGTGCATAAAATACAGGAAATTCTTTCAGATGTGTATAAAAATACATATTTAAAAGCACTTTCAGTAATTTCTTACTGACCTAAAATTGCTAAACTGCTTGGAAATATACATTTGAGGTGAAAGATGTCAGTACATGATGTTACCATTATTAGAGTGAGTAGTGAACCACTGCAGCCTTGAGTGTGCACTCACTCCGACATTCAGTTACAGGAGGTAGTCTATCTGTACTCACCAGGCCAACCTCTTTTCATTCATGTGGTAGGACATGTAGTGAACTGTAAACCCAACAGTAGATGCTCCGATGGCGGCCACTATCAGCATCATCATCCAACGCTGCAAAAATATTAGAAAGAAAGAAAAGAAATGATGGAAGTAGAGGCACAACAAAAGGCAATACCCCCCTTGATTGAGATGACTCCCAGTGGGTAAAGACATGGAGTTTTACACTAAACTCATGCTTTTTCTACACTGGTAAGGTGTCAATATACTGATGGTTCATAAAGGTTGGCAGTTACAGATGTTTTGTTATGTTCATTGATACCTGAATTTGACCAAACTCACTTTTTCACACTTTTTGGACAATTGATCCTTGCACTTTAGTGCAGCTATGTATGACTACAATTGTATATCTCCATAAATGGAGTTTTGGAGTAAATATTATAATAGACTGAGTTTAATATTTTTGGCTTTTGACTTAATGATAATATGGCACAGATTTTCAGTAAACTAGATGCTACAAGACTGAATCATTAAATCATTGACAGAAACTGGATCCTTTATTGGTCCTTCAGAACAACCCTAAATATGTTTTTCCAAATATCAATTTTCATGTATGAGTTTCAATTTTGTATCATATTTGATACATCAAGTCTCATTGTTCATATATATATATATATATATATATATATATTTTTTTTTAACAAACAAAAACATGAAAGACTTGTGTTGAACAAATTCCTGTATCATTCCTGTATTGTATGTATCTAATTGTATACATCAGGTTTTTCAAGAAAAAAAATCACACTGATCATGTAGATGACTTCAAAAACGTATGTATCAAATAGGATGTGTGTGGCTTTCTAGGTTTAACAGTGAGTGGAAAGCGTAGCATTCATTTGGTAATGCTGGGTGTTTTCTAGTACACTACTGCCCCCTGCTGTTCACAGTTGGAGCTCATTTGTTAGTCTCGCAATGACAAATAACTTTATCAACCACAAACATCTTCCCTTTAAATTTGAAAATGTGCACTTTTATTGACCATCATAATAATATGGTTAGAAACAGTAATCATGCCCATGATAGGGAGATAAAGACTCCTCCTGCAGAAATTGCAGACAATTTAAAGTCCCTCTCTGTGTGTTTTATGCCTGGGGGCT
Organism: Maxillicosta whitleyi; assembly: GCA_029822895.1. Classification (NCBI taxonomy): domain Eukaryota; kingdom Metazoa; phylum Chordata; class Actinopteri; order Perciformes; family Neosebastidae; genus Maxillicosta; species Maxillicosta whitleyi. The sequence goes on from JAPSES010000249.1 coordinate 13,012,002, forward strand.
CTCTCACACTGATTGAGGGGATAAACGCCCTAATCAATACTTTCCAAATAGGAACATGACCCTCATGGACAACTGCTGTGCTGAGTCAATGGAAGAAGAAAGGGGAACAGAGGATTACAGCCTACAGTGGTGAGGGAGGGGGAAAGAAGGGAGGTTTTTGTGTTTTGTGCATTTAAGCAAAAACCACTAACACCCCCCACTGCTCTGACTGTATAGATATGATTCTGCAGTGTGCACACAATCAATGCTCTGCTCACAATAATCCAACAAACATCAGATAAACTTTAAAGGAGTCATATTTTTGCTTTTTTTTAAAAAAAAAAAAAAATTGAATTATACATTTTCAAACATTTCCCTGTGGTCTACATAAACTGTAAATGTTCTGTTTGGGTCTGAATTATTCATTAATTCAACTCCACAGGTTCATCTTCAACACTATTTCTAAGTAATGACACCAGAAAGGTGGTTTAGAGCGCTGGCCCTTTAAATGCACATGAGCCACTTTAGGCCCCACCCCCTCCAGGTTGTTGGCTGTGCTGCTCTGTCCTGTTCAACCAACAATTGAACATTTGAGGTAATGGCCTCAAAGTTTGGACATATTTTCAGTTTGTCAGAAGTCTGGACCTTATATGTACAAATGTTGTGACGTAACTAGTTATAGATGTAACAAATTAAACAGGGAATAAAACAGGGTGTAGAAATCCACTAATTTTTTAGTAATAGTTTTGCAGTGCCTGGAGGGTTCAAACTCAACCTTTATGAACTATTAGGGTCCAAATACACAAATAAATGAACCACAATTGTAGGTTTAGTGAAATATGAGCCCTTTTAAGATTCTATGGATTCATTTAAAGAGAGCAGATCTTTTTAGACAATAATAATAATCTGAGATCCAGCTGTAAAAACTACATAACTGAGGCTGTTTTCAAAGCTGCAGTCTTTAATCTGGTTACATTAGACTCTGATGCCTCCTCATTTTTAGTTATTTTCTATAGATGCAAATATATCAATTACTCTGTGGTTCTGACCAGAGGACTCCCTCAAGACTGGGAGAAGTGGGATCCCAAGTGAATTGTGGAGTGTTTGATCCAGTTCATCTGTACAGCTAAAAGGCTTGTGTAGCTAGGTGCTTTGAAAAGTACACAAACAAACCAATACAATCAGGCTGTTAAGGTTTTTGGTGCAATTTTTTTTTTTTGGATTTATCTCAAATCAAACCACAAAGAAAAGTTTCCACTTCGGTAATCTGATGTAAACTGATCCAAAGGTAATTGTCCTCCTGTTAACTGTGTCCTTACCATTGTAAATTCAAGTGATCTGTGTTGTACCTGAATCCAGGGAAATCCCTCCTCTGTGTGTCACTGTGTTTTTATTAGTGTCACACAATATCAACTTGTGAAATTATAGAAGTTTAAGAGCGCTGTTAGGAGATATTTTACAGAGGTGTACTGTGTAAAATGTCAAATGAATGTCTCTACAGTTTTTAAAGTTTTTGTTTTCTAGTTTATGAGGTCAAAAATGATTAGTGATATATGCATTTTCCTTGATAACAAAGCAAGTAGAAATTGTTACCACAAATTCTAATATCCATACTAACTGCAATATTACTCATCACCAAAACCATGAAACCCTTCTACAAACCAAACCATCTGTAATGCAATTTAGAGGATGAAATAAACCCGACGCATTACAACTTGAGCCCTCGATGGACACGGAAACATGAACTCCTCGTGTCCTGAGACGCTCAGTGACATCTGTGCCTCTTTCATTTCCCTACCTGTCTCACCAGGACTCCTTCCAACTCTGCAATTACACTGGTCCATTCACACCGCCCCTCCAGCTCCTCTCCGCTCAGCCTTTTGTCAGAGCTGCCGGGCTTTGTGTTCCAACCTGAGCCCCCTTTTCACCAAATGCTCTGAGAAAAGGCCATAGCCTCAGTGTGGGGGACATCTGTTGAGAAGTGGTTTGGATTCATGTCATAGTCGGGGTCATATTTTATTCACAAAGAGCTCAATCCAACAACAACAACAGCAATTAGGCTGAAGTTTGGTTTGTAGCTGAGGCGAGTCCTACTAACTGGATCAATGTGGTTTACAGTCATCATTTAACGGAGCTGCTGCTGGGCCTTCGACTTCAGATGAAATTATTTCATGTAGGTGGACACAGAAATATTTTAAGTCACGTAGTTTACTCTGATTCATTTATGTGAAATGAAACCAAATAAGAAGGAACATTTCTCAGCTTTAACTTGTGTAGTCAAAATTGAGGGGAAGTGAACTGGCATTGAAGTTAAATTTAATAAGATATGCTAAGTTTAGGACCATGATGAGTAAAGGTGCACAACGAATATAGTCAAATGAAATTAAAAGTAAAGTCTAAAAGAGCAAAAAATGCATGGAAGTGCATTTAAACAGCAGAGATGATGCTGTTGAAACATGTAACAAGTATATAAAAACAACATAAAGCAGAAAAGGCACAGAAAAATGGTGCAATAATATCCTTCACTTAACGGGAAGGATATTTTGCCAAAACGACTTCAAGGAGGTACTCTAAAACTGCCAATCAAAAACCTGACAGTGTTTCTTTTTGCTGAGGGAAGATTAAAATAAGAATACAAACTTCAGTGGAAATAGTAAAGTCTTGGTATGGATAGATGAGACACAATGTAGATTAAAACAAGACAACCAATCCAAAACAGCAGGTTAATTAAATCTGCCAAGATATTCAGTACAATTCTTCTTTGTCAACATCTTGGCACCCAAATCTGTTTACAGACCCATGTTGTCTTGTAGTTCAGCATTAATGGTTTGTCAGGATTCCCGCGGGGTCTTAAAAAGTCTTAAATTTACACATATGCATTTAATACCTTAAAAAAGTCTTTTTTCATTTGATATGGTAGGTTGGAAATGATGTTGTCATAAACTTGTTCATTGTATTGTTTTTAAATGTGTCTGTTAAATGTCCAAGAAAGTAGCATTAGTCCACTCAGTTTCCAACCTTACAATTTACACTGAAATTAGGAACTAATTGTTGTAGACTTTGTAGCTTTGAGAAATGATCACAGAACATTCAGCCCATTAGACTGTATGGTCATGAAGTAGGCTGTGAAACGAGCATTCAATTCTGGTCTAAATAGTCTTAAAAAGTCTTAAATGTTAACTTCTAAAAACCTATAGTAACCCTGTATATTCAACGTAATTACATATTTTGGAATTGCATAACACTATTACTTGTTTCTCTTCACCACTGATGAGTGACGGATGGTAAATGTCGTTTGTTACTCTAAGAGTAGTCTAACCTTCATATTACCGTTTAATATGAAAGTAAATGTAAGCATCTGTTCATGAAACAATTAATCAACATGAAAAAATTATGGATGAAATAATTTAGTTCTGAAGTTCAAGCAGTTAATCAGTATCCCGTCATCACTGTCCTCCTGCCTTAACAGGAAGCAGCTGAAGCAAAAGGAAATGCATCAATGAATCATAGTGTATGAGCACTGAAGTGGACCGCATCTGAAACATTACCTGTAATCCAAACCACTGCGACACACTTTGAAATGTCTTAAAGACCCCTTTGCCTTGTGTCCACCTTTACTTTGAGAGGACGCAGGTGTCTTCTTCTCCTCCAGTTCGACCTGTCTGAGTGTCCTGTCCTCTAATTTAACATCCAGCTGTGCCCCACTATTGTAACATAATTACTGAGTTGTATGCGTCCACACGGCTGCGTTAAAACATGAATCACTGACGGTACTAATTAGCGCAAGAGGAATTAGTAAAAGAGAACGTAATAACCTGCTCACCTCGAAGAGAAGAAGCAAGCGGCAAATATAAATAATTGTTATGTTTGTCATCTGTGTTTGATTAAGGCTGTGATTGTTTTCACCTTCAGAGAAAGGAACACTTCATCCTCATTAAGTTCTTTAAGGCTGAATGAAATTTCTGAAACCGATACCAATGTTTCAGATGCCATGAGAGTTAAAGAAAACATACGCAGATGCACAGCTTTCCACAAAATCAAATAAACTGGAGAGGAATTTGCCAGGTGAGGAATTCACTGTGACGTGAAACCTTTGAGCCGCGGGATTCTCCTCTCTTCACCAGACACCAAAAATGGAAAGCACAACAAAAGTGAAAAGAACAGAACAGAAGAGACTGAAAAAGCCCCCATTGTCTTTGATGAATACTTGGACTATTTAAAGAACACCTGCAGGAGGACAGCATCTCCACCACAATCTGAAAATGTCCTGCAGACAGCAACAACAGCCGTCGCGGTACAGGTGATCACCTGTAACTGTGGCTCATATGAAGGTTATGAACATCATGTTCCATTAGTTCAGATTTAATCTGAGATTAGGCCTCATTCCTCCCGTAATTTATCAGATTAGTGCAAAATATATGCAAAAATGCCAAAAGTGGAAGCATTTCCTATCTTATCTCTGTACTTATATGAAGAAAAAACAACAACAGTGTGCTCTGCATTTGCAGAAATACATACTGATGGTGGTTCTTAGAGCCAGAACAGCAGTAGGTAAGACTGCATTTCAATATGCTGCCCCCTCTGCAAAACAGCTTAAATTTATCTGAACTTGTTACTTAGGTGAGTTTAAAGCTACTTAAAAGGAGCACGAAGTCATTGAGCTTGGTCAATGTAACAGTTCTTAAACTTCTACAAATTATTGTTTTGTAATTATCAGTTGCGAGTTTTTTGTATTATGTGTTATATTATGTCTTGTCTAGTCAGTAACTGTGTGTTATGCTGCATTTCTTGGTCAGGTCAGTCTTAGAAAACAGACTTGTAATCTCAATGAGGTTTTATCTGGTTAAATAAAGTATAGATATAGCTTGTTCAGAGCAGAAAAGCCTATATATGTTTCTCCCTGGACTCTTACAAACACTACATTTGCAGTTTAATGTGCTAAAGCCTCTCTTACATCCCGTTGTGAGTGTTAAGAGATTGTGCGGACTCTGAGTTCCTGTCAGGTGTGGAATTGTTGCAGGGTGAAAATTAAATCGGAAGGGAAGTATGTAGAATGTGCTTAATGAGTGGGTGTGTCTTGCTCAAAAAGTAAGGAGTGCAAGTGGTCTGTACGCTTTTTTGGAAGTAGGAAGAAGTAAGCACATAAGATCTGTACTTCTGTCGCACACAATGAGTGGGAGAATTGTACGTGGATTACAAGTGAAGCGTACGTTTTCAGAAATCGTATTTACGAAGTAAAAGAAACGTAAGGAGCACAGAAGTGTTAAGCAAGACAATCGTGCATCAGATTGGAAGAACACACAAAAAATCACAATAATATAAGAGGGTGCACCAAGTCTGTTCATCATTCACTGTTTCCATCCAATATGGCACTACCAAGAAGGAGGCGCCGTCGTCTTTTACTGCTGTTGTTGCTCGGGATCGCCTACTTCTGATGCACTTTTTATCGTGCTGATCACATCCGTCGTCTGAGTGTGACGTACTTCACAAGTACAGTAGTAATACTCAACACGCATTTTGGAAGTAGGTAATACACACGGAGGAAGTGCCCCCCCCCCTCTTTTTGTTAACACGTACATTGAAAGCAAGTGGAAAGTAAGATCCTCTTGCGTGGTAAATACGCCTTCATGGGAAAATACCCCGGAATTGTTGCATGTTTTTGCCTGCGTTACACGTGAGCCTATCGAACTTACTCAGTACTTTTGTCTCGCAAACTCCGAGTATGCCTCAGGTGTCCTAATTGTCGCAGCCAGGTCGTAGTGAAAAACTAGTCGGCCAGTTTTCAGGCTGCGTGCTATGCGTCGTGTTTGCGACCACCAAAAAAAGTACTTACCACTTGTGTGCATCTCACTACTTGGCCCATTTTTGGCCCGAAAACCACTCATAGTACCACGCACGACCGGATGTAAGAGAGCCTTTAGATTACAGCACGTCATCTGAAGTAAATCCACTCAGATGGTCAAAGCTATGAGTTTTTTGTTCATTGTTGTTTTTTAATTATTATTTTTAGATTAAATAGGATTGGCCAGAAAAGTCTCCTTCACTTCTTGCCTTTCATGTCTGGAGTGATGAGCTGTGAGTTGAGGCATTTTAGAGCCTTGTGGTCCTACACTGCATTCACTTTTCTTGGGTCATGCCGTTTCTCGATGGGAGGCGGTGGACGTTGGCGCTCTGACACGGAGACGTTGAGCGGCGGCTGACAGAGCTAACGAGGCAGCCGGCTCGTTAGCCGCTAATTGAGCGGTCAGCGCCAAGACTGGAGCTAGCCATCTGTTTGTCACAGAGGAACATCTTGTCACTTCACGCCCGCCGACAGGCCCCTCTCTCTTTCTCTATGGTGTGATATTAATAGCTCAAGCTCACAGACGGATGGAGAGAGGGAGGACAGGGACAAACAGAAGACTGGAGGAGGAGGAGACACTAAAAGGCCTGCAGAGGAGGACTCTGCCAGGTCCAGTTAACCCCGACAGGAAGCAACATGTCAGCATGTCTAAATAAAATCTTGCAAATTATTTAGTGTAATTTAAAGTCCATAAAGTGCTACCAAACAAACAGATTTTATGAGCCATAAACTAAAATGTATGACTTAATTGGATGAAATACATGTAGTCATGAAATTTTAAATCTTATAGAAAATGTATGTGTGAAAATGGCTCAAATGCCACAAAATATATTGAGTGTTGGAGCATATTTTCATCAGTAGATAGATTGTCCCTCCCCCCCTTTCACTAATTCTTAAATTTTAGGTTAAATTTTAAGTTAAATTTTAATATTTGTTTTAGTGCATTTTGAGTTACACAGCAAGTCACATATCTTCTAAAGAGAAGACGGTCTGTAACCACTGACAGTGGTAGTATTCCATTTCAAATATCAAACATAGCTGTAATCTGAGCGTCCACTTGTGTCCCACTCCCTCCAATTGTACATCATGTGAGTTAATGATGAAAAAAAATGTGAACAGCCAATGGGGGGGAACTGGAGAAAAACTTTTTTTTTTTAAATCTTTTTTGAGTTTGCCATTTACACTGAAGATGATGGAAAGAATCCATTCTCTAATCTTTCACTTGAATCCCTAAAATGATTTGTGACTCAACTCACAAACCTCTTGCAACTTTTCCAACCTATTAACAATGCATATTCCTGCAGAGGCTACTGAATAGCCCATAAAATACAGTAAAGAGTTGATTTGGAGGCAGGAAAGTGACAGATTGAGCCAAATCTATGTGTGTACCTAAAAGTCTGTGATAGATAGAGACAGTCAAGTCAATCCCTTGGACCTTGTCTTCAAAGTTACTCACACAGAGGAACCACAAGTACTTAAATTCAGATTTCTCCAATTGACCCAAGTGGCACAAGTGACTTGTACATCCCAGATCGGTGAGTAATTCACACTGATCTGAGTTACCTATCAGTAATTTACACAGATGGTGTTTGTCTAAGTCAAGAAAGTTATGGTTTGTGGTTAGGACTGTAAAGAAACATCTAGTTTTGTCTGAAACATCTCAATGGACTACATCTCCTGTTACACATTATACATGTCACTAAACTAAAAGACACACAAAACCAGTTTTACTTGTATTTTTAGGTCCACGTGTGTGTGTGTGTGTGTGTGTGTGTGTGTGTGTGTGTGTGTGTGTGTGTGTGTGTGTGTGTGTGTGTGTGTGT
>JAPSES010000249.1:13019745-13041600 GCA_029822895.1 Maxillicosta whitleyi
ACAGTACCACAGTGAACATGTGACACATAAACAGTACCACAGTGAACATGTGACATAAACAGTACCACAGTGAACATTTGACATAAACAGTACCACAGTGAACATGACACATAAACAGTACCACAGTACTTCAGTTTCAGCTTCAATTTGTTTTTTATGTATAGGACTGTCTCTGTCAACACACCATATATTTTTTATTAGTATTTTTTATTTTTTATTTTAATCAATTACCAGAGGTGGGTAATCCAAGGTTGATAAAGTCAAAGTCCTTCCGTGTATTGGTCCTAACTGTTCCCTTAACACAGGTGATTCCATTAATCATCCCATCTACTCCAATGAGGAGTTGTGCTCATCAAAATGGGAAGATTCAGGGAACAGTTTGGAACCAATACATGGCAGGACTTTGAGGTGACCCCACTTGAATTCCAAGCGAAAAGTGAAAAACACTGCCACAGCAGCATTTATGGCATTATTCCCTCAGATTGAGACAAAGTCATTTCCTGTAGAAAACTGACTTCTTCTGCTCTTTCTGGCTGTGTTTGGTCTTCAGGGTTGGTTCAGTCCTGGTCAGGTGTTCGTCTTGGATGAGTACTGCTCTCGGTATGGTGTTCGAGGCTGCCACCGCCACCTGAGTTACCTGAAGGATCTGATGGACTATTCGGAGAGTAATGCCCTGGTCGACCCCACGCTGCTACACTATAGCTACGCTTTCTGCGCCTCCCACGTCCACGGAAACAGGTAGTCTAATTAACACAAGAACACTCAACGTAGCAGCTGTCTGGGTGCAGAGGTAAATTCTGCCATATAGCACAACCTGATTCACATGCAAACAAACACATTTCAAATTTTTTTTTTTTTTTTGGTCGTGGAAATGTGGTGTCTTACCCTTTAGAATCCAGGTGTTGATTCCTTTATTGTAAAGTAAACACACATTGATTCACATATCTAAATGAACACCATTAAAGTTGTCAAGGCATTAAATCAGATCTGCACAGGTTAAAATGTAATAGAATGTATTTTTTTATGACCTCTTTACAGACAACAATTTCTGCCCGAGGTTACCCTAGAAACAGAAATCACTGAGCATCAAATTAAACCGTTAACGTAAAGCAGAAAACATTACTTTGTGTCATTTGCAAGAGGTATGTTTAGTGATTTATATACAGCTCTGTAACAAATTAGAGACCGTTGTTTCTATTTGCATGCTTGTGTTTAACTGAAATCATCATCTCTGCTTCTTCTAGAAACTACTAGAAAACCGACAGTTGGAACAAATTCTGGTTCTTAAAAAAAACGGTGTTATTTATTACACGTATTTACGCAAATCAATGGAAATAATGGAAAGGGAAACAATTCATTTTGAAACAACATTATATACTTTGTATAGTTTTTTGAAGTTTTAACGACTTCAGGAGTAAAAAAATTGATGGAATAACTCGCAGATTTCTTGAGTCTTGGCATGCTTTCTTAACCATCTTTCACATTGCGGCTGCATGCCTTCTGCCTCTCCTGGTGCAAAAAAAATGCAAGTGGTTCAGCTTCCAGGCATTGCAGAGGTTATCACTAGGGTTGGATATGGAAGTTTGGAGTGGTGTCTAATATTTTCCACGGGTGTATTTCTAATATACAACACGACTAGATCATTTGAAAAGGCTTCTTGTGGCGTTTGCGTGCCCTTGAAACTTATGGAATTCTAAGACTGTCAGAAGAAATAATCAAAGCAAACTTCTTAAATTTCTAAGGTCGATCACTGTTGGAGAAACTAAATAGTTGTACAGCGCGGCGTCTTGTGATGGACAGTCGACTGTACAGATGCTGTTTGAGCAGCGCCGGCAGCCACTTGTTGCTATCAGCGTCACTCCTGCAGTTCAGTCCTCCTCTCGTCTTTCTCTTCTCTCCCAGCAGCCCCTGTTTGACTCCTTGGCTGGTAATTACCGATATATGTGCTTTCTCTCTTTGTCAACTCATTTAGTCAATTAGAAAGCATAATGATTAGCTTCTCCAGCTAATCGCCACATATAAATTGAGGGGGAAATGACTGGAATTGGCTTTTTGTCAGTTGGAGCTGTAATTTGAATAATTGATGCCCATTCAGGGCTCCTGGAGCTGCTTGAGTGGGTGTGGATGGGAAAAAGCAGTTTTGGCTGGCTGGCAGGCTCGGAGGTGGAAAAAAAACAAACTTAATTACAGAACTCGACTTTTCCCTGGAGGACCGTTCTCTCAGATGAAACTACGACTGGAGGCAGAGGACAAAGAGAAATGCCACAGACTGATCAACAGGGGAGTGCTTGACTAATACTTCAAGGCACAATATTCAGTGAATTAGACTGTGCTTTTTTCAACAAAACTGCCCATGTGGAAACCTTGGTTAGAGAGGTAAATATTTCTGACATGTTAAAACTACAAACGTATGTCTGCTCATCAAGGCTTATTTTTTTTAGACTTTGGGCCCTTAGTGATTTCTGATTTTTTATTTTACTTGAGCATGTAACTGTTTTAATGTTTCTTTTGTTGACTTTTCTTAGTTTGACTTATCAATAACTAAGTTATTTTAGTGTTTTATTAGTAAATAATATGGAAGTAGTCGGGAATGGAAGACTATAAATTCTTACATGTCACTGTTTTAGCCACAAAATGATAAATATAAGATAAGAAGCAAAACCAGAATGATGCAAATCCAGAAAATCTTATCTGAGTGTAGATGTTATTCTAGCAAAGTGATGGTTGTTATCTGTTTCCATGGGGACAATAAAAGTAATTTTTACCCCCCAAATCACTCATTGCCATCCTATAACTTATCTGTATTGATTTTTTACTTAAAGCAGCAGTGCTTGACAGATGCAGATAACTAGAATTGTGTTCCAGATTGCTGGGCTGAGAGGAAACAATTAATCTACCCCTTCCATGTTAAAATGTGTGGTTGACCAATTAAGACCCAAATATCCACCATGGACCAAAAGCACTCAATGAACTGGATTGAATCCAACTGTTTAATCCCTGATTATTCATTAATTCTGTCAATACATGTAAATAATTGTTGTAAAATGATGTTTTGTCATCTTTTCATGGTCATCACATGTGATTTTTCATGAATATCTAAATTAAATATAGGAAAATACATGATTTGCAGTGAAAATGCAATATACAGAGGATAATATTATTAAAAAAAAAAAATGTGATCATTTAAGAAAGGTTAAATAAAAAGAATGAAATTATTTGGGAACTGACACAAAAGTAGCACCGGGTCTTTATGGATTAAAGACATGATTGAAAACTGCAAACACTGATCACTGTGACGTTGAAGTTTGGAAAAGTAGCTTTTTTTTAAAAAAAAATCACACCAGATCATGTATATTTACAATACGTCTTTTGATTTGGACTGGGAGGAGAGAGCTGCAGATCCAATCCAATCCAACTTTATTTGTAAAGTGCTTTAAAACAACCACAGTGGACCAAAGTGCTGTACAGAAAAAAATTAAAAATAACACAGTATAATACAAGAATAGATTTAAAACATAAAAGCTGTACAGTTAAAAACAACGAAAAATAAGAACAATAAACCAATTGCTGATGGATGCTGTGTTTCCAGATTGTGTGTGGGTTTTTTTTTCTTCTGCAACTTTAACAATATCCTTGAATTTGCTTTCAGATACATATACATTATATTTTATTTAGAATCTGCTTACTGCACTGCTTGTTGGGTACATTCTGTCTTTATATCCCTCCGTTTACACAATTAATTTATGCATGTGTGAGCACAGAAGTGAGAGAGTCAGACAGTCCCTTTGACCCTATGGAGGTGGTGGTCTTAGACTCTGAGTCCAAAAACCCTAGTGACACTTATTTGTGGTGGGAACGTCAGTACTATCCATGTATCAGGTGTACTCACAGGTATGAGCTAAAACGACTCCTGTGGCCAGGGTTTGACTTTATTACTTTACTTTATTAAACTGATAATCATTGAACTGAACCATGTAATCACGTGGTCAATAATTCCTAAATCTAAACTTCAGACTGGAAATAGTGGAGGTAGGAATATTTTTGTTATTTTTCCACTTGTGTTTCCAGCTGAGAAGCCTGATGTTATCCGTCAGACACGATCAGTGCGAAGGTCAGCTGATAAAGTTATGAAAACTCCCCCGTTTAATCACACAAACCCATAATGTGTAGCTCTGATGGACTGAGCAGAATAAGCAGGTGACGGAGCTGTGACTTGTCGATGTGTGTGTTTGAAAAGAGGTGAAGGTTAAAGGAGCATTAGTGGAGCTGTGGGGGGAGGGGGGTGGGTTTGCCTCCCTCTCACCTGTCATCTCCCATCCCTCTCCTCAACAAGCCATCTACGCCACTGCCACACTGGATGTGACAGGAGCTTTTACCTCCCCCATCCTTGCACACAACCACAGACATGGACAAGGACACAGAAGACCATCTTCTTTCCACACCTCTTAAGGTGGAGTGGCGTCCACACCCGGTGTCCTGCCAGAACGCTCTGTGAGCTCCACTCATGACGACCGCTGTCAGCTGACATCAGAACCAAACAGCCGCAGGCAGATACTTTACTTATCGTTTACACTTGATCCACATCGAGTGTAAACACACTAACCTGAGTCTACAGTCCCCTCACAGCCCCCCCTCTGACAGCAGCCTCGCCTCCAACGCGCTCGCTTCATTTAACAGCAACAATGTGTCTGAACCCCGACAAGCTGTCGCATCTCTCTCCACTCGGCTGTGTGAGCCCAAGCATGAGCTCACATCTGACTGTGTTTAACAGCACAGAGCGGGAGCTACCAAACCAAACACCTCTGTGTGTGGTGGTGTTCCTGCACGGCCTGGCTTCCTGCCAACTACTTCTTCGTCTGATTTAATTCGATTCAGAGGGTTTAGTGGAGGATGTGAGTGACATTAGGGGAAAATTGAGATTCATATATCTTTTGAAAGCTCTTCATGAGCCCTTTGTGATGATCATGGAAATCATTTCAACACACTGAACTGGTTTGAGTAACCAGCTCTCCTTCATGTTTCCTTTTTTCTGCACTTTGTATTTTTTTTTCTTCCTTCTTCCTTTTCTGTGATATAAATGAAACAAAAGTCCTGAGGGACTGAAAAGTCTGCTGAAATGAGGATGAGTCCGTTTGATCCATTATCGTGCATTCTTCAATATTTAGAATTATTTAATAAAGATAGGAAAAAAATGACTTGTTGAAACTAAATAACCTTACTGTGACCTTTTGTGAAGCAGCGATGCTTATTCTCTCCCTGAAGACAACAGGTGGATGTTTTGTCTCCTTTCTTTTCTTTGAATACTGGAGTTTCCCAGCAGACCTTAAACAACCCCAACAATCCCTACCTGAGGGCTAACAATAAAAAACATGTTCCTGCTGTGGGAAACTCTGCATCTGTTGACATTAAACCTATTTGATGCTGATACATGAGAAACTATCATTAAACATATCTGCAGAGGTTTTTGACTTGTTGTTAAGGTTAGGTACTTTACATTTACCAAGGGTGTCAAAACTGCAAAAAGTTAACACGTGTATATTAACTTTAGAAAAATTGTTTCATTTGTGAAAAAAAAAAACAATTATATACAATTATGTTTGCACTTCAGATGTCACCCTGTTTTAAAATAATGTGATATTCACATTTGTCAGTATGGAATAACTGGAATAATAATGGAAAATGACTATAGCACACGTTCACATAACTGTGGAAAGATTTAAAAAAAAATGACCAGGATACTACATTTATTTATTTTTTTTATACTGCAAAATACAGTTTTCAAACTCACAAAGATCTATTGACTGCTGTAGTGGAGCCAGTTTGTCCCAGAAATAAAAGTGTCCCAGTACTGAACTGGAATAGACGTGTAAAAATGTACAGTGTTGAAAAGACAAAATGTGAGAGCTGCAAAACTGATCATTCAGGTTTATTTTCTGCACCTCATGGTGAGCTGCACATGGATACCCAAATTGTTATTTGGGAAGATGAACAACTCGGATTACGGACAGCTGGCACGGACTGGGAAGGCTTGGAGCCTCAGGCCATCCTTCCGTCCGTCCGTCCATCCGTCCGTGCCTCCATTCGTCCACCCACCCATGGCTCTGACCTCGTCCTCATGTCTTCATTAGTCGGTGCAGGGGCCTACAGTGCAGAGAGGCCCTGGGCTGCTTCAGCATGAAAGCTTTCCTTGCATCGCCCCTCCCATCCACTCTGCTTTTATGTTCCCTCAGGATTAACTGGTGCTTGTTAAATAGGGGTTGTGGGAAGTGAAGGCTGGGGGGAGAAGGAGGGAGGTAATGAATTGACAGATTTTGGGAACAACAAGGTTTAGAAGTTGTACTAACAAGTGCTGTTGTGCAGAAAGAATTGAGTCGAGAAGAACTAACCTGCAACTAATCTCCAGCCTTGACCCTTCGAACACAGCCTGCTCTTAAGAAGCGTTTATACTGCATTAGTGCTGAACAATATGGACGCAAAGCCATATCTATACTTATTTAATGATGTATTTTCTGAATATTTTTTTTACAGGAGCTAAAAGTTATAATTGTTGAAATTTGGTTAAAGCAATAAAACGTCATGGGAACAGCAAACGTGATAGCTACAAATGTAAAAATAAATAAATAAATAATAGACAGGTCTATTAAGAAATGTACCATTTTATTATAGCCACTTGATTCCTTTCTGAATCCTTTTTCTCTGACATTACTAGTTTTGACCTTATCATTCAGAGGTTATTGTCAGTGACAGGTGTCATTTTTGGCTGTCAAACAGATTAAACACATATAAAACCAAATCCAAGTTAAAGTAGACTAACTTGTAAGCATTTCTTGTGCTGTCAGACTCTTAATCACAACAATAGCAACAGTTTGTTTTGTTTTTTTAATCCCTGAACCTGCAGTTGACCCAAAGCATCTACTGATCTAAAAAAAAAAAACACTACCACTAAAACCATTAAATAATACACCACTATTAAAGGCCAACAAAACATTGAAATACATGAAAAATGCATCAAATATGACCCATTTGGATGTTCAGACCATTTTGTATAACACTGATTTTTTTTTTTTTTTACCAATAAAACCCATGTTATTTGACACACATTAGTGGTTCTAGACACTTATTTTTATGGTCAGTTAAAGATATATTTTCATTTCATTTCACATTGCGCTTCTATGAACAACACTTAGGAACAAACTTTTTGCTAAAAAAAAATTCAAAAGATTAAATAATAAATGGTAAAAAATAAGGTTAGATATTGAGAAAAATATGTACGTATAAGCCACTACCAAAATAGTGGTCTGTCTTTAGTGGTGTATGTAAATGCTGTATTTACTCTTACTGATTCATAGTAAGAAACATAAAATGCGAAATCAAGTGTCGAGTTTGCAGCGTTAAAAAAAAAAAAAAACTCACATGATAATTTAGTTTAATAGAATAAACTGAGTATTCCTGATCAGTTGTACATGTTGTATGCTGTGTAATGTGATGTATTGTGGGTCAGCTGCAAAACAACACAACTATTTAATTCATTTACTTAATTTCTGTCTTGGTGGAGTTTCCATTATTTCCGTGTTGTTGCCATCTTCACCACGTCTGTGACATAAGTCTCAGCTCCTCCTGCTGATGAAAGAGGTTTGTTTATTCATTAATCAGTATCCTTGTCTTACCTGAGTCTTTTTTTTTTTTGTTACCTTTTTACTTGTTACTATGGAGGGCTGGGAAGGCGCCTGAGGAGCTCGGTGGAGTTGTTGGTACTTGAGGCTCAGCGGTCAGGGCCTGAACCAGTGAAGGCTTTTATAAGAACAACTCATTAACAGACAACCTCTCCGCTTCTTCCCCTTGGCGACCACGAGTGCCGTTTGGAGAGGCTGCTTTTCTCTTTCAGCTGCACAGAAAAGTCAAGGCTGGTCGCTCTGGGTACTGATTGCATTTTTTCCCCTTTTTTGCCAGAGTGCCTATTCAGACGAAGGCAGGCAGGAGTGAAAGCTTCGCAAACATTAATGACGCGCTCAACTAACAGTTTTTTTCTTTGTCATCTCTCCTCCTGCCGGCCAGATGATGAGTTTGTGGAGGAGGAAGAGGAGCCTGAGCAGCTCTGTGTTTGACGGGTTGACTTTTAAGGTCAGCGTGGAGAGTTTGGCGGCTGATCAGGTAGTTTGGTGAAAACAACGCAGTGGAGCTTTACCAGTACGTGAAATACACCAAAGATATAAAAGCAGTCTGGACTGTCTGCTTTGACTTCTTTTTTATGAGTTCTCTGGTGCTTTTCTATGAGAAAACAAATGAAGATTCCTGTAGAAACGTCGCCTCGGCTGTTTCTTTGATTTCTTGTTGATGTTTGAGACCTTCAGCTGGTGCAGGGTCTATACTTATAGAAATGGATTAATAAAGAGTTTTGT
Organism: Maxillicosta whitleyi; assembly: GCA_029822895.1. Classification (NCBI taxonomy): domain Eukaryota; kingdom Metazoa; phylum Chordata; class Actinopteri; order Perciformes; family Neosebastidae; genus Maxillicosta; species Maxillicosta whitleyi. The sequence goes on from JAPSES010000249.1 coordinate 13,028,145, forward strand.
ACTTGAGTATCAACATTATCAACATCAAATAGAAAGTCACTGCAGTCAAAAAAAAGTTATCTAAACTGCACAAAACTGGTCTTTTCTTTATATGAGACTATTATTAAATAAATTGCATTTAATCGTACTTTCATGTTCATCCTATGAAAGTGCTTTTATACAGAAGACAGGACAAAGTACAAACTTAACGAACAAAAGCGCGAATGTTGTTAAAGCAAAAACTGATTAATTTTACTGAAGTTCCACTGCATTACCGGCGTCTCAGATATAAATGTGCATGTGAATTGTTGTCAATCACCACAGCAACATTAACAGCTTTGATAAAGTCGGGCAGCATCTCAAAGTGCTACATTTGGAACTTGTCTGGTTCAAAGTTGGGACAGATTATTTCCTACGGTAGTGTTGCTTCAGCCTTTCACCAGAGTATTTCTGTTTTTAAGCAACTTCTATTACTTCCTGCTGCATTTGTCTGATTACTTTAGATGGACATTTCAGTTGGTTGTTAAGGCCAAAAGAAAATCGCTTCATGCTCTGTGCTCTTCATACTTATGCTCAGCCTTGGGGTTTGTGATGCCAGAAGTAGTCTCAACAAATACATACAAATAATGTGAAGGAAGAACAGCAGCCGATGGTAACGGTAACATGATTTCACAATGCAATAGGCAGTTTCATACCATTTATGATATTAGTACTTGTTATCTCTATGCTTCTTCTATTACAATACACCTATATTGTCATGTTGATACAAAACACAAACACGTTTTGCAGGCTTTGTGATATTATGTCCGTTTTTACATAAGTTTTGTATCTCAACATACACTCGCACTTTTATCAATTGTTTCCATTTGATGCGACTTTACATCTCTACTTCACTACATCTCAGAGGCAAATTTTGTCCTCCACTACAGCTGTTTGACAGCTTCACTTGAATTCCTATTCAGGTTTTCATCCCCATTATGCATGGTTTAACATTCCTTTGTGTGTTCAGATAATTGTCGTCCTTCTTTAGATAAATAAACTCCTTAAAAACCCTCTTGAATTTCCTGGAAATAGATTTTCATTCAAAATAAAAAAAAAAATAAAAAAAATACAAGATTCTTTGTCTGAGCTCTTTAGAAGTTGACTTTTCACCGATATTTGGTTTTCACAAACATTAACACCACATGATCTTATAGAAAATGACACATTGCTGTAAACTAAACTACACACCAGTATATAATATTTAATATTGTGGTTCAGATAACCTTGTACAGCCTGTACAACAGTAAAATGCAACATCCATGTAGATGCTGTATTAGTATGAATCCAAAATGTAATAAACGTATATAAGCATATTTTGTTGAGGACATTTGCATACTTAAAAACTTGAAATGTTTTTTGTTGTAATGGACTTTTGTCAGAGTGGTTAGTAGTTTTACATAACTAAATATTTCAAATCAGTGTTATTGTGAGCATTTCCCTGCAGGTTTTCATCAGGTGACATGTCTTACCTTTGGCCTTAAGAGGGAAAGGTGAAGGTCATCTGTCTGGTTTCTGTCTCCTCAGGCCTGATGGGATGGGCACAGTGACCATGGACGAGAAAGAGCAGTTTGAAGCCATCAGAAGCCGGCTGATGTCTCTGCTTGACAACCAGATCACACATTTTAGGTACGAACACACAAATGACACAACACCATGTGTTATTTAGCATTTGGGATCATAAGAGTTGACGTTTTCAACCATCATTGTCATTGACAGAAATATGAAATAATGCATTAATTACATTACATCTAATAACATATATTACCATTATGTCATTTTTGTCTAATGAAACAGCTGCAGGTAACATTGAACTTTGGATTTTAGTAAAGGGGCACTTATATATTTAAACATTGTTGTCAACTTTTTAGTCTTAATCAATTATTCTAATCCTGTAAAGGTAGGATTATCATTTCAAGAACAACCTACAACATTCACATATATTAATGTGTCATTTTCTTTTTTGGGATTTTGTCATTATAATTCACTTCCTCATACAGTTGTGGAAAAAATTATTAGACCATAAAAAGTCATCAAAAACAACAGTTATACAATCAAGTACTAACCCCTGTGTGTGCCATGTGAATAAAACAGACAGAAAAGAAAACGTGGAAAGCCTAAAAGCACATTTTTTTTGGCTTTCATACGAGCTATTTTTGTTGTTATCATTGTATTTGTCCAAACATATGGACATTTAGTTGTACCAGACATTGAAATGAAGAAGAAACTAAAGACAACAAGGGTGGTCTAATCATTTTTTTTCCACAACTGTATATCCATGTGTCACCAAAACGTCTCCATTGACACCATTTTGGACACCTGCTCACAACCCAAAAAGAAGCTAAACATCCTAGAGAACTTTTGCCCTTTTCCCTGAACAATATTGGATAGTGCCAGAACTATGTACAGCACTGATACACTGCTAATGAAGTGCGATGCGAGACTAATGTGAACACATCAACAAAGTACATGTCATAGGTCCAGTCACGTTTGTATATACCTTTAAATAAACCAGCCTAACTCGTATAAAAAGCTCAGGTATGCTGCTTTAACTTTCTCAAATGGGTATTTTTAGCCCCATCAGCACCATACAACAGGTGCAGGACATGCGCCGGCAGCGGCTGATGAGACCTCCCTGCATCTGCGTGCTGCTATTCAGCTGTGCGCTGCCGTGTGAACACATTGTGAAACGGTGTGAAAGCAGCAGACCTTGAGACCTTGAGCAACACTCATGTGAAAGGACCTGTGCCATTAACTGTCTCCACACCCAGCTCTTTAAACTCTTCACGCCTGAGAGGGGCCCTCCATCTGGCCCCTGCGAGGAGAAGGGGGGTTGACCAGCGGGAGTCATTACTAACTCACCTCAACAAGAGGCTAATGCTGGTAAACAATGGTCAGACAATGTTGGGATTATGCTAATTTCCCCTCAGAGAAGAGCAGGATTTCCACAGTTTGCTTTAGATTAAAGATGAGCTCAGCCACTAAAGATTCAGTCAACATTACACGTTTTACTTCCAACTGCTCCTCATTTCCACTACTAATGATTATTATTACTATCATTATTATACTTAATGATGATTATACAGGTGTTCTCTAACACATATTATGTTTCTGGAGCAGAAAACCCAGTGTTTCCTTCAGAGTTTTTAGTAAACTATTAAAACAAAACCCTGATTTGATGAATAGAATTCATATCTGTCCTTTGTATTTTCAGTATATCTCTGTATTTGGTTTTGTGTACTTCATAATTTGAGCGTTAATTTCAGAATTGTAAATTAAATTTTACTTGAAGTACATTTTATTTTATAAATTTAGTTTCAACATGTAATTTACATTTGACACAAATCATCTTTTTCTATGCTATTACTGAAATCGAGCAAATTAAATTATATGTGATGAATATTCAGATTCTAATAGTGAATATTCTCAGCCTTAAACATCCATATATCCAAAAGCATTGTGCTTTATGTACTGTTATGGCCCAAAGTTTTCATGATAATAAAACTTTTTTCTATTTTCCATGTGCTTCTGAGGTACATTTCAGGACAATTAGAAGCATTGTATATATTTTAAAGACTTTTTTTTTTTTGACAAATAAAGGATACAACTGACAAGAAAATCTCATTGTTCTGAAATATGTGCAATGACAAATAAAATGCATTTTTGGCACTCCCAGACATTTTGAACACAGCTGTATGACAAAACATGACATCATTCTTATTTACTCTATTTATTCCAATGTAGTAACTTTAGCCCTAGATAGAAAATGTAAAGATAGAAATAGATAAAGAGGTATTTCCTCAGAGGAAACATGAAATATGTACATATGATTTAATATATATATAGAAATCCAAACTGTACGTATGTAAATATCACATTCTATTAAACGGACTAACTCTTACGTAACTATGACAGAGAATATTCTGTATGAAGAACCCATAGTCCTCACCCTTCATTGTGCTTCAGGAGAACAAAGTTATGATTTTTGTCATATTAAATGTCAGGAAGGTCATGGTTTGTGGCAAAGATCGTGAAGAAACATTTAGTTTTGTCTCAAACAGCTCAATGGACTGCATCTCTTCTTACACCGTACACATGTGTCCAACACTAAAAGCCTTATCATGTTTTACCGAAATATTTACGAGCCAGGAGAAGAAGTATAAAACTGTGACTACATGACTACAGTCTGGTCATGTTGAAGCTGCACAGACATTTTCAGCGATTATGAACATATCATGGAGAGAAACAGTTATGATGGTGTCACCTGGTGTCACTTATACATACGTTGTTTTTGTTTTTTTTTACAATACAGTACAATATAATCTCCTTGGTTGAGGACCAGGAAAAGTAACAAATAAATAAATAAATAAATGAAAAGAACAGTCTGTGTTTGAGTTTTACCACAAACTGCGACTTTCCTGACTATGTATGAATGATGGCATAATTCAAGCGAAATGTAAATATAAGTCTCAATATATCTAAGTCTAAATATATGTCTCTCACCAAAACTATCCCATAGTCGAAAAACAGGAAGGGGTTGGATTTTGGGTCTCTATTGCAAAATGGATTTATGGAAATTTAATAATAATAATAATAATAATAAACTTTATTTGTATAGCACCTTTCATACAAAAACTGTAGCCCAAAGTGCTTCACATTGATTAAAAATTAAAATACAATTTTAAGACAAGGTTGAAATAAGAAATACATTAAGATTTGAAATTTAGTAAGAACAAAAAACACTGCACGTAGGTTCTAAAATACTGGAAAAGTTAATACAGTTATACTGCCCTCTTAATTGCAAAACAAGTAATGGAACATTAAGATGCATTATGAAGAACCCTACAACGAATGTTTTGATTAAATGTGTGATTCATCACTAAGGTTCCAGTGGTGTAGTGTTGTGACAAAATAGAAGACTATTTATTTATTTATTTATTAATTGTCACATGCACCAGCTATAATTCTTTTAATCTGGCCTGATTATATCAAACCATCATTATAACAGACAGCACAGAGCTTTTCTTTCATGAAGTCTATTAAATGCAGTGTTTTCATTTCTGATTTTCTATTACAAAGGAGTGAATCAAAGCCTTCACATGCATAAAAACAGACTCAGTTATGCTACTCACAGAACATATACATTTATAAGCATAATCATAGTCTCCAGTGCAGAAGAAATGTTGCAATCTTTGCATCAAATCAGATTTTCCTTTTAATATTGTGTCCAGAAGAGAGAACAATGACTATTTTTGATCACTTTTTTCACTTTCTTAGACTCTGAATGTTTTTTTTTATGGCTGGTTCTGTTCCTGATCACAGCCTTGGTGCTGGTTTTCATTGCCATGAGAGACTGGCAGAGTGACTCACTATTCTTTGTAGTGGTGAATATATTCAGTTCATATCTCTGCTGTACACTTAAATGATGTATTTTACAAAACTACACAAACTACAAGTCTTTAATCCAAACACTTTGATAATGCCTATAGCTACTTTCTTGAATCTTTTGAAGTACTATAGAACTCCTTTAAAACATCCTTTCATCCATAAATCAATTAGAATTTACACTACTTTTTCATAACAGATTTAGTGTTAAGTACAATTATCAGAACAACATGAACAGTCACTATTATGAAAACTTGCTTCTAGTTGAAAGCAGAATTTATGTGGTGACCCCCCACAAAAATCTCTTGCAATCCAATCTTTGCTAATGCATGTCTAAAATGTTATCACTACCTTTCCGGTGAAATTATTTGCTGAAAAATGACATATTCTGCTCCATAATGGATTTTCTTTTAAATGAACATTATGAACTCCTGACTTTACTTTCTGTCCAAACACTTTGACAGAAAGTCCTGCCTGATATTATATTTTTAAACCCACATCGGTGCATCTTGTTCTTCAGTGGGAATGAACAGAACATCTCCGTGTAAGTTTTTGTCATATTAATGGATGACCTGTGTGACCACGTGCCTTTGTTTATTAAGTACTGTTCACTTGTCAATTAGCAACATGAAACCTCCCTGAACCGCCTCAGACGGAGCTGGAGGTGAGAAAAGCTTCTTCATCAGTGTAATTAGATGAAAGGAGGCAGCCATCTGTTGAAGGCATCTTTCTGCTGCTGCTACTCTCGCCCTTTTTTCTTCTTCTTCTTTTTTTTTTTTTTGTCACATATGTGTCCTTGAGATTGTTTTTAAATGCAATGGCCGCCTACGTTTTGCATCTGCAGGTACTGCTTTCCTTTTGGACGACCAGATGGGGCCCTGAAAGCAACACTCTCCCTGCAGGAACGGGTACAGAAATGCATCTCAGTTTCTAATATACTGTAAAAAAAAAAAAAAAAAAAATTGTCTGCATGACCACTGCATTTCAGTTCTGACTTTGAGCCAGGTCTACTAAGGTCCCAATTTGTGTGTATTAATTTGTGTGCATAATCTAGAATTTTGCGTGTGAACCGTGGTTTGTGGATGATTTACCAAGATTCTTTTCACAAATGACAACAGGTGCAAAGTCTTGGAGACCGCCCTATTTAAGTGCAGATTTTGCGTGCGCTAATGGTTGTCGTCATGGCAACGATAATGCGCTGGAAAAGCTGCTCTGGGATACACGATGACTAACAGTAACAGTGAGCTGGAGTGATCCAGACACATGTAAATGTAGCGTTGGAGGTGTTTTATCATAGAAGGTATCCCGTAACTGGCACTAAATCATCTCCTAGTTCAATGAGGATTTCTAAAATGTCATTACTGGGCAGCGCCACCAGATTTAGGGCTGTGGGGGTTGTTGGATTGAATGTCAGGGACAAGTAATTTTTTCATACTGTTGCATAATGTCAATGCGATATTTTTAATCACAATCAAAAATGTTCACATGGGGGTGAAAAATTCGTTCTCTGCGTCTTGTTTCATATTTCGATGTTTCCTTCTTACAACAACAACCACAGCCATATGTGCGTGATTACACCTACAAACTGTTTTCACCTCTTTTTAAGACATATTACATACACAGTTTCTATGAGCAAAATTTGCTTTCAGGTTTCTTAAATCACTTTGAGTGTGCTAAATGAATATATTTACACTTCCCCCTCCCATATTGCATATTCACTGTGGCAAACATGCTAACTATATGCAGTTGCACTATTATAAGCCTATGAAAGACACAATCCATAGTGTTCACTGTCAGTGAATCAGTTGAATCAGTTTTCGTACATGCAAACCTTAAGTAGATCTGGCCCTATGTGTGTTAATGCTGCCAGACAGAGTTTTCCTTCTGTTTGCCTTTCAGGTTTTGATGAAAGACATTACAACACCTGTTCCTCCTGAGGACATGAAGAAACTGGTGCAGAAATGCTTGGAAAAAGCAGCTCAGATAAACTACAATCAACTGATTGGATATGCTCAGATTAAAGGTGAGACAACAGATTATTACTAGATCATTATTTATTTTGCATATTCCACTATAAATCACATACAGCCAAAACAGCCCCATCTTTAAATTTCAGTTGTTAAAGAATAAAATAAATAATTCCTGACCACAGTCCTCAATACACTCTGAGTATTTTTTAATTTACAATGTTTTGGTGTGTAAAACCTTGATCGGTATCAAAGGAAACATCACATAAATGCACATAGAAGCTGACCCCGTTGTTAAATCAGTAGGGCATTTGGATCAACTTGGTGACTGAAGCACCATGAATGGATATACACAGCATCACATTCAGTGTCAAAAAAACCCAAGGGCGCACGAGTCAATTCACGATGAATGTTCTCATCCATTCAGTATCAAAGCCACATCCACAATGCACTAGAACGTCCAACGTTCTAACATAGACAATAAGTCAATAGCGTGGCAGTGCAAGTTCATGAGAAGTACCATATTGTCAGGCATTAAATGTTACAAACCATGTCAGATCGATTGAAGGAGAAAGTGAAATGCAACAAATTGTGGTCTTACATACATACAGTTGCTCTTTGTTTGGATTTTCTTTAGCTTTACCCATGTCTGCAAAACCACAAGGTTCGTATCTTACATATAAGATGAAGAGCAAGTGGTGATGGTCAGAGTGGGAGATGTGTGTCTTATTAGATGACATAAACATAAGAGAACATTTTATAGAATACTTAATGACGACAGAGAGGCTTTATCATCACCTCTTTCCACTTCCTGACCATGATGTTTCCACCACCAAATGAAATGCATATCATAGCACATTAACAGCTGCTTGAAGGCATCACACACAAAAATAAAGGCTAATAGTTTCAATGACCTTAACAGTGTTGATGAAATATAACATTCAAGTGCATTTTTAACCAAGTAAGACATTAACCGGAGTATTTAAAGCGAGAATGAGTGTGAGGGACATGCAAAGGTTTTGAGGCATTATCAAAAGGCAGAAATATATGAAAGTGTTTCCATCATTAAAATCCTGTTAGTGAATTTATTTACACCTAAGCAGAGTCAACAGGTCCTTAACTTTGTCCTAAATTAAGGTCACAGTTATCTGCAATACTGATAATCCTTAAACCTGGCACTTGAATGTCTTAAAAATACCACAGACAGACTAAATGATATGGATGAATTTTCTTTGGAAATCACTGTAAAGAATTTGGCAGATTTCTAATTAGTGTTTAATTAGTGATGGGCATGAGTGGAGGTGCCCACAGTCATTGATGGGTGGAGGGTTTTAGGTATGAGCATCACCAGGAGCAGAAACACTGGAGAAATACTAACCCAACATATGATGGGTTGAACATGGTTATGTCTGGTTCAAGGCTGTGACCAAGTTTCATTAGATTTGGAATTCTTCTTTGCGACAAAGTTAAGAGTGTTTCACGTTACTGACATGTTCAATTACGTCTGCAGTTTTCCTCAGAGTCATCTGATGTGTGAGCGCATCATTTTTTTTTCTAAATCATATGACCAGAACCATGTCGCAAAGAATTGTTTATATCTTTTATTGTATTGATATTTTTGTGAATGTAAAGGTCTGAATTTGACCCAAGATCACATGTTGTGAACGGAATTCATGACATGGAAAGACTGGCCTTCTCAAAGACTCACTGCTGACAAATGAAAATAGAAAATGGGATGTTTGGTCGTCAGAAATCCTTGAGCTTGTACCAGCGTATATTTATGTATACTTATTTTGAATTATTTGTTGTTTGTCCTGAACCTGTCTGCTTTGTTTGTCTAAGATTGAACCTAGATGCTCTAATTATTATGGTTTCATTTGTTTGTTCTATACAATACAATACAAAATACAAAATAAAATGGCTTCAGTCATACATTTGGGCTCTTCAAACCTACATATAACCTGCTAACATTTAAAACCTAACACCCATTTAATAAAAAACCATCAACTGAAAGATTTCATCTGTAAATTAAGAAGAACTTCAGTTTGTGTTCGATATTTTTTACATTGTTGTTTTTCTCTCCTGGATACAGTCCACACACATGCAGTCTAAAGCCAAGAGTAAGATTCTGATGGGTACAATCAGAACCCAGATGCAAGACCAGGAAACCAGAACTAGGCTAATAACAGTCTTTATTCTCACACGGTTCAAAAATGAATTGTTTAATGGTCTCAGTCCCAGGTTCCGATTTGGAATCCTTTCTGACACCATGAGGTGCAGTTTCACCATGAAGATGAGGGAATTCTCGACAAGGAGGGTCAACTTCCCAGTCGAACAGAGGGGCAGACAAACGGAGAGTGGAGGACAGGCGAGAGCTCGAGAAACAGGAAATCAACTTTGAGGCAGAAGGCGGAAGAGTCTGAAGGCAGGTCGGGTTACGGGGGCTGAGGCAGGGAGACATAGTCAGAAGGCAAACAGGGTCGGATCCAGGCAGCAGACAAGAATCAGGAACAGCGTAAACAGGCAGGTAAAAAAAAACAACTAGAAAGTCATGCAGGAGCAGGAAGAATCAGGCAGAGAACACAGAGCAGAGGCATGAATGTCTACTGTCCACCTGATGACTCACAGGTGGACGGAATCATGGCATGGCAGAGAGAGAGAGAGAGAGAAAGCAGCAGAGATATGACAAAAATATGACAATTAAAATGTATATGACATAGATGGATGACAGTATTTTAGTAAACTTAAAATATATGTCTGTAATAACAGTACAGATTCTTAGTTTTCTTTAGTTAAAGCTGTGGTTGTATCCAACTTCCGTGTCATATTTTGCATTTATTTAAAATCCTCCTTCTTTAATTGGTCTCAAACACATACAGTATGTGCAGCATTGTACTATGTGTTAGAGCCAAAAACATCATGTACATGTCTGCATCTGTGTGCTCTGTCTGCTGTGGGGTTAATGATCGTCCCTTTTGTTTCAGGCGATGCTCAGGCAGCTCCAGAGAAAAGACTAGAGGACATGATGAGACTCGGGGAACTCTGCATCGAGGTCCTGCAGCAAAACGATGAACATCACTCTGAGGTATTTAAAGCCTGTGTGGGATTAAAAACCTATGTGTTGACTAGTTTTGTTTCAAATCCAGACACAAATGAAAAGCAAAGAAAATGACTTACTTAATTATCTCCTCCAAACTCCGCTGGTGTTTTGACACAATCCTTCCTGCATTGAGCAGATATGACAGACAGCGATTATTACACATCGGGCTGCCACTCAGCATTCATTTGATTTTCAGTTATTTTGGGTGGATTCATTAATGAATCATTAAATTGGTGAAATGTGAAAAATAACAGCCATCTGTCCAAACACATCCTTGAAATAGAAATTTGTCATTCGTACCAAAAAGAAACACCAAAAAGTTAAATAACAAGTAAAGAAAAAGGGTCATCTTTATGGAATATATATATATATATATATATATATATATAAATTACCAGTGTTTGGCTCCAGTGGTTGCATTTTTTATGACACTTGACAAGACGCTGCAAGTCACTTGATCATTTCATTAACAATTTGATCACTTTTCGCAGCACTGTCCATTTTCTTCCATCGCCCAAGTGACAGATGACACGGAAAGTGGCGGCGTTGCATTAACGTCTGCTGTGGCGAAAACAACGCCCACGGCCCATATGTACGAAGTAGTGCAAAACTGATCAATCATAGGTGTTGAGACGTGCCGGTTTGATCAGCCCCAAGTGGCAGCGTGCCGCTCAGACATCTGTTTCTGAGCTAATAATAACGTACCACGTTTTGCCGCTGCCATGACGACCGGTACATCCCTGCTCCGAGCTTCAGATGTGATGTTAACAATAAATTAGAGGCTTTTTGTCAGAGCACCACAAGCTGTCACAGCTTAAATTTAGAAATGAATCATAATTGTTTTCCCAGTTACCGTCTGACAGTTGCGTGTTCGCTGCCTCCCCAGTTGTTGTTTACTTTTTGTCAGGGTTTCATTACGATGATGTCAAAGTGATGAGTCTGTGCTTTAGTCCACAGCTCCGCTACTACGTTCTGTTATTCCCTTATGATTTAAAGTTTGATACTGATAAACAACAAAAACACAGACAAGCAACAGCAGAACATGACTTTTTCCAGTAAAAGTAAACCTTTTTTTAATTAAATTTTTACTACTTGAAGGAAAATCTAATCATGTTAGGTGTAATGACACAGGTTTGTTCCAAACCACACTCTTCTTGTCTTGAATCATCTTGTTGGACCAGACAAAGCCTTTTAATAAATAAACCCAGCAACATGGTTTCGTCTCATCATCCTGGTTGTTCACTGAAATAAGACTCAGTGGCTTTAACTGGTAAATCTATCCAAATGTAGCACGTTGGAAATTAGTATTAGATTAATTCAGCAAAAATAGTGAAAAGTCAGACAACAAAAAAACCACACTGTCTCAATAAGAAGACATAACGAATATTTGATCAAATAATCCAAAACCCATTAAATTCATACATATGGAGCTGTAATAATTATTTCTAAAGCTATAGTTTCACATTCAACTGTCTCTTGGTTGCATAAATTGCTCCTTTCATCATTAATCTTTACAGAGTAATGAACGTTTTACAGTTTTTTTTCACTTTGTTTCAGTGAAGAATATGGTGATTTAATCATGTACCTAATTCCATGTACATAATTCAAAGCTATGATGATGCTTTGCCTTCAAATATGATAATGATAATGTTTAAATGTATGTCTTTTCTTTGTCTTTGTTGCTCTCCCTTGGAAGGGAAGAGAGGTAAGTTTGTTTCAGTCGCCTTGTTTTTGCATTTGTCATGTTTTAAGGATAATTTATCAGACGGCTGGTTGGTTGTTTACCTGCTTGACTAGTTTCAGCCACTTCCTTTAGCCTGCCCCTATACACACACACACACACACACACACATACATATATATAATTTTTTTTTTTTTTTCCATATCCCATACAGACAGCAGAATGGGGTCAAGTTGACCCCAAGGCATACACCACCCTATGACATGAGACCACCCTTTGAGACCTGTTAGATCATCAGCAGTCCAATGCCACTATTAACAGATGTGAAAAAGTATTAATCCTGTCATCAGCAGCTGTTACTGTCTGTGTTCCATGGGGTTTGTTGTTTGTATGTTTTTGTGGCTATTGACCACAAACCACAGAACTGTGGTCTATAACATGTTAACACTGCGTTAAATGGTAGATTAAATGATTAACTTGTTTCCAAACAAAATACATATATCAGTGTGTTTTTCTCATCACACTGCTGCTCTAGCTGTTTCGTTGTGTTTACCTCCATCTTGCTGATGATTTGAACAGAATTATGGGAGATTTCTCAGACCCCTCCATTTGTAGTGTGGTTCTGACATATCTTCATTTCGACGGCTCCACAGCTTTCCCCTGTAGCCCTTTCCCTACAACTCATCGAAAATGGGGACACCCCTACCCCCTCACGTGAACACACAAAATGGAAGGGGAGGGGTAAAGTAAAGCAAATTGGGCTTGGGCCAATATAGTTATAGTTATACATTCCTTTTAGTAATAATAATGGATTAGATTTACTGTATTTAGTACTTTTCTTTGAACACGTACAGTGGATTCATTAGTCATTCACTCTCTGGGGGTAAATGAAGCCGCCCTGGGGCAGAATGATGGAAGGTAAGGACAGAGTGAGATTCAAACCACCAACCCTTCGGTTATTGGTCGACTCGCTCTACCTCCTGAGTCACAGCCACCTCTGTGCTGTTTAATTAGCTCCCATGTAAGTGCAGAGCTACATGTGTTTGTGTTGTTTCCAAAGCTGCGTCCACCTTGAAGTTTGTCCGGAAGAGGCTATTATTCCGATTTTCTTCAAACTTTGCATGATTGTACTTTGGGTCCATGCGGAGGGCAGAAATATTTTGACTTTAAATATTGCAGATAGATTTGTTCCTATAGAACACATATAGTAATTAATATGTGGGCTTTTCATTGGTGACCTTGTATTTGACCTTGACCTATTTTTTCAAGGTCAAATACAGTAATATTACAGTTTTTGCCTAATTG
>JAPSES010000249.1:13045129-13058073 GCA_029822895.1 Maxillicosta whitleyi
GTACAGATAACTGCCACAAAATGTAGTGAAGTAAAAGTAAAAGTATGCATTATTATTTTTACTTAAATAAAGTACAAATACAAAAAAAATCTACTTAAGTACAGTAATGAAGTAAAAATACTTTGTCGCATTCCACCACTGATTTTTTTTTCATGTGGTCATAAAAAATGTTTTAAAGTGTCTGCTTATGTTATTTTGTCAGATTTTTCAGGAAATACAAAAAAAAAACTGAAATAGATTATTTAATGATTTAGGCACACAAAAAAAAGTAATTTTTGTCAAATTCAAAATGACTTAAGGAATTAGGTGATAATATATAATTTAACACATGATAAAACAAACGACCATGAAAATTAGACTGAAGTTCACCAGATGTCAGACGCTGTGAAAGCCTAGAACGACTTAATAGAATCAATCTCAAGATCATAAATACATTTTTTACCTGTGTTGAAGTAACAGAGCTTGTGATCTCATGGTTTTATCGGGTTCATTTATCTATATACCTTGAAAAAAATTCAGCTTTATTCACTCAAGATAACAAAATGACTCATTGTTATATCGTGTCCTGAATCCATACATTATGTTTTAATAATAGTTATACATTCTCTCAACAAAATAAAAAGTTATATTTATGGTTCTGTTTAATGTATCGTCAGTTTGCTGTGTTACACAGTGTGTTATGATAATGAGACAAACCCAAAGGTATGTGCTATGCTTATTGCAGTGACATTTTCCTCCTTTCACTTATGATGTTGATTAGAGGTTGGAACGCCATATCAGCCTCTTATAGCGTCTGCACTTCAGGCAAGGTCAGCACAATTTATGCTGTTATCTAAAAAAAAATGTGCATTTTGTTTTCTCCACGCATTGATACATTGATCCATAATGAGAAAACAAGCTTCTTGATCTCGAGATAACACGATAATTAACTCATGATCTTGAACTGGCATTAAAGAAAATAATTGCCGGCGCGTCCGTTCTCGGCCTTCGTAGAAAGCAGCATCTCTTACAATTTCATTTCACCAGAGGAGAGAAAAATTTGGGCTCATTGTTTCCTCTCTCTGCTCCAAGACTTTGTCTGGGAGCCAGCTGAGATTTGGCAAGATGCAAGGCATTATTTAGTATGTCTGATGCCAAAGTATGTCCAGTACAGTAACAGACAGGCAGGCAGACAGACAGCCAGCCCAAGGGCATTTTCAGAGGAAAAATAACAGCGTTTCATTATGTGAAGATGCCATAAATCTCTTTTATTGTGGCTCATATCTTTTATATTTCTTCTAATTACCCTCCTCTGTTAATGCCGTAATTATTCCAAGTGTCACAACATTAGCTGACTCGAATTGGAGCATAATGAGGCAATATATGGAACTGAAACACAGAAAATCATAGTTTTGACTGTTTGCTCAAATGAGGTCTTCCCTCTTTTATAATTATGTCTAAAGTGCGAGGAAAGAGAGTTCAATTGCAATCAGAGATGAGAAAAGTAAAAAGCAATCTGCAGAAAATAAAACAGATCCGCGATCCTGTTTTTGACCTGAGATTAAAAACATGAACAATCCTCGACACACATTGGTCACAACATTATTTTGACGTTTAAGTGGTTCCGAACATCCGCCAAACCTTCGGCGGTGACCACCAGGGCACCAGTTTCAGCTGATGATTCCGACCGACGGTTTCTCCTCAACAAGTGCATTACCTCCCAGCAGTTCTATACGTTGGTAAATGCTCACTTGATTGTCAGCGTGTGAAGGCGAGCAGCTGCAAGAGAGGCAGATCCACTCTCTGGAGGGCAAAAAGGCTAGTGTTAATCATGATGGAGCAGAGCGAGAGGAATTAAAACTAATGAAGTCCTCAGAGACCAGCCTGCTCCAGTCTCACCCAGCACTGTCTTTGTCTCTGTTCGCTGTGGGATGTAAGATTTATCTGTTTCTCTCAAATCAACATGAGGGTTGGAGAAGGTGTCGGGTGTCACTGCCACCTGTGCAGTCAAATATGGTCCTTGTGCTGCTTTCACATCACACTAGTGAATATATAGAATGGACAGACTTAGCCATCACCTATAGGAGACCCTGCAGGAAAGGTCCATCCCCCTACTGCCAAGTACACTTCTGTATATTTAATGTATTTAACCTCATCTTACCTCTTCGGTTTCACCTGTCCCAGGCCACTAATGTGCACCAGTAAAGTCATAATTTTCATTGTTATAAGTGTGTGACTGTTACTCTTGGCTCTTCCTCTCTTCTCTGTGGCTGTAAGCTTGTCGTGTTTGGGCTGATTTAACATCATGAAGTTGGCAGGATGTGCTTTGCATTAGGCACTAGTATGATTACAGATTTAATGCAACAGACGACAGAGGATAGTAATAGTAATATAACTTAATTGCCAAGAAACAGTGTGGTACTATTTATTTTGTTGCTCTTTGTTGAGAAGTATCTAGATTTGTTTGTTAATCCATTTTGGCACCAACACACACTGAAGCTGTGTTCTCACAAAGCACAAAGTACTGTGTTTCTCACCTCAAGCAAACAATTGAAGTGCATTTGTAGGTAGTTCGGTAAATACAATATACACAACCGTGAGCAAAACGAACCCAAAAAGAATCCCACATTTTGTGTTATAACATTTATTTCCATCATTTTCTGGACACGTAACACTGCTGAACTAGACCTGTTTAACTGAACCAACCCCAGATCATAACACTGCCCCCACATTCTTGTACTATAAGCACTAGGCATGGTGGGTAATCACTTCATCTGCTTCTCATCTTGTCCTGATGTACCTATCATTCTGGACTCATCAGACCACATGACCTTTTTCCATTGAAACTCCATCCAGTCTTTATTCCATCTATCAAACTGACGACTGTTTAATCAATAACAATCCGCTCAGTGCATCAGTTTGACTTAAAGGACTTGGAAACCTCTTTGTTGAGTTAAAGCCAGGTGCTGACTTTTTTTCTAAGTTGTTTATTTTCATCCGTGTTAATGCCTGTATTATGCTCTGTGACAACAGGAAAATTAAAGCACAAGTAGGATTTCATGTTGCACGTCTCATTTCTCTTGTGGGACTTTTAAGTTGCATCTATTTTCATGTCCTTTGTCTTTGCAGCATTTATGAAACTCACTTTTACCTGTTTTAACTGAATAGAATATTATTCAATAGTAAATCAAACCAGAGAAAGAAATGCTCTTGAGGAAGTATTGATTTTTTGGGGGGGGGGTTTTGGCCTTTTTTCCTCTGTCACTGTCCACACAGCTCACCTGATCAACGGGACTTTCCACAAACACTTGCAGGAACTGTTCGTCCCTCTGGTGGTGCGCTACATCGACCTGATGGAGTCGTCCATCGCCCAGTCCATCCACCGGGGCTTTGAGCAGGAGACATGGCAGTCTGTCAAGTAAGACCAAAATAAGAGAATAGCAAGAGTTTTACATACCTCATGCACGTCACAACTCCTATTATTTACTAATTACATGTTATAGATGGTCATGAAACCAGAGATGATCGATTTGGATGTTGAGTTTATGGTTCATTTACAGTAAATTTTTGGTACATTTTTGTTCCCTTTGGACAGAAACAGACAAACTGTATCTACGGTTTCTAATTTCCATGTGATGCTATTGTTAACATATATACATACAGTATGTATCTGCCCAATGAATGTGTACCATTTCTAACTATCAGTGACTTTGATCGAACTTGGTTTTTGGATTTCAACTGTTTTTGTCATCCAACCTTTGAGCGTGGTCCTGTAAACTGTGATTTTTCTTAAAATACAAATAGTTTTTACTTCATAAGTGTTTATATATTCAAAGAAAACTTTTTCACCGTCATGTGTCTGAAAAAGTCTTGTGTGTGATTGAATTCTTTACTGTACTCGGTCAGTTTCAGCATCATCTCTGCTGTAGAAAACTGTCTCTTATTGTCATTGTCGTCTTTACCTTCTGTTTTTTTTTTTTTTACTGTTTGACAGTTTGTTGAAGTGAGCTCCTCTCTGCTGTATGAACCTATCAGAAACAATTAAATACAAACCTAACAGGGCAGCAACAGAACAAAAGAAGGCAGAACTGAATGTACAACACACAGCAAGGACACACACAGCCAGGAACAATACGCCGAGAGCTGCACTCTTTAACAAAAAAATGAAAGAAATGAAAGAAAATAGAATGAATAGATGTGAGCAGTGACTTTCTGTCTTTTATTGGTGTTTTCTATTCATCATTTACTGCAGGCAGAACAAGTGGATGGTATTATATGTTACTAGTCTTCAGTGTGTGTGTGTGTGTGTGTGCGCTATGCTAAAGGATGCCCATGGTCACTGTCGCTATTTTTTCTCTTTCTCTATGTCTTTTTACCCTTTTCCTTTTTCTGCGGACGCTCCGATCCAGCAGGTCATTAACTAACAATCTAGCAAGTGTTCCTCTTCCTAAAGTTCCCAGCCTTCCCCTCACACTGCCGCAGATGCCCAGCTTTTCTCCGCCCGCCTGGATGGGACCACTTAGTGAAAACACCACGTATGTATAGAGTCTGTGACAGTGAGGGGAGGGGGGGTTCGGAAACATCACTGTGGTCCGGGTTAGGGGTTTTCACTCTACATGACCCCCAAACCAGAGTCCTGCACCAAGTCGGGTACCCGCAGGTAAATGTGGGGACGGGTAAAAAAAAAAAAAAAAAAAGAAGAATTTTCATGGGTACAAGCATGGGTGAAGTTAAACTAAATGCGAGTGGGTATCAGGTAAGAGTAAAAAAAGTGTAAAAACTAAAAGATTCATGGATGAAAATAATTTACAGGACATTTAATAATGATGATCATCTAATTTGTCTATGGTTGAAACACAGCCCATTTGTTTTATTGTGAAGTGAGCTTCACTTTTGTTTACACACACAGACGTCATCGAGCAGCGCATGTTCAAGATTTATTGATGCCGTGTGTTTTAGCCAAAAATAAAACCCTTAAAAGTGAGTTAGTGTGTAGACAATGCTTTTAATCAGAATCAGAAAAAGTCTTTATTACCAAGTAAGTTTGCACATACAAGGAATTTATCTTAGTTTTCTGGTGCTTAAACATTAAACATGCAACAAGTACTAGTTAAAGATAATATAAAATATGAGAATAGCATACAGATATATTCGAAAATATTATAAGTACAGGTCGGGTTGGGGGTCTAATGGAGGCGGGTACAGGCAGCTGCAGACTGGACATTGAAAAAACACAGGTAACAGGTCAGGTTATGATACTCAGCTTTGTGGGTGTGGGTTTATAAAAGTGGACCCATGCAGGACTCTGACCCAGATCACTACCTGAACCAAGACCACTGCCCATTTACCACAAATATAGAACAGGGTTGCTCATTGAATATCAGTGAGCCAATAAAGCACTGGAAAGCACTTTTAATTTCGTTGTACTTGTGACAACGATAATAAAGACATTCTAATTCTAATAAAGGGTTAAAGAATTGCTTCCTACAGTAAGAATGTGCGAGTTTTATACAACACATACATTTATGTCAAATCAAATTCCCAATGACATGATTATTAAACAAATTCTTCTGCTGTGACATTTATATTTGTCAGAAATGTTGTAATATTAAGCAATGTCAGCCGGTGAGGAACAAAAAAAAGGAAAATATTTACTTTTATAAACAGCAAAAAAAATATGCTATTCTTATGAGGAGTGTGAAATAGTAGAAATGATTTTCTGCAACTCTGAGTCAAGTTGTCAGTCAATAAAAAGTCTAGTTCGACCATAACTTTTCAATGAGATACAACCCTTTTTTTGTAAATTCTTACATAAAAGAAGCTGGTTTGAAATCAGCTGAGTGAATGTATTTTACAAACAACTGCATTTTGTCAAATGTGATCTCTAAGGATGAAGGTTGGTGAAGCCTGCCTTAGTATCTTATTACTTAAGATCCATTTTGAGGTACTTTATGTGTATATCTCCATTTTACACCATTATTCCACTACGTTTCAGGGGAATAGTACAGTCATCTTAACAGTTTTTTCTAATATTATCAGATCCACTATCAGCACTGCAAAAATCTAAACCTTACCAAGTGTATTTTAGTCAAAATATCATCACCTTCAAAATAAGATAAGATATAAGTGAGATATAAGAACTTATTTTTAGATGATATATCTTCAAAATGTTATTTCAAGAAAACTTATCAAGATAATTTTCAGTTATTCCATTGACAGATTTTTTTTTTTTTTTTGCCTAATTAAAGTTAATCTTACTCTTTAGGTGATTATGTCTTATTTTAATTGTGATGAGATATTTTGACTAGAAATGACAAAAATACACTTGGTAAGATTTAGCTTTTTGTAGTGTGGTGACATTATTATTATTATTGTAAGAATTATTTTTCCTGTAAAAGGCTTTTTACCTGAACACATCACCAAATAATTTCAGTAATACCTCGATTCCTCCAGAAGTGGAGTTACACTTTAATAGAAATTCCACCTTTGTCTAGTTTTTAATCTATTTTTTGAGTGAACCTACGTCAAAATGCAAAGAGTAGACAGAGCCAGGCAGGAGATCAGAATCTAAAACACTGCACACAGACATTCAGTCATATGGAACGTCATTACATCCTCAATAACAAAAACAACATCAAAATACAGACATGATTGAATGGTAATAATTGGTTTTTAATCATTAAACCAACACAAACACCTGATCCATGTAAGTCCTTCAAATCCTACAAAACCCAAATCATAGCAAAAAAAAAAATAATAATAATAATAAAGACAAAAAAAAAAAAAATAGTTCAGAACCTTGACATAATTCTGCTGCTGAAACATTCCTGGTGTGGCATGCAGAGGACTGGTTTTGATTGACTGGGCATGAAAATGGACTTTTCTTTTTTTCTAGTACAGAATCTGCCATTTCTTTTACTTCACATCTCTTTACATGTTCAGTACAACTGTTCATGTCAAACCTCCTGCAGTATTTGTACCATATGAAGCGTTTAAATCGTCCACACACCCGTCGACGTTTAACACCTGGGTCTGATTTGGTCAGGTCTGTGGTCGGAGGTTTTTTTTGTTTGTTTTTTTTTTGAAATTCTTGTATGAGTGAAGACTTCCAGCCTGGACCATCCTCATGTTGTCCTGAATGCTGCACACTGACATCCATCACATTACCCCCCCTCCTTTGCATGTTTGTCAAACTATTCATGCCTTTAAAGACAGTTCCACGGTTTACTCATGCATGGCACGCTGCAAAACTCAGAATGTTTGATTGTAAAGTTTGGAATCCATAAAACATGGTGTGTTCAGTCATAATCTCTGGAAACAAAGTTAAGCTCCTTTATTTTGGTCTGAATGAGCCGGGACGGGCATGAGAGCGAGGTTTTGTGGTTTTCAGATTGTTTCGGTGACACTGTGGCTCTTTTGTCAGCGGGGCGTTGTCTTCATGCAATCATTCCCTGTGAGACTTGATAGTGCAGACTTTGTGATGCATCACGAGTCCCGGCTCCGTACAGTGTGCACCTCTGTGTGTGAGAAATATGTCGTAATAACACATCACCTCGGTCTTCTGTTGCAGCTTTCAAGGAATAAATCTGCCAGACATCTTGTAAGTTAAAGGATAATTTCTGTTTCCACCTGTGAAAATGTTTATTTTTCAAACTAGATCTTGTTCGTCTTCATCTCAACTCTCTTCATACCTGCGAGAATAAAAGAGAAAATCAACGTGACTGTCCTTAAGTTTTCACAGGTTTCTGTTTTTTTGGGTTTTTTTTTTTTCCAGTGTACATTTTCGTATATCACTAACTTTAAGGTTTTAATTGTACAGAAATGAAGCCATACTCATTTATGTTGCTGATTATAATCAGAAATTACATATAATATTTATGGAAATTTTATGTTTAAAAAGATATTCAGTTTCCAAGTAAAACCTCTACAGTTGTATTCATTTATATTTCTGGTAAACTGAAATAACTTATGAAATGATAAACATGGGCACATTTTAACTCCTCAAAGCTTTCACTCTTCATCATGCTTTTTAAAGGCTACGCTTTAAGGTTACTTCTAATCTTTTAACAATTGGTTGAACAAAACAATACATATGATGATTTTAGCTGCCGTGTGAGATGCCGTCGTTGAGATAATTCATCTGTTGTGTCGGTTTCCCAAATCTGACAAATGACAGGTTCACATCGTACACATACATTTAGTACTCAACACCATACATCAGCTGAAGTTGGATAAACAGATTTCCCTTCCTGGACAACCCCCGTGGGTTGGAAGACAGAGACAAGACCCAGAGGAAAAGCCCCAGCATCGGGGGGGGGTCTATCTGTTTTATAGAGTGGGATCTTGCGTCTGTCCAAAATGTCTCAGGCTTTTCCTTTAATTTGTCACTTGCCTATAATTTTGGACAGAAGCCACTAGTTATCAGACTGAAATAGCAGCGGGGCTGGGGGGTTAGACATGTTTGCAGGATGGCATGTGATTACAGTATATGCATTTGTAATGGTTTATACAGGAGGTAAATGGGTTCAGAAAAAAGTCTTATTTTCATGACATTTTTACCTCCGCCAAGGAGCTTATGTTTTTGCCGGCGTTTGTTTGTCCATCTGTCTGTCTCTTTGTTTGTTATATTATATTTTTTGATATGACGAGATTAAAGTCAACATGTCGACATTAAACTCGAAATTCCAAGAATAAAATTTAAATTTGATGTCGACTTTAATCTTTATGTGGCCCCTGTATTAAAATGAGTTTCACAGTCCTGGTCTATGGCTTCACCCATCTTTAATGTTGTAGTTTTTTATTATATTCACACATCTAGAAAGTGTGTTTTCTTACAGAGGACATAGTTTTCTATAGTGTTAAACATGATAATATTTTTCCCATTGCCCCTCCTGTCAGTGATTTCACTTTAAAGGGCTCATATTTATCTAAACCCCCTTTTATGGACCCTAATAGTTCATAAAGTTTGAATTTGAACCCTCCAGGTCCTGCAAAATATTGGCAAAAAATTTAGTGAATTTCTATAATCTGTTAGAATTCCTGCTGAATTTGTTACGTCTATAACTAGTTACATCACAACATTTGCCCATATAAGGTTAAGACTTCTGCTGAGCATTTCTCTGAGTACGACAGTAGTAAAAACTGAAAATGTGTCCAAACTTTGAGTTGATTACCTAAAATGTTCAGCTGTTGGTTGAACAGGACAGAGCAGCACAACCAACAACCTGGAGGGGGTGGGGCATGAAGTGGCTCATGTGCATTTAAAGGGCCAGTGCTCAAAACCACCTTTCTGGTGTCATAACGCAGAAATAGTGTTGAAGACGAACCTGTGGAGTTGAATTAATGAATAATTCAGACCCAAACAGAACATTTACAGTTTATGTAGACCACAGGGAAATGTTTGAAAATGTATAATTCCATAAAAAAAAATCACTCCTTTAAATGGACATAAACTTCTTCGTCCATATGCTCATTTCTGACTAGATTTTGAAGAAATAACAATTTTGCATGTTTTTTTTTTTTTTGTTCTACTGCTTATATTTGAGTAGATGTCTCTCATGTACAGACTTTGTGTTTAAGTACATGTCATATTGTACATTTATCATATTTTATGGAGTAAACTATTCATCAGATGCACTAACAGTGTGAGGTCAGCGATTGATCCTGGGCTGATTCTTTGATCCGGCTCAGTTTTTTTTTTTTCTGTATGTGTTTCTGTGTCTGTCGGTCTTTTTTTTTTTTAAAGTAACTGAATGTGCAGCAGAACTGGCAGCGTTGGTGGCCATGTTGGGGGGGTCATTGGTGGCGTTGGTGGTGGTGGTGGTGGGGTTCTCAGGAGACTGAAGGGTGTGTTTCTTAAAAAGGCTCCTCGTTCTGACTCCCCCAGTCTTTCCCACAACAGACCACACTGTTCTTCTAACTCACTTCACTTCAACGAGCCAATAAAAAGAGAGAGAGAGAGAGAAAAAGCTGGCACTTCATTAGTGAGCACAGACGGGCGAGTGGGATCGTCCCGTTCCCCAGGGAGCAGGGCGGAGCGCGCTCAGAGAAGAGCACCACTAATTAGACATGAGGGGGATAGCCACCGAGCATTTAATTGCACCACAGACTCAGCCCAAAGCGTTTATTCCTGTGCGCCACTTGTTAAGGTAACAGTCTTTTAAAGGCGAAGTGAGAAAAGTGAGGGAGTGAGTGGCATTTGTTTTAACCCCCCTGTCACCCTCCTCCTCCACCCTCCACCCTCCTGTGGCTGTCATTCTAGCCAGGCGCTGTACACTTGGATGTCGGTGGCGGCGAGTGTTGCCATGTGTTGCTGTGTAACCTGTGCACAGGGGAGAAGGCGGGGAGATGTCCATCTGTCTCTGATTCAGAGTTTTACCGCCTGAAATCACCAAAACCTGTTGAGGAAAAATCCACAAGACTTCATCCTTACTCTTATAGCACTGATTTCTTTATCTTTTATTA
This sequence comes from Maxillicosta whitleyi, assembly GCA_029822895.1. Lineage (NCBI taxonomy): Eukaryota > Metazoa > Chordata > Actinopteri > Perciformes > Neosebastidae > Maxillicosta > Maxillicosta whitleyi. Next base: position 13,055,573 of record JAPSES010000249.1, read on the forward strand.
AATAATGTAATATTAAGTGAGTGAGTTTTTCTAATTAACATGACTCACCTTTTACAGTTGGTTCCCGGTCTTACTTCCTACGACTGTACTGACGCCTGTTGGGCCAAATATGTAGAGGTTTAACGCTGTCGTCCACTGGTTCTGTTCATACATAGTACAGCAGAGGCAGTCTGTCAGTCTTACAGTGTACAAATAGAATCTACTGACATTGAAATATTATTTGAATTCAGATATTGAGGTCTCACAGCTGCATGACTTAAGAGATAACATCAGCTGATCTCTGTAGTGACCCCGCCCACCTGGATCACAGGGTCAAGCCCATTGTTGGGGATCAGTTTACAATGGAGGCTGATAGAAGTGATTTGCATTGTAACGTCTGGGTCCGTTAGCCTCTGTGGGGTGGGTCCTCAGTACTGACTATGTTGTATTTTGCCTGTGATCACCTCAAGTCAGATTAAATTTATGAAAACCAGACTAAAACGAATCCAGACTTATTCATGGAGCTTCCAATAAAAGAACGCGGTAACATGGTGCTACGTCCAACCTTGGTTTTTACCTCTGTCCTCAAATTAATAACAGCAGAACCCTGTCGCATTCATCAGTGTATTTTGTGTAGCTGAGTGGGTTAGTGTCCCTTGATTTCATATATGAAAAACATCTTTATATTTTTATCTCTAAATCTGTTTTTGGACATCACCCTATGAATGGTGACCAAATTGTTGAAGTTCCAAGGTTTTATTCTTAACTTTGATGGGGTTTTTTTTGTTGTTGTTTTTTACTTTTTGTGCACCAAATACCTCAAATTACTTACAAGATCTTAGGATTCTGCCAAGAAATTTCAAGACAATGATTTCAAACCACTTCACCTCAGTGTGGAATTGTCTCCACCCACTATCTTTAGATGAATGTCTCTGTACCTTCACATCATTGCAAACAAGGGAATCGTCAATGGTTTTTGATCAAGGTTTGAATGAAGGAATATGACTATATGGCAACTCCTGTTATGTGTTTGAAAATATAGCGTTAGCTGCATTATGTTCTTTTACAAAACCACCAATGGAAGAAAGATCAAATACCTTTTCACTATCGCTAAAAACCTTGACTTCACATTCTGACGTGTGTGTGTGTGTGTGTGTGTGTGGTGTGTGTGTGTGTGTATACGTTTAGGTTTATGTAACAAAAATACTTTGGTTATGGCTTGTTTAGTTTAACTATTTAATATATTGTAAATTATTTTCATCAAATATTTGCAGATATTCATTTTTTTCCCCTAAACAAATGCTTTTAGAAAAGGATTTAAGTTATGTTGGCAGTTGTGTTAAAAGAAGAAAAACAAAATAAGTCTTGTGTGAACAATTAACATCAGTTATTAAAATGATTTTTGCTACTTTCTTAATTAACAGTAATTCATATGTTGAAATAAAATGTCATGTGGGTGGAATTCTATCTGTATTTAGTTCTATATGAATGTTATATCTAGGAGACAAGGTTGGATATAAATGGCTGTTTTTTTTGGAATGTTTGGACATTTAAAACTGTCACATAGACTTTTCCAACTAAGATGCACTCTTACTTTTACACCAATTGGTAAATTGTGTTAATGTATAGAAAAAGTGAAAGCGTAACTTCTGTAAATGTAAATATTGTCTTTAATTTGATAATTCAGTAGAAATAGAAATAGATCTCACCTCTTTGGAAAATCAAAAGACCTAATGTACGTGTTCCCTCCTCCCTGCAGTAACGGCTCGGCCACCTCTGAGGATTTGTTCTGGAAGCTGGATGCTCTGCAGATGTTCGTCCTGGACCTGCACTGGCCAGAGCCAGAGTTCGCCAGACATCTAGAGCAGAGGCTCAAACTGATGGCCAGCGACATGATGGAGGCCTGCGTGAAGAGGTCAGACCTGGAGCTCAATCAGAAGTTCAGATGTGACCACAAAAATTTAGGATTAAATTTGGTGGAGCTTAGTTTAAGTATTAAATTATCTTTTAAAATCTCAAATTTGGATGAGCTGAAATCCAAAGTTCACTGTGCTTGTGCAAGTCTTAAAAGGGTTTAACAACTTTTGGCTTTCCAGACCTTGAATTTTGGAGCGTTTTATTAAAGTACAGGAAAAAAGTTTCTCTTATAGTCGAACTTTAGAGTCTGCTCAAAGGCACAATCCAGTGTTGCCAACTTAGCAACTTTGTCACTATATTTAGCGACTTTTCAGACCCCTTTAGCAACTGTTTTACAAAAAAGCGACTAGCAACAAATCTGGTGAGACTTTTGGAGACTCTGGTGTGAAAGCATGTACTGTTCTTAAAGCACAAACAGACCAAATCCAGCGACGGAGGTTAAACTGACAGATCCCATTCATTTTCTATGGGGAGTAGAAGATTTGGCCGCGCAGTGCATGATAGATAGAACACGTCAAGTTAACGGGCCCATAGTCGCCGTATGTGAATTTGCATAATCACTACTGGGCAAAGATTTTATTCAAATGAGGTCCGTCCAACACAAT
>JAPSES010000249.1:13083715-13103555 GCA_029822895.1 Maxillicosta whitleyi
TATATATGCCTAAAATATCTGGATGCGTATCGTGTTGAATACCATGTACCGGAATACACATTCATGCGATATGTATCGAATCGTGACCCCTGTATCAGGATATGTATCATAACACTAGGTTGTTGGTAATACCCACCCTGACTGTTACTTTACTTAAGTATATGTTTTGGTTATCTGGACTTTACTGGAGTAGTTATTTTTCAGCTGAGTTTTTACTTCTACTCCTTACATTTTCATACAATCCTCTGTACTTTCTACTCCATACATTTTAAAAATAGCCTCATTATTTCTATTTAATTTGGTTTGTGGCACCACCTATAATCTTCTGGCCTAATGGTGTTTTGTTTTTCTTTACATTTGCTTTTATACTTTAAGTAGTTTTGAAACCAGCACTTTTACACTTGAGTAAAAAGCTTGTTTTGATATTTCAACTGATGACCATGAAATGACGACAAACATTTTACACCAGTTATTACATGTATAGATAGAATTAGTGGATAAACGGGTGTTAAACAGTTTAGATCAGTAGGTGGTTTTGGTCACCAGTGGCTGCTTGGGTTGAGGAAAGTGTCATAGGTTAAAGAGTTAAAAGGTTACAGGTTAAAGAAACAAAACATTTCCAAATTAATGATAAACTGTGCATTTTACTTAATAACCTGTTCAAGAAGCTGCTCTGATTTGTTCTTATACTTATGGATGTTCTGACAGTCTCTACTAGAAGACGAGGGGTTGTTCTTGATTGTTCATCCAAAAAGTCAGTTTGATCAGTCAGTGCAAACAGCCACAAAGCAGCGAACATAATATGAAGATAAAAGGATAAATGAATAAACCGCAAAGTGTCCATAAATGTAATAAGTACAGGGGTAGTCAGTAAGAGCTCAAGAATATTCATCAGAGAATAAGCTTTATATTTTCATCTGACCTTGTCCTCAATGAGCACCAGCTTTCTTACATTCACTCACACTGTTTTATGTGCTTTTTTTTATACTTATGACCCAGTGCAACAGTCACTATATATACTTATTTTTCTTCACTGAACATAATATCTTCATTTTTCCATGCATCTTTTGTCAGTCTATGTTCTTGTCATGCAGTGAGCTCTCTGAGACTGTACTTTGGCAAAATTTTTATACTAAATACTATAAAAACACTTTAGTGTTAAAATCAAAAAATACTTTGCTGCTACTTTGTGCTAATGGCATGCTAATATCCTTATAATTTATACGATTTTTGTGCTTGGAAAATGCCATATTGGCTTTACTAACACTAACACAAATGTTACTGCCAAAAACTAATTTAAAGGATAAATCACTGGCACTTTATTCTAAGTTGTGAGCAGAAAAACTCTCTTAATTTAATGAAAAGGGTTGAAATGAGCAGCCATATTGGAAAGTAAGAAATACAGTTCCAACAAATTCGGGTGAGACACTTTCTTTCATAAAACGCGATCAGTGTGACAGACTTCTATGAAAAAACAATGACTTTGTTAACATGCCTTAACACCTTGAATCAGAAGGTGAGACTTTTAAAACCATTCAGTGTAATTGTCTCAGGAAATAAAGGAAAGGAAATAAAACGTGTGTAAACCTGAGCCTTCGTTTGTGCATTAACATACATCCCTTGCACACTTAGTAAAAGACTTAGCGGAAAACGGGATGGTTATTCGGATATAATTACAAGGAGATAGTGTGAAGGAGGTCAGGGGTCGCTCTCACAATAGACGGATTCAAATATTTGCGTGACCCTGAATGATCACAGACATGTTTTAGCTTTTGTCAAGTGCATGAAACCACCTTTGGACTGTTTTTCTCTCATAAATTGGAAGCTAATTACATTTCTTGTCAGTGTGAAATTAAGTCTGCCGCCGGCTCTTAAAGCAGATCTGAATATTACAGGTAATTACAGTGTCAGAGCAATTTCCCTGAGCATTCTTGTTTGACTGGTGGCTGAATAAAGCCACCCGGTGTGTGCATTTTACCAGCAGAGTGGTGAATAATGTTGTAAGTGAGGATTGCTCTTCAGGTGAGAAAAGGTGCATTTGATTTCCCTGTAGCTGTGGCCTGGTGGTGGAAAGTGTGAAGGAAGAGCATTTAATGAAAATTACAAAGACGGAACCCATTTCTTTTCCTCGTGTTTGAAGTTCAAAGCGGAGCCGTGAACTCTTCCCTCAATGTGAAACATTCAGGAGTTGTGCAGTAAATTGCTGTCTTTGAATAAATAAATGTTTCACCCTCTTTGAGTTTTGCCGTTTTGGTGCCATACATCCTTTGACCTTGTGTTGTGGTGTGGTTGGTATGACTGAAGCGAGGTGTTTTAGACGCTGTCAGTAAGCGAGGTGTGATCGTCTGAACTCTGCGAAGGCCAAAGCGCACCGAGGAATGATTAACTGTCCTTGTCCACGGAGCGGCTGTGACACCATTAGCATAATGTCCTGCTTATTTATGTTCTTTTGTAGGAACTTTATGTAAAAAAAAAAAAAAAATGAAAAAATATATAATATACACTTTAGAGATTCTTTACTGAATATTTATATTTGTTTTTCCTTGTTTGAAAAACCTGTTTGACAATGTCTTTTCTTGACACTGAATGGCAGTGCTTTATGTCAATGCTGTCGTCTGATCTCAGGTCATGTTGTCTGTGCTTTAAAATGTGTCGTATAATGATTCAAAACGACACTTTATTTGCTTTTTGCTGCTTCCCTCGAGGGGTTAGTTTGTTAAAAGTGGAATAGAAGTGTTCAGCTTTATATCGTGTATTGCAAAAATTTAAACTTTCTCCATACTTTCCTTGTGCTTCATGCTGAGGCATGTTTTTTTCATAAATTACACCCTATAGAGCTTGCCTATAGAGTGAAATTTGTCCTTTTTTTCTCTCACCTCGATTCCCTTATGTCTCCATTTGTTTATTTCACTCTGCATAATTTTGCAGGGTGCTGACCAGCGACTCGTCAGTACAACTGTATCTGTATTTGTTTGTCTGTGTTTTTAACGTTTATCTTGATCAGTTGTAACTGGAATGTATTTTCTTTGCTCTTGTGAAATGACAATAAATCATTCATTCATTCATATATTCTATCAGAATGCCACAAAATTAAGTGTTTTACAGGGATTGTGGAAAGTGAATTTGATTATTTCACGACACGTCAACTAACAAATTAAGAACATTATTAGTATAGGTCCACATAGGCATAAGAGTTAAAAATGTGCTGAATCTTACATACTTTAAACTGGCAAAAACACTGGTTGGCCATCATCGTATAATAAAGTGTTACTATAGATATAGATTTACATATAGTAATAGATTTATAAATCTTACACTTGACTGATTATGAAAAGTACATTTATTTTTCATGGTCAGACAGTGTTTTGAATTAGATCTGTTTCCTCTGAGACATATATTCCTTTGAACTAAAACCATTTCTATCATTAAATCATATAATTTCACATTTTGACAAAATACTGCATCTTGAAAATTAGCATCAAAAACTTTAGACTCTTTTTATTTATTAATGGCCCAAATTGTGTTCAATTTTGTTGAAACATTTTTCAATGAAAAATCAGCGTTTCCGCAACAGTGCTTTTAGTTTCCGGTTTGTAGAAACAGCTGATAGTTTACAGTCATGTGACCCTTTGCAATGGGTTTAAATCATATTAGCTGCATTCAAACAGGATCAATGTGTCTTTTTTTTTTTTGTTGTTGTAAAACCTTAATCAAAGGTTAAAGATCTAATCAAAATTCAAGTGGAACATTGATATTAATTGTACATTTAGAAGTGATTATTCTATTCTGCAAGGATGCACTGAAACAAAAACCTAAATCATACTGGTTCAGTAGGTTCATACCTTCACACCTCATCATGATCATCAGGATTTCATCCCTTATCAGGAGTTTTACAGAAACCCTGTCTGCTACACAGTGAAAGTGTTTTTACCAGTAATGTAAAAAAAATAAAATAAAATACTATGGTCATCAGAACTGTGGTTACTCTTCAGTATTTAAATCTTAATGTTGTAGGCTGAAGAAAACATGGTCAGTAACTATCTCTAAAACTACTGCATAAAACTGGAGGGAATTCTGGGTAAGGAGCCTGTCTGTGTTTTTGCTTTTTCTCTGACAGCAATGGTACACAGGCTCCATGAAGGCGGTGTGTGTTTGGCTGACGGACAGACTGGACCTGCAGCTCCACATGTACCAGCTGAAGACTCTCATCAAAATTGTCAAGGTAAACAAGAGGAAGATTAGTTACCCACATTTACACATGACATGTAGAAAAAAATCTGAAAAAATAGGGTAAGGCATGTTGGGTCTCTTTCTTCTAAAGACCTTAAAGCAGCGTATGACGTTTGTACTGCGCAGCTGCAGTATGGCCGCAGCAGCAACATACACGGAAACGGCTTCATAGCTTCTTGCTGCTGCAACTGCGTGGAATTCAGAAAAGGCCTGAGTAATGGTTTGGTTTCAGTTTGGTATGTAAATAAATGGACTTCTTGTAATGGAGCACACTTCAAAGTTGTTCACTGTGAAGGAAGTGAATCAAGTGTGTAATCAAGGAATGAATAACGGATTAATTACACTTAGGCTCGATCCCAATTCACCCCTTAGCTTAATCTCTTACCCCTTGCCCTTGGCACTACCCCTTGAAATGAAGCTGCAGGGGTAGTGGTGTAAACATTTACCTATGAAATGGGGCAATACTTCATGACCTGTTACATCATCAACACGACTATAAACAGACAAAAACAAAAACTTCGTTTCAGAAAATATTCAACATACCATCAGCCGCTGTAACTGTCTCTGTTCCATGGGCTCATTGTTTTACGTCTATCAACTATAAACCACAGAAATATAATTTATAAACATTTAAACGATCGATGAAATGATGAAGTTGTTTATAGTGAAGTACAGTGAAGTAGTGAAGTTTCTTTCACTGTTACACATTTTGTCTGTGTTTTCTTCTGTCTGACCAATGATCCAAACAGAATTATGTGAAACTCCTCCTACTCTGTCATTCATAGTCTGGTCCTGAAAAATCTCTGTTTCAAGGGGTCACTGGTAACCTATCAGGTCAATTAGTTATGAATTCAACCAATAGTTTTATACAGACATCTGAACTTCCACCCATTATAAGTAAATGGGGGTAATCACATCTGTTCTGGGACACCAATAATCTATAAAACAAATTTGATATGAATTCAACCAACGGTGTTGCTGCAAAAGTGTTAACAAACTGAACCTAAAAGAATACCCCTTGCCTCCCATTCAGGGGGCGGAGTAATAACGTCACATTCTAACCTTATACCTTCATAAGCAAACTCTCACATGTAGAAGAAATGCTGTGATTTCATCATCAAACTCCATTCTTTTCAATTTTTTTTTTTTATTAAAGAACAATAGAACACTTCCAATGACAGAATTACAATTTACCTTATAAACACATATACATAGACACATCTACATTTATACATATATATATAAAACATACATATATATATATATATATACATACATGTGCCTATACATACAAACACAAAAAGTGAAAGTGCATCTCTAATTAGAGTATAATGAAATGAACAAATAGCACTAGTCACTTTATAGTATTCGACAGTAAAAATTCAAATGAAAGAATGTAGAAATGACATATAGCTCATTTATGTTGCGATAGTCTTAAAGAGTATTAGTAGAAAATATAGGGTGATACAGGTGTATTGTTGTATTTACTGTCATTTGTTCTTGTTACATTATCATTGAAATTTCTTAAAACCTATGTTCATTGACAATGTTGTCTTCCATCTTCTTCCATATGAGATCATGAGTCTGATATGATCTAATATGTAACATTTATACAGCTTTTGCCTCAATGGTCTGACTGCAGTTTATTCTTTGTACTTGCTTTTGTGCATTGTGCACTTGCCACTGCATGTCATGAATACATGGGCGTATTTTTCTCAAATGTTCTGACCTGATGAAGAGCAAAGTTGGATCAATACGCTGCCTCTGTTAGACTTCTGTAGCTGTTAGCAGGTGTTACTATTTTCTCAAGGTAAAAATGTGTGAGATATTCTTCGAACAGGTGTCCACCTCTGCCACTTACAGTCACGTGTCACTTTTGTCTGATGAATGAGAGTGGCAGAACTGATTGTAAAATATCTTAAATTGCAGAAAATTCATGCAAAAACAGTTGGAGGTGACATTATAGGATCAGTAAAAAAAAAAAAAAAAAACACCTTAAGTGTCCTTCAAAGCAACAGCAGTGGCGGAAAGAGGCAGTGAGACAAAAGAGAAAACTGCTCAACTGTGAGCTGCTGCTGCTGCTGCTGCTGCCCACAGGTTTTTTTTTTGTCTTATAGTTTTCTAATGTACAGACAAGTCTGACTTTAACTTGAAAGCTCAAGACAAGGAATGATAATGGCTTCTGACTGAAGGTAAAAACCCCTCGGTCTGCCTTCCCAGTGTGATACATAAAAGACTCCGTTCGTCCTTGAGTCTCAATCTTCCTGCTTTTGTACTTCCAAATGTGAAAACAGCCGCCTCCTCACTCCTGCTGCATTCCTAAGATGCACTCTGTTTTCCCTTCTCTTCCTCTTGTCCCTCCCCCCACCCCTCCATCCTCAACAGAAGACCTATCGTGACTTCAGGCTGCAGGGCGTCCTGGACGGTACGCTCAACAACAAGAGCTACGAGACCATCTACAACCGCCTGACGGTGGAGGAAGCCACGGTGGCCGTGAAGGCGGGCGACGGTCTGCAGGGCATCAGTATGAGAGACAGTGACGAGGAGGACGATTAAAAACGCAGACGCACATCCTCCATTTACACACCTGTTATAACCTGATCATCCGCAGCATCTGCATTACAGCTGATGTTCCAGTACTGCACGCACACACAGAGATAGGTCCACCTAAAACAGCAAAGCACTGATCTTCAAACAGCATGTGTAGGAACCAATTCAAAATAAGTACATCTAACCACATTAGTCCTACTGGACAATGGAGCCAGCAAATATATATATATATATATATTAAAAAATAGGACTCTTTACATAGTCATAGAAAAAGATAAAAAAAAAAAAAAAAAAACAAGACTTAAAAACATGACCAGAACGTGACTCAGTCCAGTGACTCAGTTCAGTCTATGTTTTCATGGAAACATAAGCTAGCAAGTTGTTCATTTCACACATTTCCCTTTCCCAAAAAAATCCCCAAAAACTATCATTTGAGAATATAAAGAGGCTTCTGGTGCAAAACATACCTAGAGTGTGAGAACCCACTTGCTAGGAAAACATAATATGTACAATCTCACTTTTGCTGAAGCAGAAATTCTTTATCAATACATTTATCAATACATATTATACATTTATGATCAATATTGTTCCCCATGTAGCGTCAGTTTAATACAGAAAAATCAGTCACCGTGTATCAATTCTATTTTAATCAAACCGTGATTGTTTCCTGACGCTCATCAGAAAGTATTTATGTTTTTTATGAATCTGAAATATGACAGGTGCAGGGATGTGAACTTTATAAACCTACAGGGTCACCACGTTTTCTATTGAAGAGAGACACGTATTTATAATTTAATGATACGTTATGCTGGGACTGTAGATATCTGTAGTGTCAGGAGAACACAGTGGTAATGTCTGAGTACGAAATAGTAGCATTTGAACCACAGGTATAATTCTTTAATACAAGAAATCGTACTGAGGAGACCCCTTTGAAGAAGTGCATAGACAGATGCAAACATCAGCTGTGATAAAAGGTCTGCATCACCCCACCCCCACCCTCCCAAGCCCCTACATCTATCAGACCTGTCACATGATAATTAAACTACAATGTACATACATGTTAAAAAAACATAGTACATGAGTCCGAATGTACGACAAACAGGAAATGAAGGTGAAGCGAGGCATCCAAAAGACGCTCTGACTGGTGCTGAGACACACCTTGTCCTCCCTGTCTCACCTGCAGGACAGGAAGCCCCGCCCCCCTCCACAGGCAGCCATACACCTATTGATGTCACTTTGTACAGTAGAGCTACAGCGATCGCCTCCCTCTTTGTTGTCATCTGCAGTTGTAGCGTCTTGTTTTAAACGGCGAACTGGCCCAGATCCTAGCTACTGATTTTTATTTTTCCTCGACTGGATATTGATAACGAAAGATTCTGTCTGACTGTTCCACCTGTGTGTTTGTTACCCTGCAACATCCTTATATTCATGAATGTTACTTCATTATTTTGGTTTTTTTGGGTTTTTTTTAAATAAATGTATATTTGGTTGAATGTTTAAACCATAATGAACGCCTGATGCCTCACTGACATCATCTAGAGGCAGCTCTGAGTATTGCACCCCACTGGCCTTAGTTTCTTTAACTTACCTTTGAGGATAATTCTGTTTTAGTTCAACTAATTTCTTCATCTTCATTATTAAGGTTGTCCAAACAAATTATTTTTCGATCAAAATGGAAGTGATTGCACCTAAAATTATTCTAATAATACATCTTTACACAGGAAACAAGAACTGGAACAAGAACATTAATAAGCAGAATCAGAAATTGCAAAAATGTGCCACAGGCATGATTTTCTTGTTATCAAGTAATTCCTGTGTATCGATATTGTAAAAAAAATAATAATAATAAAAATTTAAAAAAGAAAGAAAAAAAAGTCACATTACCCATGCTGTGTGTAATCCAGGGCTTTGTTAAATGACATATTTAGGTTTGCTCTGGTTAAACATTTGAGCTTTGAGGTGAATAACAGCTGAATATTTAATGTGTCCGCAGATGAACTCGTAGCTAACAAAAGGCATTTCTTTACTTCCTGAACTGACATTTGTAGCTGAAACTTATTCCACTAGTGGTAATTTTGGGAAGTAACAATGCAAAGATGGTGTAATATGTATTTCTAAGAACAAATCTCTGGACTCTGAGTTCCTTTAAAGAGATGAGGATTCAAATAAAACCTCACTCAGTTCAATTAGTGTCTCACAAAGTTTTGAAGCTGCAGCAAAACTCTGTGTGTTGTGGAGAATAAATGTTCAGAAACATGACTACATGTTGATGTCACCGTACATCTGCTTCTGTTGTCTGTTCATTGTGAATCTTACTGTTGTGAAGAATATTTTGCGCTGTAGATTGATATGGTCGTACTGCCTGATGTGCATCATATCCAACATCAATTAAAGTGTAAGAAACCGGAAAAAATAAATAAATAAATAAAACTGGACGTTTTTAAAGAGGAACAGCCTGAAAGAACATGTTTCTATCTTTTTAATCTGATTGGATGTGAGTGGAAGGACTGTTTCACTTCTGTTTCTGTGTTGTTGTTGTTGTTGTTGAGGGGAGGGGGAAAAAGAGTTTTACCTCTAAGTTCAGTGTGGAGCTCCTCTTAAACTCTGTGCAATAGCCTGCTGTTTGTTTTAACTGTCCGATCTGGTTTGTGTCAGTGCAGTTCAAAGGCCAAATGGACAAAATCTATATCAGGAGTGTATTTATATTGTCTTATTGTGCACCTGTTTTGTTCAGGTGTCTTAAGTGTCACTATTAAAAGTGTTTTTAAAGCAGCTTGTTTCAATTCATGATTTTTGTGTACCCAAGGTTCTCTGTGTTGGTCAAATGATGTCACAGTTACACGTCAAAGCATCAGCCTCTGATGCTTCAAACATTTAGCAACTAATAAGCTAAGGAGTCAGACTTTGACAGATCACGTGTATTGGACGTCTGCACTGTGGACCAATAGGAACCCATCTTTGCAGCACTGGAAACACCACTGCATTCAGAAACAAGGATTGTTTTTTTCCATTATTGCAGAACAAGGTCTGTGAGTATTTTGACGCTGTTGGAATGTTTTCAGTGTCTGTGTTTTTCTCTGATGTGGACCCATCAGCAGAATCATCAGTTGTAGATACTTGAATCTTCACTGCACAAAACATGTATAGTGGACATTTTTATTCAAGTGAGTTTAAGGACAGAACAGCCCAAATGGGGGGGAAAAAAGCACATTTTACTCATTCATGATTTTACACTGAAAGAGTCAGAAAAAAAGTGACATTGTAAAAATAAAGCCATTTAAGATATCATAACATCACAAATAGACATAAAAAGCCCAGAAGACCTGATAAGTGGAGCTCAGCAAAACAATTTATGTCATTTTAATCACTATAATAACTACCGGATTATTACTTTATTATTATCACTATTATTAGTGGGACAAAATAGTTGGTAAATAGATGTTCAGAATAAAAATGCACCACAGATAAAAATCCTTCAGATAAGGATTAGGTTTACAATATATTTACACACACACACACACAAATATATAAACATATACATGCATATATATATATATATATATATATGTATTCAGTATAAATAACATTGGTTCAACATAATACTGCTAGCCTATTCCAGCAGCTACAAACATACATAGTCAATGTAGGCTATTGATTTCATAATAATACAGTAATAATTATTTCCACTTCTAACTGCACTTCAGGTTTATTTTCCTACATGTAATTATATAAAAAAATATATATTAATATTACTACTAATAGTGTATACACTATATTACATTCGCATTTTTCTAAACCAAGGTCAAACAGTGAAAATATGAAAAAGAAAATGAAAATAGGTGAATATAAAAGGATTTTTAAAAAAAACAATAAAAAAAGAAGGTAAATGTAAGTCAGAGACATAAGACAAAGCTTATGTGTGATTGTAAAGTAAAAGAACAGAATAATAATAATAATAATAATAATAATAATAATAATAATAAAAGTAGCAATAAAAGAAAAAATCACAGAAAAATCACAATAGGCCGCTGTCCCTGTAGCCTGTCAAGCCTCTGTGCGCGCACGCGTGTTTTATATCCCACTGTGTATAATCCACTTTAATGAAACTGTCATTGTTATAATTAATGAACGTTTGACTATTTGCCAGCACATCCTCCATGACCTCTGACCCCTTGAAGAGGACCATTCTAAAACCCCAGAGCTCTATAGGCCTGAATATCAGACCTCTCACCCTTTAATGCGCCGGTGATGATTTTTTGGAGGATATTCCATCTAGTTTACCTTTAGATTTCATTTGTACTTGACGGATGACTCTTAATAACATGGGTATTTTACAGCCTGAATACATATTTCGTTGTCTAGTTCTTTATGCTTAATCTTTTGCGTTTTTATATAGTGTGAAACGTATGAAGGTGGATGTGAATGATCATATTTATGTTTTGCTCTTTTATTTTTGCGCATATCGCAGGGATCATTTAATATAAATAGTCTAATGTTTGTTTTTGTGACTATCTTATTGAAAAGCTTAGATGACATTAATCTGTATTTGACGCACAATAACAGTATTTATAATAGTGTCTGTTAAAGCTTCAGTCATAGAAAAAAAAATGAATAAAAAGGAGGCGGTTATTGAAGGAACATCGACCTCCCTGTATTTTTTGTCCGTGTTGCTCAGCGGTCACTGATAATTCTCTCCTCTTTCCTTCAGACCATTAAAGAGAGCACGTGCATTGAACCATTCACATTATGAATTCATTACACATGATACATTTATTGTTGATTCACTTCCACTGATTCATCATGTGGAATGTGCGTCCCTGCCGCCGAGTGTGCCGTGCGTAAAAGAGTCGTTAACACCGAATGTAATTAAAAGAAAAAAAATCACAGACAGAAAAGGCGTGATGAGTGGAGAGACCACATGTGTTTTTCTTATTTTAGCAAATTTCTGTCGGTGTTTTCTGCCGCTAATGCGTATTTGGGTATCTGGTGGTGCGTAAAAGAACAGAAAAGAGCGCGTCAAAGTTTGTGGTCCAGGAGACCCGAAACCCACTCAGGCTCAGATCAATGAGTTAAAATCCATTTTCTGTTCGATACCTCGATGCGTTTTGTGTCTCAAGCTCTCCCATATGACAGCTCCGTGTCTTCCCTGAACCGTGCGTAAAAGGGTTGGGGTTTGTGAGCCACAGATAAGTCCAAATCTGATCTAAAGCTCTGACAGCTCCTGACCTCGCGGCCGCTGCGCGTCTGGCGTGTTGCGATTCAAAAAAAAAATGATGTCACGCGAAGCCACAAGAGGACCTGGGATTTACCAAATACCTTCTAGTTGAGCAGGAGTCCTGCCAAGTAAAGGACAGCCTCCTCCTCTCCTCCTCTCCTCCTCCTCTTCCAGCGGCGACAAGTGCAGAGAATCGACGGAGGAGAATTGAGCAAATTATCTACTTTTCCTCTCCCCTTCCTGGACAGTAACGATCGGCGAGGTCTCGGCTCTCCGCACGCCGTTATCGAGCGACCCACGGCCGCCCTGATTGTCCGCAATCAGCGTCAATAAACGGAGCGAGCGGCGCCGGTGATTTGGAGGGGGGGGTTCCCCGACAGATGATGCCCTTTCCAGCGGGCCGGTGAGGAGCTCCACCGACCCCCGGCTTCTCTCCAGCAGCTTCCTGTTGTTGTTGTAGCGGCGCGGTTGATGCGGAGGTGATGGACGGTCCTCTCCGCCGCCCAGCGGGTATCCTCGGCTCCCCCCCAGCTTCTGGGAGCCAGCCCGCGGGCTCCGACATGCTCACCTCCGGCGGCAGCAGCAGCAAGCCTCTTGCTTTCTCCATCGACCGGATTATGGCCAGGACGCCCGAGCCCAAGTCGATACCGCTCCCCAGTTGGTTCCAGTCCGCTCCCGTGGGGAAACCCGACGTCTGCCCGTCCTCCTTGCATTGTATGATCCCGTTGGTGCCGCTCGGGTACGAGCCGGGCCACCGGCTCAGCATCACCGGGCTGGACTCGGGACACTTTGACGCGTCCTCCCTCGCCGCTCCTGCAGACATTTTGGGCTTTGGTTTGAACTATAAGAACCAGCCTGAGGACTCCGCTGTGAGCCAGACCGTCGGCCAGTACAAACTCTTCAGACCCCGGGTGGTCAACCAGTCCTCCTTCCCCACCATGGGCACCGTGTGCTACCTGAACTGCGGCGGGGACAGCGGAGCGTGTCCGCCTCCGGCCGGCCTGGTCAACCTGCACCCGATGGCCTCGTACCTGCTCACCGCCCGGCACAAAGCCTTCATGACGGAGAAGAGCAAACCGGGCCTGCAGCAGGCCGGGGAACGGTACCCGGTGTCCGGCGTGCAGGCCTTTAAAGAGCTGTCTCAAAGCCACATCCAGCACTACATGAAGGAGCGGGACCAGATCCTCACCGACAAGATCTTTAAAGGTTCGGCGGCGGCGGCGGCTGCTGCTGCTGCCCGGCTCAGCGGCTCCTGCCCCGGAAACAAACCCAAAGTTTTCACCTGTGAGGTCTGCGGAAAGGTGAGTCCGGACCAGGACACGTTTAAACACCGAGAAAGTTTCCAGAGTTTCAAGTGTAAATCGGACATAATTTAAGTCTGTTTTCCTCAATATGGGTGACTTTAAAAATATAAACTGATTATTAAAATGATTCATTATAGTGACAAAATAAATTTACCTTCAGATTCAACAGTTTATAAGTATTTAAAAAACAGTTTCGTCCTTTTGTGTTTTATCTGGAAAAATATAACAAGAACAATAATTTTAAATCAAATTTTCAGCAAATCTGTTCAAAGTGTTTTCTTTGTTATTAGCCTATTTTCTTAGTCTTTATTTGGATTTTTTTCCCCCCAATAGTTTCATGTTAAATCTAATCTCTTACGCATCAGGGTTGTTTTATTTTAAGAAATATCTTCGCTTTTTTCTCGTAAACCTGAACTAAAGACATGCGCACTGCGGACCGGACACCTGCACTATTATTAAAATAAATTGTATTTTATAGCCAACACGATGAGGGTAATTCTACAAATTGTTTACAGAGGGTTGTTCAATCTTTATTGATGTGAAACGACCCATTAACAAAGAGAGTCCATTTAAAACTCATGACTGGTGACATTTAATGAGACTTAATGTGATCGTTCAATCTCCATGATTTTTTTTAAATGTCCCTTAGGGCCTATTTGTTTTTGGGTTTTTTTGTTATTGTTTTTTTTTGTTTGTTTTCGTTTGTTTTGTTTTTTTTTTTTTGTTTTGTTTTTTTTTGTTTTGTTTTTTTTTTGTTTTTTTTTGTTTTTCAATTTACATTTAGATATAGATTGTTATTTATTTGGTGTGATTCTTTGCTAATTGTTTTCTGTTTTATCTTACGGCTTGTTTTTTCCCCCTCCCTCTTAGGTGTTTAACGCGCACTACAACCTGACCCGCCACATGCCCGTGCACACCGGCGCGCGCCCGTTCGTGTGCAAAGTTTGCGGGAAAGGCTTCCGTCAGGCGAGCACACTGTGCCGCCACAAAATCATCCACACTCAGGTACGAAAAAATAAACAAAAAACAAAACAAAACACGGTGTTCACAAGGAAACGTGAAGTTTTCATTTAGTTTATTAAAAATACGCCTGTTTGGTACAAAATTACAACCGTATAAAATCTGACATTCACTTTCTTGCAAATTAAGATATTTTTTCCTGTCATTTTTAACGAACAATTAATTGTTTATTTAATTTTTCCCATCGGGGTGCATCTTACTGTCTTTTTTAATTTTTTTTATTTATTTATTTTTTTTAAATCTTGGAGAACATACTGTGACATATTAGATGGTAAAAAGTTATGATTAAAAAATAAAGTTAAAACTATAAAAGACAAGTTGAAAGTTCCGTTATTTTCAGGGTTTTTTCTTCTGTGTGTTTCCTTTAGACTGCATTTATTTGTAGTCTTTTCTTCACTGTAAAACCAATAGCTTTTGTCCCTCCGTTATGTTTTTGGTGCATAAGAAAAATATTATTTTCCGATAATATATTATTTATTGATAACACACATTACTTATTGATCATTTCGGGCATTTATTTTAATTTGTTCTGGTCAGAATTGTTGAAACTCTAAAACAGGGAGCTGTTTGTGGTGCATAAAAAAATATTATTTAGGCCTACTGATCATTTTTCGTGTGGTGGGCTTCAGGGTTACAACCCGTAAAGTCTTAAAAATAAAATATAGAGTATAACATACTTTAAGTTTTTTTTTTTTTTGTTGTTGTTATTTAGGGGCCTGTTTGTTTATTTAAAGTATACGGCCTTGACATGAGTCAGTTTGACGTTTGTTTGATATTGGCAACCCTATAATAGGCATAATAATAATAATAATAATAATAATAATAATAATAATAAAACATTTCTGATTATTTTGCAGGAAAAACCGCATAAATGTAACCAGTGCGGGAAAGCCTTCAACCGCAGCTCCACCCTCAACACGCACACGCGGATCCACGCGGGATACAAACCATTCGTGTGCGAGTTTTGCGGGAAAGGATTTCACCAAAAAGGTAAAATGATCAACTCATTAAAACATTTTTGTATTATTATTATTATTATTATTATTATTACATTCTTGTCTATTCTGTAAAACATAGTAGCATCAGAAATTTTAAAAGAAACTCATTCATGTGGTTCAATTTTACATGGATGATGAATATAGATATATCTTGATAATGACTTTATAAATATTATTTTAACTAAATAATTATTTAGAAAATGGGAAAATGTTTTAATTACAGTTACAGTTAAACCTGTGAGACATTCAAGTTCAAATCCTGATAATGAAAAAAATATAAAACAGTAGATTATAACCATTTTATTTCATGCTTTCAGGTCTTGTTATTAATAAACATAAGGAAAGCATCCTCTTACATATTTACTTACCTCTTTACTTACTTTACACATTATATATGAAACTACAATTTTAAGGATAGACATTTTGATGAATTCTTCACTCTTTCATGGACCTGATGCTGTGTGAAGAGTGTTTTTTGAGTGATGATTATGTAGAAAATGTTTATTTATCTATTTATTTTGTCTGATATTGTTCATGTTTTTTCTAAAATCCACAAATGTCACGTGAAAACCTAAATACCGACTATTTCAGCCTAATATAACATGTTAACTTCAGTATGAGCTATGAGTGAGAAATAATAATAAAAAAAAAAACACTATAAAACAAACAATATTGTAATACTTAACAAAATAACAGTGAAAAACAATTCAGGAATAGTGCACAGTAGTGGTACTTGGGTAAAGAGGCCTGTAATGAATCATAAGAAAAGGGAGTCAAGGAGATCATACTTCATAATAGCAGATTATTTTAATACATTTTCCTCTGAATGGACTGTGGATGATGTAAAATGAAAAATAATAATAATAAAAAAAAAAAAAAGATAAAGGTAAAATTCTCTGTATTAAAAAAAAGTCACTGTATAAAACTATTATATAAATTATCCGACATAATGTGTGAAAGTTCAGCTCGAAATAAATGTCTCGTTCCTTTTCCTGCTTCTCTTCTTTCTATGTAACAGGTTAGATGTAATGATTAATGAGAATGTGGAATATTATTCTGGTAATCAATCAATCGTTGTAGTTTTTGTTGTGAATTTCACTGAAATGTGACGATTCTGTTTCACGTGTTGGATCATCTTTAGTTTAGTTTGATTTAGTTTATTTCGATTATGCAAAAAAACAATTATTCTACTTAGTCTTTACAAATGAAACCAATTAAAAGAAAACAAATGAACAAAACCTACATATATACATGAAAACAAAGTATGACTTCATTTGCATATTCAAAAATAAGTGTGAGGAAGTCTAACTTATTTAATCCCACCCATTCTCCACAAAACACAAAACTCTTGGTAGAACTAAATATGTTTTTTTTTTTTTTTTAATTTCCATTATTCACATCTCTTTACTTGACATGTGTCTCACTGTGGGGTGTTGATCACTTCCCCACTGTGTTTGTCTCATTAAACCCACAGTTTTCACATAAAACTCAAGTGTTTTTTTTTTTTGCTTCTAATAACGCGTCTTTGATGCCTTCTTTGTGCAGGAAACTACAAGAACCATAAGCTGACGCACAGCGGAGAGAAGCAGTTCAAGTGTTCAATCTGCAGCAAAGCGTTTCACCAGGTGTACAACCTCACGTTTCACATGCACACGCACAACGACAAGAAGCCCTTCACCTGTCCCACCTGTGGGAAGGGCTTCTGCAGGAACTTTGACCTGAAGAAACACATCAGGAAGCTGCACGACCCGGCCGGAGCGCAGTCGCCCCCACAGGCCTGAGATGCAGCTCTGACCTCTGAACTCTGACCTGAGCGGTGACTTTGGAGCCTTCATCACAACATGACCCCCCCCCAAACAAAAATCAAAGTCAAGTGTCCATACATCAGATTCATAAACTGTAAGAAGGTGAAAGCATTTAACTTATGTTTCCTTAGTACATTTCTATGCTCTAAATTTCCATGTTTGATTAAAAATATGACTAAAACCCACTCTGCAGACAAAATGACATCTGATAATAATAATAATAATAATAATAATAATGTGCTATATATATATTTGCTTGGTCCTTATGGCATTTCAGTTTCCTCAGATGTATAATTTATTCCTATATTCATCTAAATTCTTTTTCTAAATGACTTAAAATTATCTTTTGTTCCTTCTTGTGCTGTGTTGAAACTCCAAACTCTTAAAGCTAGACATTAATTCTTCCCCTGTTTTGTGGGCTGAACTGTCTGTAAATTTGATCTAAGGCAAAGAAGCTGAAAAAATATTCACATCAGAGAATTAAAAAAGACACCATTTTTGGTTCTAAAGTCACTAAAGGATGTGTTGATAATGGGACAAGGTTGTGTTTTACACTGTATTGTTGCTGCTGACTCTGTCTTTACCATCCATTAGTATTTTCCCTTTATAGTAGCCTGTAGGTAAAACTCAGGGCCAAGAAATCTACATCACCTGCCCACATTTCTGTGAAAAAAATCTATAAAAAGATCTTGTAATTGGACCCGTTAAGTAAGACACATCGACTCACGGCTTCAGTATTTTCAAAATTCTAGATAATATCCAATGAATTGTGACAGTATTTTTTCCAGTTAAGGTGAATTTCACACCTTCTCATTCAGTTTGGCATCATTTTTCAGAGCGTATTTCGTATTTTCCTCACTTTAAACAAAAGATCCTGTTTGATTTTCTCATTTTTCATTTTTAAAAACAGACCCTTGTACAAATATCCCTCGTGTTTCACCCAAACATGACCCCGTCTCTGACTCCTTCAGTCGCCTCCCAGGCCTGTGGACTTGAAATTTGACCTCACCCTTGAACTTGACCCTATGAAAAAAAAAAAAAGAAAGAATGAAAGAAAAGCCATCAGGACCCTTCCTTATCCCACAGATCCCCCCCTCCCCATTGGCCCTTCAGACCTAATACAACCCTGACCCCTGACCTCTGGGCCTTCCTGACTGGCTGCAATGCTTCTGTGCGATGGACTCATCGAGGACACTGTGAACTTCCACCTTCATCCCTCTGATCATCAATGGATCATATTATAACAGTGGCTAAGAACTGTCTCATTAGTCGTCGGTGATTACCTTCAGTTGCATCTCAGGATGTGAGATTGATGAACTCTGTGACCAGAGATGTAGTGGAAGCCAAACAGTGACTCACATCTGAACAGATTCTATTGTGAAAAACATGATTTATACCAATAGATTAAACACAGCTGCTGATAAAAAATATGCTTTTCCTCTTGTCAACAAATCCCATAATGTGCAAGACTAAGGTATCCTCTTCCTATGCACCACAGAGCTCCACTGATGTCCAATAAAACTGTTCAAACATATCCATGAGCCACAGACTTTCACTACTATGAAGTCATATGCAGTAGTTCAACTGGATTCAGTCCACATACAGCTGCCACAGTGTCACTACAGGACTGAAAGGAGATTAATCTGCCACTGAAAATAGTCCCCAACAAATGCACTGTTTCTTCCTGTTCTACAAGGCTATGATTACCAGGCCTTTTTTTTTTTTTTTTTTTTTTTAAATGATGTATTTTTGGGGTAAGTCAGTGATGGTCTGAAATCTAATTTGGGATTTCTTCACAATAAGAAAAGTATACTTGTAAAAAGAGTTTATGACATTCACAATGTGTCACAACAGAATCAGACTGGTATTTCTTATTGCTTTTATATAAACATTTTAAATTAAAAAAAAAAAAAAAAAAAAAAGACTATAAAATATGCCCTGAGGTTTGCATTAAGCGTGCATTGAGGAGCTGTTTGATTTAACAATCTAATCTCAGCCTTTAACAGTTTATGGTTGAATTCAATCAGTTTTCATCAGTCAATCTATTATGTCATTTTATTCACATGATAACAGCATGAAATGTTTAAAATTGTTTACATCTAGTCCAAGACAAAGTGTTAAACTGTCAAAATGAGAGAATAAACAGTGAACTGGGACTATATTTTCAGGGCAGTTCGTGTGAATTCAAGCCCATAAATGAAAGCTGAGTATTAAGTTTAATGGAAAATATGTTTTCAAATGCCCTTATACTCACTGTACTTTTTATTTTTCTCCTCCACATCTCTGGTCCTGACTGACCGAGGATGAACTGGACTTTTCCCTCCATCAGTCAGACTGCTGTTATTCTTTATTTCAATCTCAGGATCATTGTAAAAAGAAGTGTTTTATGATATTTATTTTAAATTGTACAATTGTACAATGTAACTTAAAGAGAAGTGTGAAAGTCAAGACTATGGTATTAAAACAAAACAAAACAAAAAAAATCTTGTTACAGTGAAAGTTTGTTTTCAGGCCTTCTGCTGCGAACGTTTAAGCGCAAAGAAATATAATAAATGAAATTAACTGTGTGTGCTCAGTTTTTCATCCAGAAACATTAGAGAACACAAAACTATACATTTACAGGGTTTGTAGCCGACAGTTTGGCATAGATAGATAGATAGATAGATAGATAGATAGATAGATAGATAGATAGATAGATAGATAGATAGATAGATAGAT
>JAPSES010000249.1:13124082-13147962 GCA_029822895.1 Maxillicosta whitleyi
CCCCCCCCCCCCGCCAGTCTACACAGTACATAAACCTGCTGTGCATCTGGGAAGTATTCATGGTGCTACAATTTTGTAATTGTAATAATTAGTTTCTTGTATCAAAGCCTTATTTGAAAATAGATTAGTTACATTTTACCTCTAAATTCTGCACACAAAACCTCACAAAGTGAAAAAAAAGTTTGAAACTTGTAAATTCAGTATGACCTACTGCCCCCCTGCTCACTGATACCCCACCCAGGGTTTACTTTGGAGTCTAAACTTTCAATCTTCTTAGAACTCTGAAAAAATGAAATAAATATAGCCTATTGAGAGAAAGGCACATGTAAATAATACACTTTAAGTTGTATTTTATTATTATTATTATTATTATTATTATTATTATTATTATAGGGATGGTGCACATGTAATGAACATTGCTGTATAAAAAAAAAATACACCCATGTAAATATGGCAGAATTAGTTAAAAAATAAATAAATAAATACTTTTTATCATCAATGATAAGTTAAAAAAAAACAAAAAAAAAAAAAAACTTTTCATCTGCAGTCCCTAGGCAGGTGACAGAAACAAGAAATAAAACTGCCAAAATTAGAACATCACTCATTTACTGTAAATTAAAAAAAAAAACAAACAAACATAGAATGATGATATAGACATTATCAAAACACACAAAAAAAAAAAAAAAAAAAAAAAAACAGACATAGGGTGGTCACAGGAGTGTTGGTCTGTACATTCACCTGTATATTTACATACAATTTAACAGACAATGTGTAGGTGGTGAAATGTATCATGTATGTGTGAATTTTTGAAAAGAATTGGGTGAATAATGTCCAAGAAATGGATTGGATACATTTGCTAAGTTAAAATTTTGAAATATTTGCGTAAAAAAACTAAAAATTAATTCTGTCAAACTCCACTGGATCTCTCCTCGTTATAAAGAACTTGTATGAAATTTGAAAAGAATCAGATAAATAGTGTTGAACAAATGGGATGGACAGAATCCTTAGTATATGGGGCTGGGGTATAATAATGCTAATAATAATATAACATGTACATAAGTGTTCATAGTGTTTGTTTCCATTCATGATCGCTTGCTTGGAGATCACAGTGTTCACCTGTGGTTAATTCTGTTGATTGGACATCGTTTGGAGACGCCCACACCTGTTTATAGAAGGTCTGACCACTAAGGCAGGGTTGTATGGAAGCACAAATCTGAGGAAAGGAACAGAAACACTTATACAGCATTGGAGGTCCCTGATAAATGCATTAGTCTCCATCATCTGTAAATGGAACACGTTTGGAAGCGCTAAGACACTTCCTGGAGCTGGACGCCAATCTGAGCGATCGCAGTGGAAGGGAGGAGACCCAGACCCTGATGTTGACTTTGACAGACCTCCAACAGCTGTATTCCACAGTAGATTTATTTGTTCAATTCTACACACAATACCTCATAATGACAGTTTAATTTTTTTTTTTTTGCAAGTTTATTAATAAAATATAACACCTGCATTTATATTTCCAATCCAAACAGCGCTCGGTATGCATCCTGTTTCCTGTCGCCTTTAGATGATTGGATATGATGACACACCTGTTGAGTTCACGTCAAAGCACAAACCAGGTCACAGCTTCCAAGGATCTCCTTCTGCAACATCGTCCCAATGAGCACAGTGGCTTCCATCAGGTGGAAATGGAAGAACGTTGGAAGGACTAGGACTCTTCCAGACCTGTTGCCCACCAATCGGAGCGTCTGTGGAACCAAAGCCTTGGTCAGGGAGGTGAGCAAGGATCCAACTGTGGCTTTGACAGAACTCCACTGATCTGTGGAGAGAGGAGGACCTTCCAGAAGGACACACACTTGTACTCCACCATTCAGGTCTGTGTGGTAGAGTGAGCAGATGGAAGCCCCCCCTCAGTAAAAGGAACACCCACCTGCAGTTTGACAAAAGGCACCTGAAGGACTCGGACCAGGAGAAACTAAATTCTCTGGTCTGATGAAACTAAGATGAAACTCTTTGGACACACTGCTCATTAGCTGCCCAACGCTGAAGCATGGGCAGCATCAGGGGGGTGGGGGTGGGGGGCTAGTCAGGGTTAAGGGAAAGATAAATCTGCAGTGTTTTGGACCTCGGACTGGGGTGAAGAACATGACCCTAAGTATAAAGCTGAGAAAATGTCATCAGACCTGAACCCCACTGACGCCTTTGAACATCTCTGCAAAAATCTAAAAAAAAAAAAAAAGGCTGCACTGACGTTCCCCATCCGACCCGACGGAACTGGAGAGGTTCTGCAAAGAACAACGGGGGAATCTACCCAAAAGTATGTGGTAAACTTGTAGATTCATCCTCAAACAGACCTGAGGCTGTAACTGCTGCTAAAGATGCATCAACATGTTTAAGAGCAAATACTGTGAATAGTTATGGACATGTTATATAATTATTTATTTTTAATGCATTTGCAAAAGTGTCATAGAAACTCCCTTTGTCATTATAGGGTGTTGGGTGCAGAATCTATTATGGAATAAGGATGTAACAATAACAAAAACAGCGTGGATGCACAGTCATAGTATGGGTTTAGGAACCAAAATGTCATGTTTAGAGGTAGCATGATGGTGAATTATTTTTATTTATTTATTTTTCTGGGGGTCAGCCTTGAAGGAATCTAAAGTTTTTCTTTACCTGTTGGGACTTTGTACGTTTACTTTTTTCTTGTTGCAGTATTCATATTAACAGCTTTTCCCTGTTATTCCTCTTTAAATCCTATCTGCTGTATCCCATCTTTTCAAAAGCATTTTTCAGCAAAACCGAATAGAACAAAATGTATTTGAGGTCTGTACATTTCCTTTTATTTTATTTCAGCCCCAAAACATCCTTAGTTGTGACTTTGACTATAAACAAATATATTTAAGTCTTTTGTGTACATCATCAAAGCCAAACATGTTTCCAACTACAGAAGAAATACAGATTTACTGTAAAGTAACACTGTACTTCTTGAGGCTTGCTTTATTATTAAGTTTTGATTTCTTTATATTT
Organism: Maxillicosta whitleyi; assembly: GCA_029822895.1. Classification (NCBI taxonomy): domain Eukaryota; kingdom Metazoa; phylum Chordata; class Actinopteri; order Perciformes; family Neosebastidae; genus Maxillicosta; species Maxillicosta whitleyi. The sequence continues at coordinate 13,127,113 of JAPSES010000249.1, forward strand.
TCTAAATATACGTTGATATAGTTTTACAACTTTGTACCTGTAAAACAGTTACTGGTCAACAAATAATTTTCTGGTGTTTAAGACTTGCTTCTTTTATTCATGACTGATCGAGTGCTAAATTCTGTTTATCTGTATTAAGGAAACATAGTATTACATTTTTAATCAAACCTTTATCTACAGTTTTGGCAGTGATGCAAATTTAGTTTTTACAAGATTCCCTCTTTTTTTTCTTTTGTCCTCTTTAACATTTCTTTTCCCATATGCTCCTGATGTACACTGAAAAGTAATTGTATGCAGTTTATATAATTTAAAGGCTACTATTGGCAAATAAATCTGACTGGTAAAACTTCAGGCCTTAATACTATATAAATGTAAAAAAAAAAAACAACCTAAAAATATGAACGTGTTGAATGTGATCCTGTTGTGTTCTTCTTTCAGATCAGCTCTGGATAAAAAAAAAAAAAAGACAATCAGGCTTTTTTTCTTCCACTCAATTTGGAGGCAGCCATGCAAACTAGGCCACCGAGCAGGGGATAATTGGGTATGTAATTATGAAAAGTCAAAAATGCAAATGAATGTATGGATATGGTGGGCGGTCAAGATGACGTCTGGACACTTGACCTATTTTCTGCCCTGAAAAGACACATGTCTTCCATAATCTTGGTTGGGATTAAAACATGAGAAATAATTTGGAATAAGCAGTTCAGTGCAGGGATTAAAGCATGACTCCATGAAAAGGAAAATGTAATCCACAGGTCGGACAGGACCATGTCTTTATTTTAGTTTTAGTGACACCTCTTTTGAGGCTCACAGGCTCCATCTCATGTCTGAACGTTGAGACCTTTGACCTCTGGCCTCCTTCCCTGAGAGATCGAGGAACTAAGGCTTATTCAGTGCTCTGGGTCACTGAAACTACAGTAAATTCAATCGTAAACATGTAAATATAACCCACTTTCTGACACTTGAAATCCACCAAATATTTGGGTTACCAGACAGTCAGCTGAAGAGCATTGTCTCAGTAGCTCCTTTGAATTAGTGTAAACCTGTGTTGGTTTTACATAAGCTGCTCACTGTTAGCACATTTTAGGCAAACACTGAAAATTATGTGAGTGAAATGCATTGTGGGACAAGTATGGAGGCCATGAGTATTCACCTGAATAAGCCATAGGAGCAACATGAAATCTGATGTAAAACACTGTATGAGGGGCATTTCTGACGTTTCTACTCCTAAAAATGCATCAAATGTTCCTATTTAACTTGTGTTTTACAGTAAACACTAAATACTTTTTTTTTTTTTTTTTTTTTTTGCAGAACACTGAATTCATTCAGTCGGTGGCAACAAATGTATTAACACGGTGCATGCCATCTGCTGTCAAATTGCTAAAGTTCATGACCGGATACACTACAACTCAGACAAAAATTACAAATTTTCAGAGCATGCAGATAATGGCTCACTACTAATCAAAACCACCTCACAAAGTCTGTGGGATCGCTTATTACCTTGACACTTGAGAAATGTCTAAGAAAAGCTGTCCAAAATGACAGACAAAGGCCTTTATGTTTTTAAATACCAGCCTGAAATGACAAATTACCAGAGCCCTAAGCACATCAAACCATCTGTATGAACATTTTTCTGTTGTCGTGAAAAGTTTTCTCAGCAGGAGCGTAGCTGAGGGGGAAAAAAACAGTCAGACAGGCTTCTTCTTTGGCGTTCTTTCACATCTTTAATCCCCTAGCTAATAATCCAGCAGTGTTTTATGTCCAACTAAAAAACAAACATGTCAGTACCCCATGCATTATGTTTAGTCTGTTACAAAATCCAGAATATAAAAGCATTAATGTTCTCCAACTAAGCTATTAGAATTAAATCATAACATCTGAAAGCACTAAAAATGGTAAAATATAAAAATCTAAAAGTATAAATAGAAATTTGGTCCATCAAGGTGATTACTATAATATTATTTACATTAGATTATTATTCTTATAATTATTCCAGGCCCTTATTTTATATTTGACTTCAATAGCACATGGCTGCTACAGCTGCAATGGTATTTACAAAGAGGAGTTCAGTGCAGGATTCTATAAAAGACACACTAACAAAATATCATTTGATGTAAAAAGATGCAGTTTTTTTTTTCCCTTTTTTCCCCGTTTGGCTCAGTGCCAATAAATACAAAGATTTAGGAAACGATTGTTAGTTGAGTACAGCATTAAAAACGTCAGACAGTTAGTCTACAGTCTGTATCAAAGTTGTTAGAAGTACACAATGAAAAAAATACAAAAAGGCACACAATACAAAACCGCAGGGAGTCCAAATCCAGTAAAGAAGAAACTCGGAACATGCCAGTTTCAGGCTACAATAGAGAAAGTCCTGAATGAGAAGGAGTTTGTTTAGTGGTTGGAGTGTGAATCTGGCTTCAGGAGAAAGTCTGTTGGTGGATGAAGAAGGATAAAAGACAAAAGCTGATGCTCAATTAAAAGAGTTCTTTGCAGGTTTTTTTGTTGTTACACCAGGGACTCGAGGCTCTCAGCGGTGCTGGCAGTTCCCACCACGATGGTACCATTGTTGTCGGAGGACTGGAGGGTTTTCTCATCTTCATGCATCCCCACAAGACTGAGCATGGCTTTGTAGAGAAACTGGAACTGCTCCTGGAAGACAGAGCAGGTAACCAAGGGTTTGTAGCTTCAGACTTGACAGGAAAAAGGACATTTACATAACTGAAAATGTGTTTATAGTAAAAATGTACTGTAAATATTATTATAAGGGATATCAGCATTTCTAATTTCAAATATTTAATGACCTAAATTATCATTGTAGTGTTTAGAATGACCAAAGATGCAAATGTTATGAACTGAATATACTGTATTTACACCAGTGGGATGTTCCATTTATGTGACCACTAGAGGGAGTAGTGAGTCACAGAACTAACATCATGGGGGCCCTGACCAAAGTGACCAGATGGGATGAGTCAAATAAATGGATAAAGGGATAAAAGCTAGAATCACTGTTGTTTTCACCGCTGTAAATAAAAATAATGGAGTTTGATGCTGAAATGAGTCATTTTTCTACAGTTTGATTATGAGCTTTATGAAGGTTTCACATTATTATGTGATGTTTTTATCTTCGCTAAGTTGATGTTTGTCGATTCACAGTTCAGTTTAAACTGTGACAGTCCTGACCTTGTTTGTTTGATTCCAAAAAGATCTGTAATGTAGCTAATGACGATACAAACTGTACAGAAAACTGAAGTGATTTACTGTGGTTGTTTTCTTAAGCTAACAAAGCTACAATGTAAACTATCGGTTCTAGCATGTGAAGATTATAAGACAGTGTTGGTTGGACTGACTGTCAGAATAACCAGTTATGAATTTTAGTTTGTAGATGAAAACTTGATGATACCATAATACAGATGTATGTAAACTATGAGCTTTATGCTTTATTCAGTGAGCGATACAGTCGGTGGATACACAGCACTGATTTGTTTGTGGTTTTGGTAGCTGTAAGGCAGTGTTTGTCAACCTTCGGGGCCGCCTGGAATTTAAATGGGGTTGCCTGAAATTTCTTGTAATTAATTAAAAGAAATTACTAATAAAAAATATATGGTGAGTCGACAGAGACAAGATATGACAAACTTTGAAGCTGAAACTGATCTGTCACATGTTCGCTGTGGTTCTGTTTGTGTCACATGTTCACTGTGGTTGTGTTTGCCTGTCACATGTTCGCTGTGGTTCTGTTTATCTGTCACATGTTCACTGTGGTTGTGTTTACCTGTCACATGTTCGCTGTGGTTCTGTTTATGTGTCACATGTTCGCTGTGGTTCTGTTTGTCACATGTTCACTGTGGTACTGTTTATCTGTCACATGTTTGCTGTGGTTCTGTTTATCTATCACATGTTCACTGTGTTCAGTTTCAGATGCTGCAGCTCTTTCATAGTTTATTTATTGTTTTGTTCAGAATTCATTCTCATCCTTGTAAATACAAACTGGACTGACTGTAAATATTCTGACCAAGAAAAATCTTAACTCTCACTTTATGCAGTAATCTGAACCTGGCTTTTCTGCTTCTGTCCATAATAATATACATTATATACACTAAATGTGTCTAAAATTAACATTCATTTGCAACATAGTAGAGCAAACTGTTATATGATCAAAAATAAATTAATTTTAGAAAACAAAAACCTTTATTTTGAATGTCTGCGGTCACCAGAAATTTGTGACGTTAAAATGGGGTCATGAGCCAAAAAAGGCTGGAACCCACTGGTGTATGGACTAATGGAGTGTCAGTACCACATAGAACACATATAGAACGTGAACTACATCGACAGTAATATTGTATTTCCTTTTGCCATTAGCTCCAATTTAGGTGAAGTGTTTTCAGGAAAATTGCTTTTTCAGGAGTAAAACAATAATAGCCCCTACATTGTTTGTCAAATGAGATGTTTGCGGCACCATTGCTCTTCTTCAGACTTCTGTTACATTGATTGTCTGACATGGAAATATGCATATCTTGACAATCTGTTAATAGATTGCAATTTTTCCACACATGATCTCAAGTGGTTCTTAAAAAGGGAAAATAAGCAGTTAAAGAATAAAATGGATAAGTAAGCTTGTAACAGACAGACAGTAGAACATTACTGTTGCTAATTAAATGGTTAGTCAAGTGACAGAAAAATGCCAAACGCTTTATCTAGTATTTCAGGCTCTCAGATCTGACAAATGAATAACTGTCTTGGTCTTTATTTTATTTAATCTCAAATTTCAGATTGAATGGAACAAAACGTCTGCTGTCATCTTGTACAGAATATCATTAGGTGTTTATTGTTGTAAAACTGTTAAATGAAAAAAAAAAAATAGTTCCAGCTGTAGTCTGATAGAATTTCTATTTTAATGTTGTCAACATTGACAGATCTGGGCAAGTTACTTGTGGGAAATTTAGTTGGAGAAAAACCTCTAACACTTCAAATAAACTACATGAATAAAACCCAGTTATTCCATCAGTTGACAGTACGCGTTTATTTTTATTTATTGTAACTCTTTATTTAATTCTGCACATTTGAGTACAAGATTGAACTAACCCAAAAGAAAAAAAAAACAAAAAACATAAAGGGGGGGCCTAGATGATTATGTATTTGTGTTTGCATAGTCCAAGTCCTTGAATTTTGTCCATTTTTTTTTTCTTTTTTTCAAAGTCATCTGCTTTAATTCTCAGGTAAAACGTCATTTTCTCCATAACATTGATTTCGTCCATAATGTCTATCCATTGCCTCTGATCTGGAGCGTCATTTTTTAACCAGCTTCTATTAATAGCCTTTTTAATTTCCAAAATCATTATCTTGAAGAGGTATGTGTCTTCTTTTATAACTAACCCTTCTGGGATCCCTGGGAACCTCATAGTTGAATACATCTTCTAGAGTTTTGATAATAATCTTCCAAAATGGCTGTAATTTTTCACATGTCCACACTGTCTCCAGCATTGTTTTTATGTACTGATCTGTTTACTTTTATTTTGGGGTTTAACATAAACACGTGTTCTTCCAACCAAATTCTCTCCAGCATCTGGAGCTTGTACTGCTACGTTGTATTTTATACATTAAATGGCAACAGATTTCTTTTTTTCCATTTAATATACAATGAATTATTCCCATTATATTGCTGTAGGCATACGTACACTTGGTACAATCTTGGTAGGTATTTGTTCATAGGCATCCATCGTCATCTTCACCAAAACTTTACCTTCTGCTGATATGTCTATTTTAACCAGTGGATCATAAAAATGTCTGGGCTGAAGGTAACGAAATAAGTCCTTATTTCCAAGATCAAATTTTTTTTTTTTACATGTTTAAACCAAATGTCACAGTATCATCAGCATAATGAGACAAACTTACAATATCACTGAAGACCCCCGGTCTCATTAGGTTGGTCAGTTTGGCCACTTGGAAGACGTCAACTGAACCTTCAGCCTCGAGCTGACGGGTCAAAGACAACAGGGCACAGAAGGTTCCTGCTGTGACTCCACCCACACTAAAAAGGACATATGACCAGTTGAGTGAGTGAGTAACATATCAACTTATTGATGCCCATGTTCTATCAGACAGGATCTTACTCATCGTGGACGATGGTAGGGCCTTCCTTCGAACCGCTCTCCTTTTTCAGTAGGTTGATGAGCTCAAAGGTGTTGCTGATGGGGCTGTCGGGGTTTGGCCAGCGGGGGGTGCGGTAGTGTCTTACCTCCAGAACATAGTCGTCCTGTTGAGAAGGACCAGTATAATGGGCACCACATCTGAACAGTCATCAACTTTTCCATGAAAAACAAGTGGTCCCAGGCATGACAAACCCCACCCCTCACACATATTGTATCTTATTTGGCATCGATCCATCTGATGTCATCATGTCTGTGCTGATGTCAGCATATCGACTGCCTCTACATATGGGCCAAGTTTGAAGTAAATCAAAACTAATTTGATGTTTTTTATAGAGATTTGAAATTTCACCCATTATAAGAAAATGGGAGAAATTGTTTTTTTAAAAATTCAGAAACATTTTTAACTCTGAACTACTTTTCTCAAAATGGAACCAGAGCTATTCTGAGTCGCTGGCAATCTATAAACCCAATTTGGTATGAATTAAACCAGTAGTTCTGCTGCTAGTCTGTTTATAGAAAAAACAAAACAAACTAAAAATGACACCCCTTGCGTCCCCTTTGGGCGGTGGGTTAATAATCAAATAATCAACAAATCTAAGCCAAAGTGATGATCTAAAGGATGAAGTGTGATTTTCTGTCTAGGCTCATTTGACAGGTTTACATATGTGTTTATATTGTGTTTTCAATAAATACTATGTGTAAACTTTCCAAAGAACATGAGAACATCTTCTGGACACTGAGTATCGTCTTACTTAGAGCTGGAGGTCACTAGTGACCACCGGGAAAAGCTTTAGAAACCACCTGTGATATCTCTGGAATAGTTGTTGGTGCCTTTACAGTGAACTAACCTTACAAAGCATCTATGAAAACCAGGTTTCAGATGTAGAATAGCTTCACTGTGATATTAAATTACCAAAGTTATTTTATTCATATTTGTGTCCGGCCTTTGTTTTCTAACCTGTGTAGCTTCCAGTACATATTCCTGGACCACCATCATGTCCTCGTTGGACATACAGATGTGGTTCTCAGTCCGCTGAGTGACGCTGAATGTCTCGTAGGTGATTGGCTGCCCTTTGCGAGGCCAGAAAATGCACGCCTCCGCCTCCTCCTCCTCCTCCATCTAAATGTCATACAAATGTGGATAATATTATAACTGTGATGCTGCAACACAACACATGAATACCTTTTTAAATTCATTTCCATGAAGCCTTTGTTATTGAACTTTGAAGTTAATGTTTGCATTTTGTATTAGTTGTTGAAAAAAATGCATTGTAAACACACCACATTAAGTGTTGGTAAATAAAAAGCTTTTTTCCCTGTTTTCTCACTTCAGGGAACAAAGAGGTTAATCAAGTAGATTAAACTGGAATAAAATAGTTGCTTTGAACAGATGTACTACAATAGTAGGCAATTCGAATAATTGAAATTAATAATTTCATTGTATTTGTGTGTCCATTTTCTGCCACACAGACACACATAGTACAACTAATGAAGGGCATTTACTGGCACAAACACAAACATTGCATTTATTTTTGCCTTTTTGGACTTTGACAACAAAAATAGCAAAAACGGGATCTGACGTAAATAAATATATAGATATAATTATGATTATTCATAATTATAGATATTAAAAAGAAGCCCCTTGTGGGCGCACCAAGATTACAATTAAAAAAACTGCCAGAACTATGGATGTGATGTGACATTTCTGCTTGAAGTCATTTGTAATACTTGTAGATAACAGATAAGCTGTGATGTTAAACCTTTACTACTACAGTTATTTATTCTGTTAAAACTCCAGAGGTCACACATGTCTGAAGACTGAAAGAGTATCTAATATTTTTGGACACTTACTGTGTCTTTTCGTACTAAAAGTTGATAAAAATCAGCCTCAGGTTTGTTAAAAACGTCCAACCTGGCTCTGTTAGTGTAGACAAAATGTAAAATACTGGTTCTTCTCACCCCGTTTACTGTTGTCCCAGGCAGGGACACAATGACCTGAGCGTTGTGGTCCCATATCATCCTCCAAAAATCCTTTACAGTGCCTGGCAAAGGATTCTGGGTAATGATGAACTCACGACTCTGTCGGTAGCCCTGCAGGAAGAAAACCATTATTATTATTATTATTATTATTATTATATTATCATTATGGTGATGATGATCAGGGTGCAATTAGTTTAAAAAAAAAGTGTGTGTGTGTGTGGGGGGGGGGGGTATTTTTAGTGGGAGCGGGGTATAGGAAACTTTACTGCTTTCACCGTCCAACTCTTCTCTTATTTATACAGTTGTTCTTATACAAAATTCCCACAACTTCTAACCTGTATCCACTGGATGTGCCCCCCACAAATGCTGGGCCCTATGAATTTGTCACATCCCCCCCCCCCCCTTTACTGAGCCTATTGACAGTTTGCTTCAGGTGAATATTAATGCCAGTGATATAGGATAGGTGTAAAGAAACTCAGTCACAACCTGTCTGTTATTTCAGTTGGTTGGTTGGTTGGTTGCCCCCCACCCACTGAGGATGAAATCCATTGAACAGAAGTGGGGATGAAAAAACCAGAGGGGGATTGATCCCCTGTCCCCCAACAAATTGCACCCTGTTGATGCTGATAAATAAATCCTCCTTATCATATTCAGAGTTTAATGTATTGGTGTTTGGAACTATTGTCTGCAAAAACTATGAATACAAAACAAATGTCACTCATCAGATTCTTACTGCGATGTATGATGCGTTTATATAGTCTGATGTCTCCCCAGCTGATGTAGACAAACGCACTCGCGACCTCTCAACTGAAAAGAAAACATTTTTAATTAACTTTGAAAATTGTTTCCACGGTAACAAAACATTTTCTTTTATCCATATTTTAACACAGAGCTTTACAATATGAAATACACAAACACAAATCCTGAAAGAACATTCTTCAAAGTAACGTTGTCTCTGTGAGACTCACGAGGTATTAGTGCGGAGCTTCTGTTTTTGCTGCGGTTTTCCTCCTGCAGAGCTGTGGAGAAATCACACTGCTTCACTGGAGAGTGACAGAGCAGCTGTGGAAAACAGAGAGAACACAGCATCAGCTCTGGTGTTCATGAGTAGAAACAGAACTTTTGTAAAGGTTTTTACTAATTCTAATTTTGTTTTTTTTTTAAAATATCACTTGTAACTTGAATAACTCATGACACTAAGATATATTGTTAATACGTGCAAGGCCATTTGAGTATTTTATCTTTATTCCTGAATGAATTCTTTTCCACTACAGGATTTGTTAAATTTCATAAAACGAGAATATATTTTCTGATTCTTTTTCCCAAACTTCATATTTTCAATAATGTGAACAGTCATGCCTGTTTTGTATGCGATCCTACAGCAGTCTTAAGCTTTTACAAAATTAACCTGTTTTCATGGTGAATAAAAAAACCCTTTTATCAGTTTTTGTAACACACTGCATAGGTTTGCCCATTGAAAAAAAAAAAAAACTTTAACATTCAGTGACGTTGCTTTCAGACTCCAAGCTTCATCAGCTGATAATGTTGGTATTAAAATTTATTATATAAAAAATTATACTAAAATATGTTCTATTCATTCTGACTTTATGCTGTTTATGCAGTTATACTTATTTTTATTTTATTCTGTTTCATTTTACTACCATTAATCTTCTCTTCAAAATTTCAGACTTTTATATGTGCTTATATTATCTCTTACAATTCTCCTGTTCTTTGTAAAGTGCCTTGAATTCCCAAGAATTGATTTGTGTGAAATATGTTCTATCATTATAAATTCATTGATTTGGGGTGTGTAGACTTGGGTAGTAGTTAACATAGTTTTTCCATATTTATTCTCCTGAGATTAGACTCATTTTTGTCTCCTGTCAGAGACAAGAGTCTAACACCTTTAAGAAAATAAAATAAAATAGATTTTTAAAAACACTTTTACTTTCCTGGGCTTTCAGGAGGATTTACAAATATTTTTCACTACATTAACATAAAACATATCAGTAGTTTAATGACAAAATTAAGAGGAATAACGTCTAATGTGGTGTCTTTCCTGAATAAACTCTTAATGAATATGATGTTCTTTGAAAACAGGGGGATTTCCTCCATTTGTTTCCCACCTTAAACTGTTTGTCCAGATGCGTCCTCCCAGCAGGCCGTGGGGTCAGCAGCTCATCCACGTGCCTGTGCAGGTGAGCCGCTGACACCTCTGTGTCTCCAGACAAAACAGCTTCCACCAAGGCATCGTGGATAAAAACATACTGTTCCTGCAAGAGGGAGATGGCAAATACCACAATTTAACATCAACACTTAAAACTACTACTTAAACGAGCAGACCTGAAACCCTGCACAATGATTCTCCTGTACATTGGAAATGCTCAAAGTGACGTCCTTGCTCCAACGTAACATCTCAATAATGAAAAGCAGCCACTCTTTTTATACAAGAAACATCATGGGCAAAGGGATGATTGGTTAAGGACGTGGGTATGAATCACAATATTTGTAACTTTTATGGAACATCCTTCTTTTTCTTTCCTCCTGCTTGTACTAAAACTGCACATGTAAAAAAAATAAATAAATATTAAAATGGCAAAAAGCAATTATTTGACAGCCAGCTACTCAAAAAGAGCAAATACCTTTTGGCTTCAGCTTAAAAATAATAATAATTTCTGGGTTTTGAACCAATTTGTGATTAACATAATTAAATCTGGCTTGTCTTTGCCTCTGGTTGTAATTCAGAGTAATGACAGGTACAGGTGCTTGACCTCTGACCTCTGTCTGAACCAGGTAGTTCCTCTGTGTTCGGATGTGTTTGAGGAAGCCTATGATGTTGACGCTGCCTTCGTCTCTGATCTGCTTCAACATGCTGTCCAGGACAATGTACGTTCCCGTCCGACCTACACCAGCACTGAACGACGATGAGGAAAGAGAAAATATTAACATGATAAAAATAAAAAAAAAATTAAAAGTACAAGTATTTCATTGTGGGTTTTTAACAACACTTTATGCCCAAATTTTTCAATGACTAATGTATACAGTCCATAAAAAAAGAATAGGTCATTTGTCAAATTACTAAAAAAAACTAATTATAATATAACATCAATAAGTATTACTCTTGTTCCCCTGTTTATTGTACAATATTTATGCAAAATAAGGTTTTCAGACATCTTCACACTGTTCTACCAAACCACTCCACAACAGGAAATCCACATCTTTTTAAGATTTGTTGAAGTGAAATGTTTCATATTACATAGAACATGGTGAGGATACACTAATATAATTATGTTTCATCATTCTTCATTTATTTATTTTTTAATCTTCTCTGTTTAATCTCATGCCTATACTTTTCATTGCTTCCCTGCTGTAATGCTCTTAAAGGAAAAAAATGAATTTTCGTGTACATAAATGTGCTATAAAAATAAACCTGACCCGCCTATAATAAAATCATATTGTGCAGTCATATAGTACAATATAAGAACATATAAAAACATGAATGAAGGATGTATTTATTCCCACTCATCTTACCTGCAGTGTACAACCAGCGGGCCCATGTTGTCTGCTCTCGCTCTGGATGACTTCCGGACGAAGCTGAGGAGCGGCAGAGCCAGCTCTGGGACCCCCATGTCTGGCCACTGGGTGTAATGGTACTGCGTTACGGTCCGCTCATTACTGCGACCCTTCTGAGAGCCCTGCAGATAGATGATACAAACAGGGAATCCTCAACATCCAATGTCTTTATGTAGTGTAAAAAGGACATTCTACTCTATTCAACTGGAAAAAACACACATGTGACCCCTGACCTCAAATAAATTTGACATCTATGAATTACAGAATATTGATCAAGGCATAATAATAATAATAATAATGAAATAATAAAAGATGCGTTTGATTTGAAAACCTCAGTGCATGACGGAATGCTAATTATGTCCATCATGTGACAATATTTGCATTTCAATATGGCTGAACAAGTGGCAAAGGAAAAGGAAGATGCATACAGATATTTAGAAAAGTCTATATAAGTTCTATCCTGTTTGTTTGAAGGTAAATGCTGCAGAGCCGACTGTCTGTCTGTCTGTCTGTCTGTCTGTGTGTCTGTCTCACCTTTTTGGTGTGGGTGTTCCTGATGTTGAAGGTCCTCTGGGTGTAGTAGGCCAGTTCTCTCTGACTCTTCACCGTCACCAGGAAGCTGCCGTACTCTTCCTGCACCTCGGACGGCCAGTACTGATCACATTTCCTCTGAGGGGACAGTGAACGCACCACAGTTACAGGATAGGAGAACCAATGTAGGAGAACCAGTGGATCCACTAATGGTTCAAACAGGTGGATTTTTGAAATACATTAAGTCCTAATGCGTCATTGTTTAATATCTGGTCACTCACTCGTCCTTTCTCCACCAGATTGGTGATCATAACGATGATGTCAACGTTTTGTTCCCAAATCATCCTCCAAAAGTCCTCAGTGCTCGACCTCAGAGGACCCTGAGCTGCGATGTATGACTTAGGCTTTTTAAAACCCTGAACACACACACACACATGCACGCACGCGCACACACACACACACACACACAATAAATAAAAAGACACAGTACTGAGCAGCACAACAGTATTATTATTACTGTATTATCTTTATTTTTCTTTCTTTTCTTATTTGACATCATAAGAAAATAGATAGATTCACGTCAGATGATAGGAATTATCATGAGAAATATCAAGTTATTATTTCTTGTAATTTGAATGGATGATTTTTCTTCCTGAGCAACTAGTTTAGAGTAAACTACTCTGAAGAGGATAGTCTTAAGGAAGCATTTTTTTAATGCTCAAACTCAAGCAGAGTAGAAATAGAAAACAAGTTAAAAATAGTGCCAAAAAAGGTGTATAAATTAAAAAAAAATTCTATCATACTTCTTCCTTCACTTTTTTTGGAATTGTAATTACGTTGATAATTTATTCATTTGAAAGGATTATTGTTCATTTATTGTTTTTTGTATGTTTTGTTTTCTTATTATTTGTTGCATTTGAAATAAACGCAATTCTAATTCTTATTAAGTTCATCAAGCAATTAAAAACAGTCGACACAATGTACAATAAATGCCAATGCAGATATGTACAAACAGTTTGTGATAACATTTATCACATTAATCGACAATAATCACTGTTTCCAGAGTCAGTGATAACATTTAATGATCAAATCAGAGCAGAATGGAGCTCAGTTTTCTGATCGTGATGTTCAATATCGACAGTGGCAGATAATTTCTTCTGGATTTTTAGCTTTCAACTGTTTTTTTTTTCTCTTTTCTTTAGCTTCAGAAGAGCTGAAACATACACACAGAAGGAGAACAGTGTTTGTCTTCCTTTGTGCAAATATAGGACGCATTGAAACCAGGGACGTTCACAAATAAATCACAAGGACGAGATCTGTTGGGTACATTCATACGCCGTGTACCTTTGCCTTCAAACAAACGAGCCTGTGTAGGATTTCTAATTGTAGCGCAACAATGTCTGACTTTGTTTGAGCCTGTGTATATGTTCAAGACTATCCTCGCATGTGTCACCTGGCGCTTGAATGACTGATTCTTTTTCCCAGTCAGGCTTAAAATTGGCAGAAGATAAAGAAGTTGTGGATAAATGGATTTCATACGTGTAAGAGAAAAAAAGAAGCAAAGATTCTCTTTCAGTTTCCTGTTGGATGTTATATGCAATGTCTAAAATGTATGTTTTTGTACGTTACTGTGCTTCCTTTTGGATTTTTATGCCTCAGGTGATATTTCAGGCTGTAGAATTGACACAGACCGATGTTCTTTTAATGTAAAATTTCCATACACTGGGCTAACAATTGCTCATATTCTTCCATCATGAATTACACCAACCAGAAATACAGTGTGTAGCCTTTCAGTTCTGATATTATGTCGGTTCTGTTAACTATAAATTGAAATAATCTGAATATTTTGGGTTTTGGAATTGTTTTTAATGGGAGAATCTTAAAAAAAAACTGAATGTTTTTATGGCGCACGGACACCTTTATTTCTGTAAAAGATCTGAGTACTTCTTTTCATCACTGGTGACCTGTACATTCTTGTGCTGAATATAAATGTATTTGCTTTGGTTTATGTGGGGTAAAAAATTCAGAAGAAGACAACCTACTGTTTAAACATAGAGAACATTTGGGGATTTTTTACGTTTTATCCTCTATTGTCTGTTCCAACAGGACCCTGACTCCTGAGCACTTGCCCTTCATTGCCAACATACCTCTTTGTGTTGTGGCAGAAAGTTACAATGATTTCTATAGACGCCTTATGTGCTCTTACAAATAAAATATTCAAGTGTTCGACAGTCAACTTCACATGCTGACATCTTTTTTGTGATCTTTTTAAAGTTAAATACAAGGTTACAAGCCAGAAAAGACAGAGACCCTGCAGTGAGAGCTCTCACTTTTTTAGAATTATTAACAAATTCAAATAAATCTCATCAAGGAAAATATCTTTTTTTTTTTTTTTTTTTTACTGAAAAGTTGAGAGCACCTAAAACCCAGCACATCAGTTTAGTTAAGGCCAGCTGAGGAAAGTGTGTGACATGTTCTCAGTAGAGGGCAGCATTCAATCTCTTCCCTTAATAGATTAGTGACCTTCATATGATTGACAGTATGAAGTTGCCTTCATACTGTGAAACACAGACAAAAGTGGGAGCTGGAGAGATCCTCAACGTGCTTTTACCAACTTACTAACCTATATAGCAGCTCTCCATTGAGGCCGTGACTGCCACTCACTGTGTTTTGTTGCCTGTGCCTTTCACAAAACCACATGACAGTGGAAATTTGATTTTAATGGATCGCTGACAAGCATAATGGGAAGCCACACAGGTCCCTGATAACAACAGCACATCTAATGAAAAGCTTTAGAAATGAACTGGAGGTGAACGAATTCGGTTTGGGAGAAGGTGTTAAAAAAATAAATAAATAAATAAATAAAAAAACATACGAAGAAGAAAAAAGTTTGGATTGTCAGGGTGAAGATGAAGGTTGCAGCTCAGAAAACAAACTGGAAAGCTTACATCTACATAGTTGGCGTTGATGTAATCACTTGTCTTCCCTTCTTTGTTGGCCTGTGGTGAGAGTCGCACTCTGCTGTGGTCATCTGAGGGTTAACGACAAAAAACAAAAACAAAACAGAAACACGTGTCATCAGATCAGGGAGGATGAATGTTGTTTTGGGTTTTTTTGGCAATAAAGACTGAGGTTGGGATTCTGCTCTCCTTAAAATAAACAAATCCAATTAAAAGGTGGTGATATGGAGACAAACACGTATCAGATAAAGCACAAGGAAGAAATAAATGACTGGGAAAAAAAATATTAACTCTAGTGGTGGAAGAAATATTTTGATCAACATCCCTTCTGCTGAAAGAATGTTCAGAGTAAAGAAAAGAATTGATGAAAACCTAGCTGTTGCCATGGTTTCCCATGATGGACACAGCTTTGAGACATTAAAGAAAAACCTTATCATTTGAATTCATTTGTTTCTTTGATTTTGTTGTTGTTTCATCAGGGCGAGTGTTCAATTAAAGATCTAAAAATCAGATATTCCCATTTGGGGCAACATGGTGGTGCGGTGGTTTGTACTGGTACTTCACACCTGGAAGGTCCTGGTTCAGTCAAATGTTGTTGCTCATTTACAGAATTAAACATTATTAACCCTTGACACAAACAGCCACTGGTGACCAAAGGCATCTACTGATCTAGTGTTTAATACCTGCCACTAATCATATTAATATCTGTAAGTTATTAATGTTAAATACAGTTTAACATCTTTTCACAGTCATCAGATATGACTCATTTGGATGTTCAGAGGCTCCATAGTGAACATAAACATTGTCACCTTCACCAACATTGATTCACCAGTAAAACCCATGGAGTTTGGCAAATGACAGTGGATGGAGAAGCTTGTTTTTCCATTCAGTTATTAATATATGTATTAAAAGTTACTTTTTCTTCAGTTTTCTCTGTTTGGCTATAATAATCTTTGAATTAAAATGCATGTTCATGAACATCTACTGTATGTGACCTTTGAATTAAATTAAGGGAAAATATATGATTTACACTGAAAAATGCTAAACTCCAGAGGATAATATACAGTTAATTGGTGATAAATCACTTAGGAAAGGTTAAATATAGAGAAAAATAAACTGGGAACTGCCACAAAAGTTGCAGTGGGTATTTATGGATCACTCACTGTAGGTTAAGTCATTTTATTTTCTCCTCAGGGACATATAGTCTGGAATCGACTTTACATGATTTTAGTGCTTTTCCACTGGGGGTTGTACTTGGTAACCGTACTTTTTTGTGTGTACTACCTCCAGTGAGGTTCTATTTGTTTGTCTATCTATTTGTTCTATTTCTATTTGAGGTTCTATACATGGTCTGGTCTAAGTTGAGTCATTTCAGTGCCAGGTACTGATTGGTCAAACTGATTGGACAGAGGGTCAAACGGCCCACGTGCTGGTCTTCAGCTTCATAGTTCTGTAAGGCTTTCATCACTTTACTTCGCTTTTCAAGTGTGTTTCGTCTCACTGCTTGTATCCGTTTCTGCCTCATTAAACCTTTTCTGTGACAAAAAGCCTCAGGCTGAGCAACAAGTCCAGCAGCGTTACTGTTCATTATACTGAGTGAGACTGATGTCGCCTAAAAATGACATCACAACTCCGCTGACCACACCCATCTCACTTGCGCCAAGGTGATACCAATTACAGTAGAAAAGTGAACGGTACCAATCCATGTGGAGTTGAGTCGAGTCAAGCTGGTACCGTGCAGTGGAAAAGGGGCATTACTAATTAGTACCCGTGCGTACTTGAAAAGGCACTATGAATGTTATTTGACAGAACCACTAGTATTTTATATGATCTTTTCAAATAGTTAGCAATGAAACTTCAGCACAGGTACACTTTAACAGACTGCGCAAGAAATGCATTTGTGTTGTTTCACCACAGCTCTCCATAGATTTCAGTCTTTTTTGCTGTTTTCTTTGTCTTAGGTGCAAACTTACAGGCCAGGATGTTGCTGTATCTGTTTTTGTTTTTGTTGTCAGGGTGATTGGAGCTGTCAGTCGTCATCCCCATGTCCACCGTGCACACCTGCACCTCCTAAACACAAACATACACATATCACTGACACTTTTTCAGTATTACAGACAAATCATGATTGAAGTTATTAACTGTTTTTTTTTTTTTTTGGAGACAAAGACATGGAAACAAAAGTCCCACCCCTTTGGCTGTGAATGAGTCTGAACTGGAGCCGTGGTCCATGACAAGAGACAAATCTTATTTTAATCCCATTTTACTCATGCCAACATCTACACGTATTATGTTTGTCAATATAACGATGGGTTTATGAGCGAAAAAAAAGTGGCAGTTTGAAACAAAGATATTAAAGAGACATCCATTTATGTGTTTAATGGTTTATGTGCATGTGATTCATGTCACTCACACCAAAACACCTGCTGCCTTTCGTGCATTTTATCTTAATCTTTGACAGCGTGGTAAAAAAAAAAAAAACAACAAAAAAAAACATAAAGACCCAGATATCCAACCAATATCACCCACTGATCTAAATGGTTTAATACCTGTTGATCCAATAATCCTATTAACACATGTAAACAATTATTTTCATGTTCATCAGATATGACCCATTTGAACGTTCAGAGGCTCTGTAGTTACCATGGAAACAATGTCATCTTCTACAACATTGATTCACCAGTAAAACCCATGGACGTAGATTAATGACAGTGGATGAACACTTGGTTCAATTAGTTCAATTAATCATATATTTTACTGAAAAAGTCATTGTTTTCTGCTTTCTCTGCATCTGACAAAATAACCCTCAACTTTAATTTTCACTCAAAAATGCTGAATTCAGAGCATAATATTAGAAAGAAATGAAGATAAATCACTAAAGAAAGGTTAAAAAATAGAGGGGAAATTCATTTGGGAACTGCCACAAACTAGCTCTGGGCCTTTACGAGTTAAAAGAGGTGAACGTTACGACAGTCTGGTGATGTTGAAGCTGCAGAGACATCTTCAGACTTTCAACAGATCTGGGAATTAAACAGAGATGATGAAGTCACTCTGCAACTTTTCAGTGTATAAGCCTTTATATTTAGGTATTTTCACAGTCTGACATTTCAGCTGTTTTACAACAAACAGACATATGTGTAAATGATGCAGAATTTAGAAGAAATTAAAGATTTGCCTCTTGTCAATGACTATAATGAGAATTTTTGGCGGGGCATTTCCCCCAAAATATGGTCCCATAGGGAATCACAACAAGAAGTCCATGTAAAAAGTGAAAACAAAGCAGGATTGGAGGATACTCTTGACTATTTTCTCTTTACTGCAACTATATATGACTGAAGAAACATATTCACATATTGATATAATACCGGAGGCAAATTGCATCAGTGTGCAAGTTGAGAAAAGACTTGATTTATTTTTTTTATTATATGAATTCAGTATTTTGCACAAACTGAATTTAGTTCACAATCTGTTATAGTTCATAGACATTCTGTAATTTTTATCTTAGTACTTTTATGGCAGATATGTAGGCGTTTCATTCACCAAAAATACAAAATGAAAAAAAATCCCTCTGCTTAATTTTCTAGCAAAAATGATATTTTTTTTCTCATAAACAAATTTATCATTTCAGATTTCCTTTCCTTTCCTTTCCTTTCCTTTCCTTTCCTTTAGACCTGAATGGATACCTGCAGTCAGAGTTGTAAAATGTTAATCACAGCTGACAGATGCCATTTTAAAGTGACTGTTTTTGGTGTCAGACATCAGCCATGTTCACATTAACATCAGAACAGTGCACAGGACAGGACATGGAGCTGAAACACAGCAGAGCGTCTTTTCAGTGAACCAGATGACAGGAGGAGAGCATCTTACCTCGTAACTCTCCTTCAGTATCTAAAGATGAGGGTGAGGAAGCAGCAGGCAGTCAGCGGGACGTTTCCGTGACAACAAAGTCAACCAAAGAGGTGCAAAAAGACAAATTACAAGACACACAAATAACAAACGACGAGTGCACTAAGTCATCTCACAGTACAGCTCATGCTTCTGCCAAACAAAAAGAGGAATAGTTCCACATTCTGGAGAAGACTCCCCCCCCCCCCCATCAGGAAAATAAAAACAAAGAGTCTTTCCATGAATGCTGAACTCATCCTTTAAAGGGACAATACATATTAAAGAACACTGACCAGGGGAAAAACACGCCAAGTGCTATAAATGAAAACTGGGATTCTGTTACCTGTGGGATGGGAGTTAATTGCATTGCATTATGGGTAGATCATTGGTCTTTCTTTTCTCCACTGCTGTCGGTTGCACCTTCTTTTGCACTACTTCCTAACTTACTTATGCTCTTTTCAGTTCTACCTTCTTCTCTGTAAATATCTGTATATCATCCCCTTCATTCCTTTTGCACTTTGTCTCTAAAATAATTACTTCTTAGCATTTGTAAATAAATGTTTTGCTCTTTTCTGTCTACTTTCAAGATTTAAATACTCAAGAATTTTCTATTGTTAATTCACCAGATGCACATAACATACAGTGTATTCAGATGCCATTTCTCTGCCACCTTGTTAAATGCCATGCATTTTTTAAAGAGGTAAAAATAGAATAAGAGTAATTAAGTGGCATAAAGAATAAACTATGACAGAATTACATTACATTCAATACATTCTATCTATTTCACATTAGTTTATTTACAGTAGTAGAAGAAGTGAAATACAGTAATGGTTATGAGGCGGGGGTGTCTATATTGGAACCAAACAGAAACAGATATGACATTAGTGTTTTAGTGTTTATTATTAAGTAAACAGTAAACAGTACCCTCCTGCTGGGTACTAACAGCTGCAGTAGTAGTATATCCACCCACAGTACTTATAGTAGTAGTATTAACAGTTAACTGATAAAAGCCATGGGTATTTGTACTTATACTAGTAAAAGCAGTGATAGTTATATTTCAGTTATATTTCCCCTTATATATTTCCCCAACAACTCTGCATTAGTCCCATGACGTTGAAGCCTTTTGCTAAACTTCCCCTGGTTAAATATGACGCCAATCACAGCTCATCATGCAACATGCAGTCGACAACATGACAATCAGACACGATCATCACAAAAACAATGTAGTTAACTTTCACTTGGGTGTTAAAAGTGTAGTTGTGTTTCTGGTTCCATACCTCAAACTCTCGCTGGAAGCCCAGGGTGTCATGAAGTTCTGCCACATGTTGGACAAAGTCCTTCACTGGAAACACAGTCTGATCGTCTGAAACATAAACAGTGAAAGTGACTGGGATGGTCTATTATTATTATTATTATTATTATTATTATTATTACTATTATTATTATTATTACCTCCGCCAAGAAGGTTAAGTTTTTGCCAGGGTTTGTTAGTTAGCAAGATAACTCAAAAATGAACGCATCCCAGAATGCAAAGTAACACCTGCCACAGGTGCTGTCTGTCATTTCTGTCTGACAGTGACATTATTGTTATTTCTTTATTACCTCCGCCAAGGACGTTATGTTTTTGCCGGCATTTGTTTGTCTGTCCATCTGTCTGTCTGTCTGGCTGTTAGCAACATAGCTCAAAAAGTTATGGACGGATTTTGATGAAATTTTCAGGATTTGTTGGCAATGGTACAAGGAAGAAATTATTAACTTTTGGGGGTGATCTGGAA
>JAPSES010000249.1:13153964-13165488 GCA_029822895.1 Maxillicosta whitleyi
GGGGGGGAGTAAATGCTTATGTTCTACTGGAAAAGAGTGAATGAGTAGAAAAGATTCTATGGAGAACTCTTGCTCAGCGTCTGTGCGGAGAGAAAAAGGCCACAACTGTGTCAGTGTGTTTATTCAGTGGAGAGTGGCCGGCTCGGCGCTCCGGTCTGTGGGAGCCCCGCAGCCTCCAGCCGGACGCTGAATAAGAGGATTAGCCGAGCCCTGGGAGAGCCGGGCCGTCCACAGGTTGTGGGGGTGAGAACTGGTGCCCACGCCAGAATGTGTGACAACCCCCCCACCACCACCCCCGACACATCCTCCTGAATCCCTGCCCCTCTTCTGATGCCAAGGGAATGAGGGTCTAAGGAGGACGGGGGCGGCTTGGGTAATACCCACCGCTGAGACTGGAGGGGACGGCAGGTTAATCTGTGGACAGTCTGGGCTTTTATTTCTTTAAAGACCCAACCGGTGGCACCACACCAATATGATTTGGCACGGCGTCGGCTGTTAGCTTCTACTGGACTGGCACAAAAATATTTTTCCAGGATATTAAAATGACAGTAGGGGTTGTCTTTGGTTTAATCACTTTAAGATAGTGACATGTTACCACTACTGTTTTAAATACAGACATGAAGCTTATTTGCACAGGGATTCTTCAGCTGTAAGAAGAGTGTTGGATGTCTTAATACAAATTTCTAACCTGAGGTGGAAGAAGCACACATATCTGATCAGATTCAGATTCAGGTTTATGGTCATTACACATACATGAAACGAAATTTGTACTCAAATTTGTACGGCCTTAATAAAAACTCTAAAAACAGTGATCATGCAAAGAAATACTAACAATATAATAATAATAAAAAATAATAAAATAAAATAATAAAACCTAATACTTAAAAAAAAAAAAAAAAAAAAAGGACAATATGACAGCTATAGTGCAGGAATAAGAGTGTCATGTTCTATAAAAACTGGATAAAAACAGATAAATAAAAACATAAAAGTATAAAAACCAGCACTAGTGTCCCAGCAGTCAGTCAGTCCTTTACATAAGTAAAATTAGAAACACTCCACCCTTATGTAAAAGTACAGCAGCACTATCAACACAATATACTTTAGATTAGATCGGATCCCCATTTAGCACCATTATGTTGCAAAATACATTTATAGAGTTCCGATGAAGCAAATATATTTTCAAAATTAAGCTAAAACATATCACTGTGAGTTCCTTAACCTTTACAAACTGTTCATTTCTTAAACCTTCGAAGTTTGGTTCAGGTCAAATTTAACCCAGACCCAGAATTCCCTCATAGTAAGTGTTTATACCAAATATTGAACTACAGATTTATTTAGAATGTCTAAATAGACAATTCCATATTAATAAATATATGTAGAAATATAATGTTTCAGACCAGAAAGAGCATATTTTTTTGAAGTTTTACAAACTTGTTTTTGGATAAAAAACATCTCCTATCACACAGTATCTTGTCCTATTTTGCATAACACATAAAAACATAAAGGCCATTATGTTTTACATATAACACTGACATAAACCAGCCTCAGTGTCCAAAAATCTGTAGCACCTGGACAAAAGTATTACATTTTAAAATATTTTTGTTTTTGTGTATTTTGGCAAAATCATCAAATTTCAAGATAAAAGAATGATGCTTAGGGTATTTTTACTGCTGTTGAATGTCAAAATGGGTCATATTGGACCTGACTAGTACGTAAGGGTTAATATAGTTAACATAGTTTCATCACTACATTCACATTACTTTAATAAATTAACACTCTAAGTGAGCTTCACAACTGGCCAAATAGGTAAGTAAGGGTGACAAAACTGCTTTCCCTTAATACACAGTGTTAGTGAAACTTGTGTGTTGTTTTAATTCTTAATGAGATTTCAGGTCTGTGTCAGTTTCAATGTATCACACACTTCAGTGACTCCCCTGTTATTTGCAGTCCATATTAGGTCAAGGTCAGGTTTATTTATATAGCACATTTACAACAACATAAAGTGCCTAAAGTGCTGTACAAACATATACAAGTAAAAATGCAAAATACAATAAGACTACTAATATATATATATATATATAAATATAAGATATACTAAAACTGATAAAAACACATACATGATAATAGGATGAATAGCATCTAAAAACACAATACAACTAATTAAAGTCACACTCTTGTATTAAAAACTAGTGGATGAAAACCTTTCAGTCGTACATTTGTTATGTTTCAGTAAACACATCCTACCGCATGTTTTTGTGCATAAAAGTTAGACATTACATTTGAAGTAATGAAACACTGTCCACTTTTAGAACCCATCAGTTAAGAAAGTGAAGGTATGAAAGAGCGTTTTAACATCATGGGTCATTGATGTGGATCCAATGTTAAATAATCTGTGTACATACAGAGGTTATGCACATGTCAGTCAGCTGAAATCACAGTGATTAAACACAATGAGGGGTCACGTTCACCTTCAAAACCCACAAAAGCACAAAAACATCTATAATAGGAAGGAGTCACACAAGTGCATCAAAACACACCTGAATGCTCTGTCATTACCTTCTACCTACCTTATTTATTTCATCATACTTTGTACAGATGTCATTTCAGCAATAAACAGCCAAGTACACACACACTAAGTACCAACTCTAAAAGTTACATGTAACTCAATACAGTATTAAACAAGTTAATTCCAAACAGCTGATGTGGGATAAAGCCTGCATTCGTATGCCTTCAGTCTTTTTTGTTTTGGTCTAAATGAGTTACAGGTAAGTTCTAAGGATCCCTCTCCCACTGCTTTTAACCTTTTCATGCATAGTGTTCACTATAGTGGACAGCTGTTCAAAGCTGTTATATATTTATGGGTTTTATTGTTTCAGTTCCTTATCAGTGGACACTTGTGCATCATCTCATACAAGTCATACCATTAGTGTAACTATGCTGTTCTTCATAAACCTGATCTGCAGTAATATGTTTTAGGGTAAATAAACAAGCAAAACAGTTTTTTTGTTTGTTTGTTTGTTTTTGCATATTATCTCCATGAAGTGAATAATAAATAGTATTAGACTATGATAAAATGTGGGAAAATATCTGATTAGTGTATTAGTGTAATATCTGATAAATGTTTTTATTGCATAGTTTTTCATATCACTTTCTGATATTAGGTTTTAAATACATGTTTCTTTGGTTCAAAAATGAAATGCATGGTATCCATCTGAGTGGACAAAAAAAACAAAAAAAAACAAACTTGATTGCTTTGGATTTTTTTTTATGCCTAAAACAGAATAAAAACACTCAGGAACTTCATGCATGAAAGGGTTAAGTAGATAAGTGTTTGTTTTACTCCTGGTATCCTAGCTGTCGAAAGGAAACAATTATAACAATTATGTACAAACAGTTGTGGTTAACTCTAATAATTACCATAAGGTTATTGTGTAATCACTGTGACAGGTCTAATTCTGATTTTGGACATTGGAGATACAACATCAGAAAGTACAATATACACTGGATCTAAAACATTTGTTGGATCTTTGTGTGAAGTGATGACATTGTAGTAACTGAATGCCTGAAGAGAAGCTGCGTACTCTGAGGCTACTTTAACTTTGGAGTTTTTTAATGTCCAGGCTGAAGTCATGGTTTGCCTGGCAGACAAAGCTCAGGGCTGTCACCATCTGTCTTTGTGCAACACTGTAAAAGCCACAGTGACTCTGAACAGCTGGAGTGTTTTACACTTCAGAGGACTGACCCACAGCCTGGTGTGTCAGCAGAGAAAAAAACACAGAAAAAAAGAGTTCTGCTGTCATAACATGTCCTCTTCAGGCTACTGTACGAGCCTGCTGCAGGGCTTTATCATGCATCAGGGATGTTTGTTTCTCCACCTAAGGTCCACTTAAAGCCTCATTGAAAACACATACAGTACATTCAATCATAGATAAGTGATTCTGACAGTAAACACAGTGTAGATTCACTCAGACGTCAGAGCCAAAAGTCTACTCAGTCCAAATTCACTTCCTTTGCACTTCACTGTTATTAGTCACTTTTCCATTGGACATATGTGTAAAACTTTACCAATATTTATTAAACGCTGAAAAAACAGAAGTGTGGTTTTTCGACCAAAACAGAAATGAAAGAAACATGTCATTCCATTTTTGCGATGAATGTTAATATCATGTTGATTTACAAATATATTCATTATTATTATTATATATTACCCCCTCTAAGGTACTAAATTCAAAAATGATTCATTTCCTATGTTGTGTCCATACATACCATGTTTCTTTCAGCACTCTTCTTCTTTGCTTGTTGCAATGACCGTCAACATCCTTTTTTTTTTTTTTTTATTCATGTGACTATTTGTGGAAAAAAATTTGCATGATATTCCATTTGCACTATGTCCAAAAAACAACCTCTTGCCTGCACAAAAACTTCGAATGAAAAAACAAGAGTTTGCGTCAAATTGTCATTTTTCTATTGGGTATATTTTTATGCACAAGTTATATTTGCACAATCTGAGGGTCAATGGAAAAGTGACTACTCTCTTCCACCATTTAATTTGAATTCTGAGAGTGAAATATGTTGAAATTCAGCAACATTCACCATTAATATTCATTGTCTGAACCCATTTTATCCTCAGTAGTCACTGGAGCCTATCCCAGTTACTGCAAAGACGGGGTACACCCTGACACAGAGAGAAGAGAAAGGTCCCACCCCCATCGACTGGTGTTGGAATCAAACCCAGGACCTTTTTGCTGTGAGGCAGGAATGCTACCCCGTGCACCACTGTTTCCTTATCATTAATATCATGCCTGAAAAAAAAACTTTTCTGATTCAAGAAAGCAGTAAAGAGCAAAGTTTCCAAACAAGTTTTACTATAAATCCACATTTGGGAAAACAGAGTTTGACCCCGGTAAAGTGCAGATTGTAGTATGTGATTCATCAGAGTGCTCCTGCCAGCTCTATATACAGCCGATCCTCTGAAACAACCTAGAGAGCCACAATAAGACCACCAAAAGGAAATCAAAGCACCTTGATAGAGGCTGCAGGCATTAGACAAATGAAACCTAAAAACCCCTCCACACTGAAACACAGGGGAAGCTGAGCTGTGGAAAACTAAACTCATCAGCCCAACAGAGGCCTCAAGGTTTAGGTTCCTCTCATCGATCAGCTGCTCTCATCTCCCTCTTTTAACTATAAATGGCAAAGAACAAAAAGCCATGGATTATCTGCAGGCTGAGTCCATCAACCCTAAAAGGAGGCAGAAACATGAAAGAAGTGGAGCTGCGGTGAGGATGAGTTCACATGAAGCAAACACGCACACGGCAATGAATCAGACTGGACTGAAATATATCCTCAGTACTACAACTCTACTATCACGGTGTTCTCTCAGTCTAAGTACACACAGTATGCTTCGGACATACTGCATAAAATAACACTGGTATTTAAAGAGAGAATGTAGGATCTATGTGCTCAGACATTAATAAGTGTCCAAACGTAAACAGACGCCTCCTTTACAAGCCACAACCAGCAGGGAGCCATATATCTGACCTTGATTCAGTTCATTATGCAGGAAGCTACGAGTTGAGCCTTTATTTAGTGCTCATAATTAAAAGTGTGCTGAGTCTGCTGCTGCAGGAAGCCATAACTAAAGCACTAGAAGATTGAAGAAAACTTAGAAATGCATTTTTAACCATACAGTGTTCTACAGGTATAATATTTTTTTCTTGTATTACATGATGGGTGCATTAAAAGGCTCATCTTTAAACCCACTTTTAATCATTTATTTGTGTATTTAGACCCTAATAGTTCCAAAAGTTTTGGATTTGAACCCTCCAGTTGCTGCAAAGTTATCTTTTTATTCATTTTGGCAAAAATCGTGTGGATTTCTGCAGCTCATTTTAATTACTCCTTTATCTGTTATAAATAGTTATGTCACAACATTTGCACGCATAAGGTCAAGACTTTTGACTAACATTTCTCTGAGATCAACATAATTGTTTATCAGCAGCAGTAGTTGTAGTAAAAACTGAAAATGTGTCCAAATTTTACCTAAAATGTTCAGTTGTTGGTTGAACAGGACAGAGCAACACAGCTAACAACCTGAAGGGGGCGGGGCATGAAGTGTCTCATATGCATTTAAAGGGCCAGCGCTCTAAATGACTTTTCTGGTGTCATTACTCAGAACTAGTGTTGAAGATGAACCTGTGGAGTTGAATCAATAAAGAATTCAGACCCAAGCAGAGTATTTACAGTTTATGTAGACCACAAGGAAATGTTTGACAATGTATAATTCCATTTTTTTAAAAGAAAAATATTACTCTTTTAACATTTATGTGTGACATAGGAGTTTACATCCAATATTTATTCTTAAATTCTCATAAGTCTTGTTTCAATCTGTAATATGTGATAGAGAACAACCTCTAGAGGCCTTGTTATGTCACAAAAGTACTGAAACATTTGTCTGAAGATAATATGAAGATTCTGATTTTGTAAAATCGAGTAATGGCATCTGAATTTTGTAGGGGGTTTTCTAGCAAAAGTTACTGTATTGTGTCCTTAAAAAGTCTCTAAAGTCATGTATTAGTTGGCTTTCACACAAAAGGTAACTTTGCATTAGGAAGATTGACTGTAAGATTGCAAAATATGTACCAGAGGTGTTATATTCACATTCATTACTCAGGTAGAAGTAAGTACAGATACTAGGGTTTGAAAAGACTTCTCAAGCTTTTTTTACTTATTTAGTTTCAAAACTACTTAAAGTTTAAAAGTAAATGTAAGGGGGAAAATAATCTCATTAGGAAAAAAGCTTAGGTGATGCCACAGGGGTCTATAGTGCACTAGCCCACCTCCTCACAAACACGTTTTTAAAGACCATAATGAATATAATGTTATAATAAAATGTTAATGTTAAAACATGTGGGGTGCATTAGTCTACCTGTTTCAGCTGCACATATGAACATTAAAAATGAACATATTTTAGTCCAATGCAAATCTATTAAAGAACCATATATGTGTCCTACGGAGCATTAACATGTGTTTCATGGAGCAGAAAATATGATGACTATTTAAATATAAGTATTGGAATGGTGCAAGTCAGATGGGATGGGTTGTGTACAAACCAATAGGATGTCAGAATGGTATATGTTTATACTTCTCATCCAACCTCAATCAAATTAACTCTATCCAGATGGTGTGATTTATCTGGATAGTTTTTTTTTTTTTTTTTTTGAACAATGACGAACCACAATGAAAACAAGCTGAAATTAAATAGAAGTAACGAGGCTATTTTTAAAATGTAAGGCATAGAAGTAAAAAGTCAGCACAGATAACCAAAATTATCTATTTTTTTGTATTTGTACTTCTTTACTTGACACTTCTGTATAGTGAGTGTTAATTTGTGGTGGTTTGGGTAGATGTACGTGTGTATAATATTTTACCACTAGTAAGAACGACCTTTTCCCAAAACTGTACTATAGAGTAGGAGGATGGTTTTCCATTTAATCACCATAAGGATAAGTGCTGTTTAGTTGTAATGCTCACTGTCCATACACTTTGTCCATCAACACAACTTTTACTTATTGTTGAGATGGCACCACACACACACACACACACACACACACACACACACACACACAAACAGGTTATAAAGCAACATTGTGGGTGCTCAGTGTTTATCTACAGCTCAGAGAGACGATGGAAACTTTAGACAGCAGATCCATTATTCATCTACTCCCCCCTGAGACGGATCATTTGTTTCTGACCACAGATACAGGTCACACATGAGTACGCACACACACACACACACACACACACAGCTGTCAGTGTCAGAGAGCCGTTATCACAGTCCAGTGCACTGAAGCTGGTGTTGGAAGATGCAGACCAGAAACATAATACTGCAGTTAAAAGTTAAAGCATGACCACACACTCCGCACCCCTGTAGCTGTCTGAAAAACACGCACCACCAAGTCTGGGACTGAGGTGAACCTGTTGGATTACAACATGATAGAATTATGTCTAAGCAACGTCTAGGTGGAGCTTTCTAGGGTTAAATAATTGATTCTGGTAAAAGGAGATTTAGATATCATGGATAAGTATGATTCATCACTGTGCAGCCCACAGTTGTACAGACAAAGAAGCACTAATCCTTAGTTAAGTCTTTTTTTTTATTTAGATATGGTCATGTATTAACAGTTGTGCATCTGTTGAATGAGATAGCAGTTTACATTTGCACTGGAGTAAGACTCATAATAGAGTTTTTACTTCAACTTCTTTTCAATCCCAGCCTTGCCTACTGTTTTTGTATAACTATGGTGTGAGATGCATTAACAGTACCACTTCTAGATAAGAATGGTACCTCCTATAGAGCTCTGTGGTACACCCCATGTGTGTTCTGACATTAGAAATGATGGATAAGACAGAAGCACTCACACTCAACACCTATCTGAGACCGAGGATGTCTGCTTATCTGAGGTTAAACCAGCATGTCAATAAAAACACCTGCTGCTGACAGAAATGATCTATGACCATAATATCTGGATTAGACGTGAACCCTTCAGCACCTGGAAATCTCATTTCCATTATCCCTGGTGACTGAAATGTGGAAGAAACTTGAAACGAAGAAGACAAAGAAGAAAATGAAGGAAGAAAATGGTCGCTGTTCCATTGGACATATGCACAAAACTTTACTGATATTTGCTAAATGTTGAAAAAACAGAAGTGGGTAATGTTGGGTTTTTTTTTACCATTATATCAAAAATATGTTTATATATGTTTTATAATTTAATTAGTTTATTTATTATCACAAGATGAATGAAAAGTTATTTAATAAACATGGTGATGAACATAAATATCATGTAGATTTACATATATATTCATTAGTATTATATTAGTAGTAGTAGTATATTACAGCTCTATTACCTACTAAATTAAAAAAAAAAAATTCTGTTTCCTGGTGTGTCCACACAAAGGTCTTTATATTGCAGTTTTGATATAACAATTGTGCTACACACAAAAATCATCTCTTGCCAGCACAAAAACCTTTAACCAAAAAATGAGAGTTTTGGTGAAATTGTCATTTTTCCATCAGGTAAAGTTATTTTTGCACAATTTGAGGGTCAATGGAAAAGATACTAGTGCTGATTCTCAGGAAGATTGTGCAGCTAAAATTTATAATTTGATCCCAGTGGATTTTAAGTGAATCTGAATCCTAATGTTATATGAAAAATACCATATATTAACCCAAACAGCTACCGAAAACCAACATCATCTACTGATATAAAATGTTTAATAACTTCTGCACTACCAACTCTATCACTACATTGAAATAAGTCAGGTAAAATATAGTTTATCATCTTTTCATGGTCATCAGATATGACCCATTTTGACGATGAAAGGCTTTGTTGTAACTGTGGAAACATCGGCATCTTCTACAACATTGATTCACCAATAATATCCATGGAGTTGGATCAATGACAGCGGATAGAGATGTTGGGTTTATGATCAGTTAATGATAAATTTTACTCAAAAAGTCACTTTCTTCAGTCTTTCTCTGTTTTTGATATAATTACCCTCAACTTTACAGAATATCAATATGAGTCAGTAAATTAAATATAGGAAAATACTTGATTTTTACTAAAAAAAACCCCCACAAAATACAGAGGATAATATTATAATAAACTCTGATAAATCATTTAATACAAGTTAAGTATGGAGAACTATTAATTTGGGAACCACCATAAAAGTAGCACTAGGTCTTTATGGGTTAATCTAGGAAACTCATAATAGTATCTCTAAAACAAAGCATTTATTTTATCACCTTAACATTTTACTATGAGCAAAAAGCAACAGTTTACTGCCTGTTGTGTGTCTAATCTGTCTAAAACCAAAGCCGCTTTGGAAACAACATAAAATGAACAACTTCACATCCAGATTTTACACAATCAGCTCTAGTCGACTGCAAATGTAGTCTCAGCTTTCTGTCTTTGTTGTGTTTACTCGGGTTCTCAGTGCTGACGCAGGCTGCCCCATCAACACCTATTCAACCTCTAAATGTCTGCTGGGTACCTGCCCATCGCTCGCTTGGTGCCAGTCTCTGCCGTTGCTGCGTCAAACCGCTTCCTCCCAGTACATCAGACCGACTGACGGGCTCCAAACATCCGAGATGTTTAAACAAAAAGAACGGGTTCACAGAGACTTGTTCACAGGAAGACGGAGATTTACAGGGAAATTAAGAACCAGACGGCTCAAACGCAGCAATCTGAGTGACATCTTATTTATTTAACCCAGGCTCAGCGCAGCATGTTGGTTTTAATCAGACATCAAAGCATCAGAGTGTATAGAACAGCACACTGGTGAGCTCTTATAAATCATATATGAAGAGTTCTTTTCCAAAACGCTATATATCCATTTACCAAAATTAAGTGTTTTTTATTGTCTTTCTCTGTCAATATCACTGAAATCTATGTTGTAATGTTTAAATAATTATGGAAATAGCAGATAACATTAATCTAGTTCCAATTTTCCTGATGCCATCTTAAAATCAGACTGTAAAAAATAAAATAAAACATTGTAATTAAATAGGTTTTATAACTTCAGCAATTAACGGGAAGATAATTAAATCACAGAACTGAATAAAGATCAGGTTACCTTGTTTACAATTTTGTCATATCATATTATATACAACAGGGAAACTAATCCTAAAAAGTAGTGATGGACAGAAGTTCCTATTTGCATATATTTAACATGCAGTGATCAATGGCTTTTTGGTGATATTGAGTAAAACAAATCCATAATTAAGTATCAGCATACTATAATTAATTTATTAGGACAGGAAGCAACAGGCAGTAGAAAATCCACCCCATGATATAAACATATCCCAGGTGTTTTCATACATGTAAGAGGGTGAAATATGTGATTGATGGCTGTAATTACCAATCACTGATCAGATGAAGTCAGATGTACTTCACACAGATGCGTACAGCAGGGGGTGAAATTAATGATATCAGTTCATTTATAGTTCCACCAAGTCTTTTGAGTCAAACTGGTGCTTTTCCTTTGATTCCAGCTCCTGCAACTTTTAACATATACATTTAGAATTTGAT
This sequence comes from Maxillicosta whitleyi, assembly GCA_029822895.1. Taxonomy (NCBI): domain Eukaryota; kingdom Metazoa; phylum Chordata; class Actinopteri; order Perciformes; family Neosebastidae; genus Maxillicosta; species Maxillicosta whitleyi. Next base: position 13,165,058 of record JAPSES010000249.1, read on the forward strand.
ATAGAATTCAGAAGGTTTTACAGGGGAAAACTATAACAAAGTAATTTGCATATAAAAGTGGGACAGTGGGACTGTAATGTTTAATGGAGTTGGAGTTAGTGTTATGATCACTGCTATCTAGCATTCTGGGAGGTAGAAGTGACCATATTTGGACGAAAGGACAGACCTGGTGATAGAAGTAGTGAAATAATGCTAAACACTAACTGACCTGATAAATTGTGGACGTAATGGAATATTTTGTTATCTTTTTACCGTAACTCATTAAGTGGACCTAGAGTCGAGCAGTTGTTCTGTCTAAGGCTGTTTTCGGACTCAGTATCCGAGTCCAAGTACGTTGGACCATAAATTCTATTTAAAGGTCAACTTCTATCATTATTTTATTCATATTGCTGTGTCACCACTATGGTTGAATGCATTGTGCGTCATTTCTG
>JAPSES010000249.1:13203287-13223833 GCA_029822895.1 Maxillicosta whitleyi
TAGAATAGAATAGAATCCATGGCATGAACTGGGCGGTATGAGTGACTTGGTACAGAATGACCCACTTTAGGAAAATCATGAAATCACATGTGACAGGGTTAAAAGTCACAGTAAAACTCCCTGTAAACTCACCAGTTGGGGATTTCTGTTTTGACCAGCAGATAGAGAATGACAGAGAGCAGGTCGTCTGCAGATACAGCCTCTATACTGACTGCAGAGAGAACACACACACTATAAGATCAAACACAAACAGCACAATAAATCATTTTTCTTCCACGGTGTTCTCCTGATGCTACGGGACACACTCCTTCTGTCTGACCCAAATGAGTGAATTATCCTTTCGACAAACATTAATTAGGAGCAGATCGTACCACTGTGCAGACTGACAGCGGGGTTGTTGTGGGCCAATGAGGTCGGATTTCCAAAGCAAACTGGACAAACACATTAGAGGCAAACAGAGCTGAGATTGTCCCGTGTGCTGATCTTATTACAGACAGTGAGCTGCTACGAGATCATGCAGAGTTCGTTCTGCCTGTGTGCAGAGGTGAACAGCTGACAGGATGATTTTTCAGAATGAAAGTGCTACAATTGTACATTTTCACTTCTGTAACTGGGCCAAATGACAGCAACCTAATACAAACAAATGCACTGTAAAGTGGTACCATAAAAAAAGTGGTCAAGTTTTGCTTCGGTTGTAATTATTCCTTACACTTAGGGTGTTTTCACACTGGATATCTGAGTACATTGGATCCCAAAGTCCACTTAATTTTATCAATGTGAATGCAACATATATGAGAATACTGTACCAGAGTCCAGCTGAAGGTAGTCCTGGTAATGGACTGTGTGGATTGCAGTATGGAACATTGTTGTGTGAATGTGATCTGTACCAGAGACCAGAAGTGACCTAATCACCACGAGACCATAGACAGCGCTCCTGCTGTCTCCTGATAAAGCCTCGGATCTGCACAGCACGGGCCCGTCTTATCAACTGAACCACTCTGTGATATATCAGGGACAGTGAAGGTGGCTCTTCTCTTTGGCCCAAACAGGCTAACAGATAGAAAAGTGTTGCTTGTGAACAAAATAATTGCTCAGTTGATGATGTAAAGGTTTGTCACTTCTGTGTTTGTGGGATAGCTACAAGGTTTCCCGTTTCAGCCCTGTATCTCAGAGGTATGCGCTTATGATTGCAACATCTGCAGGAAAAGTGTGATCGTATCTAGGTATAGCACGGATCCAGATTCCCAGTCTGAAAACACCCTTAAATACAAGCTCAGATGTAATGGTTTCACATCTCCTACTGTCAGTGAATAGGCATCCTTCATTTCTTAACAATTTAACTGAGAAACATTTACAGAAAAAAAAAAAAAATCACACAATTTATTTACACGTCTTCTAAATATCCAACACATCAGCATAAAATAAATAAGATGGATTAAAACAGAAGTGCTTGATATCAAAATTCAAATCCAAGAAGTGTTCTGGTGATTCAAGTATTTTGTCTGAGTATAAATGCAATTAAAATACCATATCATGAACCTCATAGCATAATTAACAAAAGTATTGGGACATGTTGAATCAGGTGTTTCTTTTGTAACAGGGGTCTGGAATACAAAACAATAATAGTAAATGTTTAATGTAGTTTCATATTGTGATAAATATCAGATTGATTATCAATATTGATGCTTATATGTCAAACCAAAGACAGGACATCTTACAAGGTGTAGATATGATGTGTCCCAATATTTGTGTCGTATAGTTTATAGTTCATATAGTTTATAAACATCAATATTTCCTTAAAAGGTTAATGGGTGATGTGAAGAAAGTAGTTGGTCAGAGCATGAAAACTAGAAGATTTAATATCATAATCATGGAACCCCCCCCCCCCACACACACACACACACAAAATAAAACAACAACAACAAAAAAATTCTAATGCACTTTGGAATCATAATATTACAATTTAAACTGAACTACCCAATGCAATATTTCTCCCAATTACAAAACAATATAATGACATCACTATTACTGTTTTGTATCCTAGACCCGTTAGAAAAGAAACACCTGAATTCAACATGTCTAAATACTTTTGTCCATATCATGACATATAATGACTTAGGCAATTATGGCAGAAACATAGACTGGATAAGAGCCAATGAACAAGCTCCACTGTCCTGTACTATATTTGAGGCTGTACTTTATTGGTTTGTATTGTTCACACCCCCACCCTTTATCAGAGATGAGGCTTTTATTTGAGGGAATACAGGAAATTACATTTTTCACAGCTTCCCTTGATTTAAATGGGATTTACTGCTCCAGTAAAATTAGCTAAATCATCAGGACTCTTTTCAATAAAAGGTTTACATTAGTCACAAATACACCCACAGTGCTCACCGGTGCGTTTGGGGGTCTGTGTGGCAGTCAGAGCGACTCTACGCAGGCAGAGCAGTTTGAGGAGGGGGGAGGTTTGCTGGTTGAGCTGACTTAGCTCTCTCTTGGCTCGAGACAAATTTATACTGCAGAAAACCACAATAATAAAACAGATTATAGACCAGAGTGCTGAAACAGCTATGAACATTCATCAGAGAATTTAATGTATTTCTTACATTTATTCGTCAGTTTATATACAGTATATTACATATGTAACTTGTAACCCAAGTACGATATTTTGTTCATTACAATAAAACAAGTATTCGTCCACTATGTGTGACTGTATCAGGTCAACTTCAATTAGAGATTAGAGACCAACATTCACCATGAAGCAGAGGGTGAAGAAGTGTGGCTGCTAAAGTAAACTGACCTGAACTCTGGTTTGACTCCCAGGTCTTTCTGCTGCAGCTCCTGCAGACTCCTGGTGATTTTGTTGAAAGCAGCATCCTGTTCGAGATCAGACAAGAGCTCATATCATGAGTTTATACTTACACTAGATTGAAATCAAGTCTAAACCCAATTTCACTGGCAGGAAAACACCCAGAACCAAGATTAAGTTTGATCATTAGATTTAAAACATCATTTTCCACCTACTTTGTATCAGAGGCATCAAGGAGTGAAGAAGCACTATATTTATTCCTGAAGTTAAAGAAATGCCCCCGCCCCCCCATGGGCATGCCTTTAGGTGTAATTCAGTATTTTAGTCCTTTACTGTGTCGTACATTTAACATTCGACTTGACTTCACAAAACAACTACTATTTGGTCATATTTTGTTTTTTCTCTGCACTGCATCTGCTTTACAGTCCTTGCATTTGCTTACCTACTTCACTACTAAGCCAGTCTATACATACATTTGTCTTTCCAAAGAAGTGCAGTAGAGCAGTGACACCTCTCAGACTTACCTGGCTGGCTTCTAGCGTTCCCACAAAGTTAAAGATTAGATCATGGATACCATGATGAATATACATCTGGGGGAGAAAAAAAGCATATCACAGAGATGTAAGAGAGATGATATTATTCACTCCATTTACATGAGAAAATGTTTGGGATGAAGAATTTAAAAAAATAATAAAAACAAAATCACAGAATTAATGTAAAATTAATATTAATGAATTATATTTAAATTCAATCTCAATATTTAATAGAATCTTTTAAACTTAAAGGTAGATTAATTGCTTGGAATGATACATTTGTACTGCTTGGTTACTGAGCAGACACACCTTTCTGCAGCCTCACAGGGTTAATAAGTATAACATGTAGCAATAATGTATTGTGCAATACATTGTTGTAAAAGAAGTACGACTTTTAAAAGGTGCTTTAATCATGTCTGACACATCCTTCTGATTAATAAAATGGAATTGATGTGATTAATGCTGTCTACGCATCCATAAAATGGACAGGCAGATTTTACATAACACTGATTCGACATACCTCCACCGCCTGCTTGAGAAGAGTCATCTGAAGTTCCTGCTTCGCCAGTAGTTTCTGTTAAAAACAACATGAGACCATGTAAATCAAGAAAAATGCATTAGTCACATCACAGGATGTGATGCAACTGTTCCTTGTGCTTGTATTTACTGTAATTAAGCAGAAAATTAACTCGAACTAAGAGAAACACTCGGGGTGGGGAGTTGTCTCTGAACTTCTCCATCTTCTGTGGGTCTAACATGTCACTGATTCACAGGAAGTTTGTGATCTAGTTCAGGAGCTGGATCCTTCAGAGAACATGGCCCATGAAGATGAGTTTGGACATCAACCTGAATCTGTTACTCTCTTTTTTAGAATAAAACTTTACCTCGCAGAGCCTTAAACAGCTTTGTGGTGCCATGGGGTGAAGCCTCACTGCTCACGAAGAAACAAACTGAACCAAAAATGATACCCCTTGCCTCCCCCTTGAGTGGCAGGGTAATAAGGATAATCACTGTGAGTTTTTTCCCGCTGTTTTTTTGTTGATGAAATTGTGAAAATGAGAAAAAAAAAAAAAAAAAACTTGACGTTGTGCATTTTGAAGGCCTCATAAACATATTATCCTTTAAACTGGTAAAGTGGGACAAATGCCAAAGCTCACAGGATTGTTATGTTGCAGCACATGACACAACTCTAAACATGTAGTGACTTAGACCATTAATTCATGTAATATAAGGTGGAGGTTTTACAGGGTACTTCTATACCCCCATAAAAAAAAGTAACCCATTAATTGTAAATGCATTATTTTCATTCATCTGGAAAGCCACCACTGAACAATAGGTTGCTGAAGTGGCAATTTCATTTGGTTCAACATAAATTATGTTCTTCTAACCCAATACAACAGATCCACCAGGTATAATGGACACTTAGAGCCAACACTTGAAATAAATGCACCCTTTAAAAAAAAAAAAAACAAACTTCTATCCATCTGAAAACTGGATATTTTAGCCTCATCTTTTTTTTTTTTTTTTTTTTTACTTTTTACAAACTGTTCATTTCTTAAACCTTCACAGTTTAATTCAAGTCAAATTTGACCCAGATGCAGAATTCCCACATAGCAAGTGTTTATACCTAATGTTGAACTACAAATTTATTTAGAATGTCTAAATAGACTATCCCATATTAATACATATATGCCATATATAAACATAATGTTTCAGGGGAGGAAGAGTATATATTTTTAAGTTTTATAACCTGGTTTTTGGAGAAAATCATCTACTATCACACAATATCATGTCCTGTTTTACATACCACATAAAAGTCATTATGGTTTATATAGAAAATTAATCTGAAATTCAGTGTCCAAAAATCTGTAGCACCTGTACAAAAGTATAACATTTGAAAATATTTTAATTTTTGTGTATTCTGGCAAAATTTAGGAAAAGTCATCACGTTTCAGGATAAAAGAATGATGATTTTTATTACTATTGAATGTCAAACCAGGTCAAATTTGACCCGACTAGTATGCAAGGGTTAAAACAGTATTGATTTATTCCATCCTTTCCGATGCTGCAGCGTATTACACTGATGATGTTTTAATATTCTGTCCCATTAATTTTTATGAATTAGGGGCAGATTATATTTTAGGAAGTACAGCCTCCCAAATGGCCATAAAATGCACAAACATTACTCTAAACTAATTTAATCTGCCTTATTCATGTATTCCCTGTAGATATTCAACAGGCATTCATTATTTTGGGTTACAGAGTAGTTAATGAGTCCTAAATATCTTGGATTGTCCTACAAAGTGTGAAACAGTCGACAAAGATTGAAGGAGCTGAGATCAGAGCACTGAAGAAGATAACTCATTAATGAAGCATTTATTTCCATATTTTGTTACTCCGTCACTTTATACTCACCAGGCGAGAGTCTCTCAAGAGACACTGAAGACATTTAGTGTAGAGACCATTCACCGAGTCCTGAACAGACAGAAACAGAAGGGCTGTAGCAAATCAGCAGATTAATGGAAACACTTCTGCTTTTCATTTAAGTTGATCACAGCTACTGAAAGAAAATATGTATCTAAAAGGGAAAATGATAAAGACTTTTTAACATTGTAATTTAACCTAAATACCCACAAAATTCCAAATTTACTGGCAGATCAGGACAGCAGTAAGATTTGGTCACAATGCATATACCTTTATTAGGTGAACTAAATGAACAAAGATACAAAAATAAATTAACCTTTCCATACCCACTGGACCACTGGTAATCCATTTGCCATTTTGTATTAAATACATTAATGTTTTTACAATAAAGCTTTTGTCAGTAGTAGAAGAAAAGTGAGATTCTCTGCAATTGAGTTGCCAACTTTATTTTACAGCATTCCTGAGTACTAAAACAGAATTGGTGAAAGAATTAACAAGAATGGGACTAGTGTGTGTACCGTAATTTCTGGACTATAAGCTACTACTTTTTTCACACACTTTGCACCCTGCGGGGAATGCGGTTAATCCACTGTCAATCAAATGCACTCAGACTAAATTCTTTAGATCGGTTGTTTTGCACATTATGCACACACCCTCATCATGGAAAACACAAAGAAATGCACGAGGCAGCTTTCTACTTAAAGTTGATTGATCTAGCTGACAAAGAACGAAACAGAGCTGCTGCGCGTAAGCTTGGCATCAATGAATTGATGGTGAGACGTTGGAAAACGGCAGCACGCGCCTTATACTCGGGTGCGCTCAATAGTCTGGAAAAAACAGTAGTTAATGTGGAATTTTACCACATACTTAAAAAAACCCCAAAAAGATTAATTTTGGTCTTGTGGTTCTTCAATTGGAAGTGAAAATTAACATAGATTAGGTTGGAAGGGACGGGTTACAAAAAGAACTTGGAAGAAAATGACTTTTTTTTTAAATAATGAAAAAAAGATAGAAGAAATGAACAAGACCAATGTAAAGTAAATAAAAAATTAAAAATTAACTCTTACAATGTGATGCCGGAGTCCCTTCCTCTCCTGTTCTTTAAAGGCCTGGCAGAAACCAAGGACGAACTTGTCCAGTTTCTGCGCATGGCGGCCAAGAAATTCCCTGACTTCCTCCACGCTCTTCAGGCAGTATGGCGGTGGCGGACTGAGCTCAGCTGAACTCGGCTCCTCCTCCACGGGCCTGGAGATGCACAAGATGCTGTAGCTCTGCTCCTGGTCATTGTAGAAGGTTTCCTCAAACAGGATGGGGACCGCTGCTGAAGATGGGAAGCTGGATCCCAGCAGGACCTGCCTGTCCTGGATCCGAACATCCTGCACAGCAACAAAACCAACATGAATACACGATATTATAAAAATATACACCTGATAAAACAACTGCCAAAAATGCATTATTTCCTTCTGTTTCTTCCAGACAATGCTGCTGAAGCAATTTTCAAATCTAGAATCACCTAAAACGACAGTATTTTAGTTCTTCTAAGGATAAATGTGGCAGTGAGTAACATAAAAACAAATGGCTTATTTGACAGGGACAGACACAGTACACATAGATAAACATCTAAGCAATACATGTAACACTATGTTGATAGGGAATAAATTTCACCACCCATTTTTAGAAAGTTGTTTCTGAGACCATAATGTTAAAACCATGAGGCAAAACACCAATAAAGTAAAAGCAAAACAACATTTCAAAAGTATTGTGTTATAAAGCTCAGCAAAAGTATAGTTTTGTTGCTGAATTAAACAGTATTTCATATATTTCTGAAGCACTGGTGATGTAAATTCCAAATGATCAAGAAGCATCATGTTTCCTCCTTTTACAGAAAAACCTGTCAGAGCAAAACAATGTGTTACCAAAACATTTGTACATGTTTATCGATGAACTCATTAACTATTGCAGTAACTGATAGCGTCACATATTTATGATATTCCTCTGCTGGTGTTACTCACAGTAAAACTTTCACCACTATTCTCACAGCCTCTGGACTACACGAGAATCAACAAAATGTATACAGTGTAAGCAGCCCAGGAAAAATGAAAGCAAAATGAATTCTATTAAGATTTATTCAACACTGTACAAACGGTCAAATTCCTGCAGGGTTTCAGTGGTGACATTTGCTGAACATGTGAAACAAACCTTTCCATCTGTAGTCTGGTATCCGTTCTCTGTGGGCTGAAGGACGTAGCTGTCAAACTGAGAGTCTGAGAAACTGCTGACAGTCAAACTTCCACAACAAGGCACCAGAACCTGACAATGTTCAACCACATGAAACAAAACAATATTAGGTCTTTCACTTTTGATTGATGTAAGCAGTGACTTAGATTGGTAGGATGCATCTGTATAAGTCACAAACGGTAAAGTTCTGGTTCATGAATCAGAACAGATTTTATGCTGAAGCTTTGAACCCAGTGTTGTGCAGATGTATGACTTGTAACTCATTTTCCGGGTCAGCAGTCCACTGTTAAATGTGTCTTAGTAACTGTAATCCAGTTAGTTGTATTTTCCTATGTTTTGCTGACGGTTTGATGGCATTTGGATCATCTGAGTTTCCAGAAGAGTCAGAGCAACTGCTGGCAACTTTTCAGACATCTGATTCTAATTTCATAGAATCTTGACAAGTTAAAAAGTGTTTAGAGTGGTTATTTTTTATTGTGTTTCATATTTAGGAACTTTACAGTGACTGTATTTTCTCTCAGGTCAGGCAGTTGAAGCTGCATCTGACTGAACTCTTAATCCTGCTATGACAAGCTTATCTAATAAAAGAAACACTAGCGTAATAGTGATGACTTCATATGGTGCTTGATTCAATTTGAACAAATAGGTGCAGACTGTGTGAAGAGGGAGAGAAAGAGGAAGACGAGGCTGAGGGTATAAAACCACAAAAGACAGATGCTAAACCGAAAATGTGACCTGATATTGAATAGTGGTGGTTAAACATTTAGCTTCACTTTAACTAGTTAAGAACTGGGTCATTTGTTTCTAGTTGTTCCAATGTAATGTGAAACAGTGGAGCAGCTGATGGTAGCGGTTTCATTCACACAAAATCAAGTTATGATCAGAAAACAGCAACGATAAGACTTAGTTAATGATCATTACTTCATATTATTACTTCGTTTGGCTCATTCAGTGAGTTTTAGTTGTAGAGAAATGATATTTTTGTACTTTTTCTGTTGGATCTGCTTAGTGTTAGCTTAGCACTGACATACGCTGGTTTGGGACAGTTAGCTTGTTTTAGATCTTTGCCCATTTAAGTGCTTGTAGTTTGAGTTATGTTCCGTTTTCCAAAAATTGGGTTTATTGAGCTTTTAACTGACGTTCCTCTGGTTATGTGGATCTATAGAATGTGTATACTGCTACAAGTGTCATGTAGCATTACCATGATAACACAGGCAGAACTTAGGCCACCCACAGTACTGGGGTAAGAGGTTTCATCCATGTCCTTGTGCAAATATTTTAACATTTGCATGAATCTAATCCCAGCTCATTTGCAGACAGACTGTACTTCTTATGTTTTCTCATCTACAATAAAACCACCTCACAGATGTTCGTGCTCAAATATTCTGGTGTTTTTATCATTAGCTCACTGACCTAGATCACACATGTCGACAGTCTGTTTGACCGACAACAAAACTGCTTGAACTTGTTGAATCAGAAACTCAGACATTCAGTCCTTTATCTTTTATCTGCTGATCTTTGAATCTGATTAGATACAGCATCGAAGCCAGATTTGGAAACTTCACTGTGAAGCTTAAGTCAAATACAACAGTATTCCCTGCACTATTTATGCTGACAAATTAATGACAAGACAATAACAAGATAATAACCTACTTATTATCATTACAGTCTCATGTGCTTTCGAGTAAGTACCACTTAGTGCTATGTAGCCATTTGAAGATATTTACTGACTCTTATCTTTACATTAATAAATACTTATGTTTATCTTAGTTTTCTGCCTTTTTGTAGTGCTTGTTTCTTTTTCTTTATCTTTTATCCTGTCTAACAATTATGACATATTTTGATAAATGTAGCATCGGTGCAGGCCTATCCAAACTTTCTAAAATTTATTAGTTTCATGGTACTACAGAGTCATTATTTTTGACTGTTCAACTGCAATACGGTCTGTGTTAGTTTCCGTCCATTTATTCACTGCTCTGTACAGCACTTTGAGCACTTTGCATTGTTTTCAATGTTGAGCTTGACCTTTTGGCAGCGAGTTTCTACCTGCAGGAACTAGCCTAGTACTGATATCATGTAGGTTGAATGTGTGAAACAATACAAAACTAACAGACTGCGGTTAATTCTTCTCCTCTCACTTACTGCACTATTCTTAGGTAGAACTGTAGCCCCTCAGAGACAGAACTCGGAGCAAAGTGCAAATAAAAACACATAGACACCTCTTTCTTTATCAGCTGTCTACCAGACACACAGAGCAGGAAAGAGGAGAGGATGGAGGAAGCACTTGTTTAGGTACAATTTCCTCGTATAACAAATTCCACTGCCTTGTGCAACGGTGTGGGTGAGTTTGTGTGCACTTAGAAACAAAATGACAATAAGAACATTTAGAATATAATGTTTTCATTTTTTCCCTTGCCTTGTGTTCACACTCATTCAATCGACTGACCTCCTTCTTTCATAAAATGAAAAGGAGGGGCCACAGAAACATTGTTGTCAATCAGACAAATAGAACACTGAAGTCCCACCCCTTCCAGTAAGCCTCATGGGACCTGCCTGGATAAATTACTAACATCATGCCATGACCACAGACCAGATTTTTTGATCTGATTTGGGTTTTTTTTCAAAGGGAATTTCATGTTGAAGAAAAACAAAGAAAAAAAAAAACAGCTCAGTGGACTGAATCTCACCAAAACGTTAGGTGCCTTGGCACATTTACTTCAATATCTAAGAGCAAGTAATAAAAAGAGTTGAAAAATGCAACACATCTGGGTATGTTGAAGCTCCAGAAACATTTTCAGTGTCATCACCTCCACAACTGTCTGATGTGTAGTTTTTCTATTTATGTGCTTTAAAAGTGTGATAATTCAATAATTTATCACAAACTGAGAATTTCTTGACTTAAATTATATTTTAAATTGATAAACATTGCAAATGTAAATGACACTATAATTCAAAGGGAATGGAAAAATGTCTCCCCTCTTGCAATGGACTGCATCACATTGTTTTCTCCGAAATGAGGTCCCATGAGGCAAAGCTGGATGGCGCGACATTTCAGCTCTTTATAGGAGGAACCACATGTGACTCACGATGCCATGGAGCTCTGCCACTCGGCTGCAGAGGTCTGGTCTCTGCTTCTCCAAAGCCAAGTAGAAAGGATTCTTCAGGATGTTCTCATCATATACAGCCATAAGGAGCTGGAGGTCGTGATCCTGTACAGGAGGGAGAAACCAGCAATAAATATTTAACATGGAAAAATAGTGAGTTTAATAATCGGAGAAATACACCATATTTGGTTTTGTTATAGCAGTGAAGTGGACCTCACATGTTCTGCTCATGTTTTATTCATGTCATACTGGCTGATATTGCATCTAAATTCTGCCTCTGTCTTTAAGCTTTTACTCCTATATATAGGTGTAAATAAGCTATATACAATATGCATTTGTTGCATGTGCTGTGTGTTGAATTCATGACCCTTTGTAACAAGCTTTTCACCACTGTAGCATTCACTGCCATACCATAATGTGTGTGTTCTTAAAGCTAGCTCCATCACTTCTTTAAATTATTTTAATTTTTATTTAATCAATACATTTTTTAATTTAGCTCTATCACTGAACTTATCAATGTACATGAGATTGACCATGAGCCCTCTTTGTTTTGAGTGATGAATAAATATCGATCATTAAGGATATTTCAAGTACAATTTAAACTATTTGTGAATTCTCTGAGCAGTAATGCTTCACTTAGACCAGAGACCCACTGACCTACTGCATTAATAGAAACATTATCAGTATGTTAATATTAAGAAGTTACCCTAAATCTGTTCCGTTAAATTAGGGCTGTCAAAATTAATGCATTAATGCAAATTAATCAATCATCATGATTAAGAGGTGGAACAATCGACCAGCATAAAGTACAGTCTTATGCACAGTCTTCAGGAAGGAGTTTTTTGTTTTGTTTTTTTAACCGAAGAACTTCCTGCTTAAATCATGACAATAATGCAAAGCGTACATTAGTTGGGGATTGTGGTAGCACTTCAGCTAATGAAGTCTTTCTTGAGTCTGTTTGCTCATGCAGAATGAAATGCAATTAATATAGATGAAAAATCAATTATATTTAATCATGAATAATCAAAATGGATCCACAGCACATGTGATTTATCTGATTAAAATTTTCAGTTGTTTGGCAGCACTACATTAAATGTTTCCTTTTGTTCAGAGGAGACTAAAAGGGTTAAAACAGCAAAAAAAATAAATACATTTAAAAAAAATAAATAAATAAAAAAGGGAGACTGGGTGACACTGAATGAATATATTTAAATTGTAAGACAAGATTAAATGAAAACAAAATACCAATACCATAGAGAACAGACCTGCTTATATGTATGTATATTACATCATGCTTTAACTTAATAAATAATATATCAAGAACAGAATTTTTATAATTTGTTGTTTGTGACAGTAAAGCTGGTTAACTTCATGCCTGTCAACAATGACACGTGTAAATGTTTCTGCATAATTAGTCTTCAAAAGATGGCATGAGTAAAGAAAAATAACTGAATTCAGAATGCACAACAACACTGGAATAGTGCCAACCAGTGAAATACAGCTAACTGCTGCTGTTTGAATGTAAAAAATAAAGCTGCACATAGAAGATCCCATGATGCTTCATAATTTAATTCTTATATATTTAGTCGGAAAAGATAATGAATGCTGGAAAATATCTTAATCAGCTTACGATCAAATCAATGAATCAGATTTGCAGGTTTGACAAGAGATAACAAAGTCCTGGACATTTTCCAGTTTTAGGGACTTAAAGGGTAAGTAATAATAATCATAATAAATAAATAAATAAATAAAAGATCATTATTACTATTTTCTTCTTACCTGAGTCCTAAATACAAACTGTTTTCCTAAAGTACTGTCACAGTCATCAGTATTTCCTGTCTTTATAGCTCATTGGGAACATTATAATAGCTCCAGTGGTTTAATAATCAATCACTAGGGGGCCAAAACTGAACCGCAAAAACAAATCATTCAATACTTTTCCAACAGAATTACCATTTTACATTAATACACTTCAGTTTGTCTGGGTCTGGTCTGAGCTGAGCGCTTGTACTGACATTAAAGCACCCACACAAACAACCATCCGTAATATTAATGCAGCAAATCATTTTCTCAAGTGTTGAAAATGTAAAAGGATTTCAAGGTTTTTTTTATGATGTTCATAGCATCATTCATTCAGACACGAGACATGTAACACTAAGTTGTGATGGGACAATATTGCATGTCCACTGTTGTCATGTGATGCGAACGTCACCCAGTGTAACGCCACATGACATTAATTTTTGAAAAATCAATAAGAAAATCAGTTATAGAAGGAACACTGACAAAACATGAGGTTTGTTTTCCCTGTTCGCACAGTACATCCAAACAAATAATCAGAAAATACACAAAAAACCTCCAAAAACCGCAAATCCATATCTTTTAAATGACAATAAAATGTGTCACAAACCACTATAAATAAACCAGTGTGGTGCTTTTTGAGATGTCCTCACATACAGTTATATTCTTTGGGGATAAGGAAACATGTTTTCTCACCTATAAACTCAAACAAAACTTATTTGTGGATTTTTTTCAGTGAAATTCAAATGAAAGATGTTACTATACCAACTAATGATCCCACACATCTGTTGAAATAATCAGGTCTTTTTTTTTCTCCATTCGTTCGTGTCATTCAGCCCCAATACTGGAAAAAAAAATACATTGGAAAATTTCTTTTTTTTGTGATATATATTGTGGTAGAGGAAAAATACTGTTGAAAAATGACCAGTTGTCTCATGTCTCAACTGTATGCGGAGAGAAGTAATCCTACTTAAGTGACTGTGGAAATTTTTCCATTAAAAAAAAAATAAATAAAAAAGGAAAATTACTTGTGGAAGTGTTCTCTGCCTGAAAACCATGCTTCATTCAACTTCATTCCAAATACTTTGTATTTCTGTAGCTGAAATGATTCTTTACTGACTTTACTTGTTTTTCTTCAACCAAATCTTCCTTTTTATTTCTTCATCTGTCTCCGGCTTATTTTTAATGTGGGATCATTTGCTGCGCTTAACACTACATGTGCAATGTGACTATTACACACATTACAGTGATGTTGAAGCAATATATCATGCAGCACTATCACACAGGAAAAAATGCTGCTCAATCGTCTTATATGATGGATGTTTAAGCCTCAGAACAATGTGAAGTCCGATGCGGCACTTCTAATAGGCCTAATCCGTGGTATGTTGGTGTTGTAACATCACTCTGATGAAAACATCCAGTAACGACGCTTTTATTTTTAAAGGCAGAGCTGAATTTCACTGTGACGGACCAAGATAACACAATCAATAACACGCCCAGAGTCTAAAATACTACACAAGTTTCTTCACTTTGCTTTCTACTAAAATCAGATTTCAGTTAAATTAAAATAAATAACTTTAATTTCTTACAGTTCAAAGCTTTAACCATATCTCAAAAATGTCACAATGTAGAGAAATACTGTTGTTGTAAAACTGTGCATCATCACTAAGAGTGTATATTCGAATCATGGTGACGTGCAATAAGGAAAGAGAATTCAATTCAACCATAATTGGACAGTAAGTGAGGAACAGGACAAAACCTCCAAAAGGAAGATCTTGTTACAAAAGAAAAAAAAAACATGTCAGATGATTGGAATTATTTCAGCAACAAAAAGGAAAAGGGATAGTTTGTCGTCTCTGCCTTGATTAGAATTTTCAAAAAAACAAACAAACAAAAAAAAACACCAAAGTTTTTCCTAAACAGAAACTTCCTTTTGCATATTTCACGATTTCAGTCACACATGGGCAAAGACAAAGCTCAATACAGATAAAGAAAAAGCTCAGTTCAAGGAAGGGGTGGACATTAAAAGTATATCAGTAAAGTTTTTCTGTGATAATGGACATACAGACGTGCTGCTACTTGCCAGAGAGATAAAAATAGGACCAATGACCCTGTATCTCATCAGCATGTTCCATTAAGAATCAATAAGAAAATGAATTTGCGAGGTTGTCCGGTTCTGACGCAGGAGACCATTCTCATAGTAGAAGTGGGCGGTACTTTCACTGGAAAACTTAACAAATGACATGAAAGTCCATACATGTCTTCCTGTCAGTGCTCAATAGTAACTATATTGATATCTGAAACCTTTTCCATGTTATGAGCCATTAATTTGTGGCTGATTATAAGAAAAGGCAAATTAAAAAAAAAAAAAAGTATCAAAAATCTAAATTTCTCAAAACTGTGAACAAACGTTGTAGACAATGTCGGAAGGAAGACACATATAAAACTTGAAATTAATCTGATCTGTAGTTTCAGAGAAGATGTTTAAAGAAATTGTTAAAGATAATGACGATGCCAGACACAGCGCCTTCATAATAGCTCACTGGTCGAACTAGAATGGGCTCAAAAAGGTCCTCAGAGAAAAAAAAAAAAACTTCTTTTTTTTTTTTTATTCTTTATTCTTATTTTCTACACAAAATCACCATCATTCTACAAAGACCTCTTATTTTCAAACAGAATTATCTAACTCCAACAATCCAAACACAATATAGACCATTTAGCAGAAAACTAAATATTGTGATATACAATCACACAACCCAAAATTTACACCTTCATCATCATTAACTAAACCTGCTTATTGCTCATAAGAAGATAAAAGTCCTAATAAAAAATACTAAATTCCATAAAGGCTGATTTGTAAACACTACACAGGCAGTATACATGTCTGGACATCATTAAATCTTTAGTTAACAAAGTATTCTGCAGCTAACACTTTTTTTTTTTTACTGTCAGTTAATCCTTTATTATTAACTGATCATTTCTGTGAAACAACGGAAACCCGTGAAATGTCATTATTCTGAAAATAAACAGTCCAAGTGACATTATCCAGAAGGAATAATAAAAGTTTCTCATGTAAGCTTCAAAAATGTCATGAATGATTACGTCTCTATCCAAACCTCTGCTCATCACTGACCTCAGTGCTCAGCTTCATCCTCTCAGTTCCGGTACAAACCAGCTACAGACGATGGGAGCACCTCCGCAGATAAAGGGGCAGCAGACCGAGACAGACTTACTGCCCCACAGAGCTCACGTCAGCCGGCTCAGCTGGAGGGAAGCTGAGGAATGAGTCATGTGACCCCCGTGGTCCTCGTGACCCACCAGCATGAAGCTAACAGCGAACTCACAGGAATGTCCATACCCCCGAGCCAAACACACCGTCACATTTAACAGATTCATTCAGTGAAAACATCTAATGTGGGTGAAACTGCAGAGGGACGCAAGGTCAAATGTCCGCACACATCACTGCAAAAATAAAACCATCAACAGTTTCACTTTGACACTAAACTCATTCACACTTCCTTTCATGCTGCAACACAATATATGATCAACAATAACTTGTATACAGGAAAAATGGGAAATATTCTCCAGTTTCAGTTTTCAAATGTGGTGTTGTACTATTGCATCATTAAATGATGCTATTGGTCAAACAAAAGATCACTTCATCAGTTAGTACAGGGGTGTCAAAGTCTAGTCTTATTTCTAGAGCAACATTCAGCCCAATATGCTCACCAGTGGCCAGACCAGGAAAATAAAAACATTAATAACCTATAAATAATGACAACTGAAAACTTTTCTCTACGTTTTAAAGAGGAAAAAAGGGGAAAATTACATTCTAGAAATGTTTATATCTATAAATTTTCCTTTAGAAAAATACTAGTACCACCAACAGCAATGTATTTTGCTTAAATAAGTGAGATTTTAACAACATTAGTCCTCAGTTTATTATTTACACATGTACATTTGGAGTTATAGATCATAGTGAATTTACAAATGCACAAAACATTTAGTAACAGGCAGAATATGGGTACGATCGCATTTATTTTTCTAAAGGCATTTCAGATTCATAATTGTTTTGGTTATTTCTAAGATTTGTTAGAGGATAAATTGTTAATGTAAACATTTTTCACGTAATATATATATTTTTTTACACTAAAGCAAGGACAAAATTTTGATGATTTCAGTATTTATAGATTATTATGATCGTACTAGCGTGTTGACCCTGAGGATTAATACCAATATCCAGGAACTGAAGTTAGTAAATGTATTGTTCTTGATTTTAACTTCATGTCCTGCTCAGTGAGGTACTGTGCTTCCAGGCAACTGTTATGGAAATAGCAACGCAATTGTAAGGATATTGTATTCCAAAATAATAATATCTCTGGTATTGTAGGTACCATATTAGCCAAAATGTCTCAATTTCTCATAACTGCAAACACACACACACACACACTGACACCTTCCAGTATTAAGATAAAGGTTTTATTGGTCTGACCCACTTTAGATCATATTGGTCTGTATGTGGAACACACACCTATATAGCCTATATATCACAAATTCATCTCATGGACTGGACCCAGTTTTGTTTTCAGTTTGACACCCCTGAATTAGTACAAAAAGCTTGGTCAACCTACTGAGATCAAACACTAAAGTGACCCAAAACAGATGGGTAGAACATGAGCATCAGCATGACACTACTCTGATTCAACTAAATGAGCAAACTAATATGAAACAATATACGTTCTTCTCTCACCACATGATGTATATTGTCATATCACACAGCTCTGTTAACAATGGCTCTCATGTGCACTGCAGAGCTGAGTGGTATAGTGGCTGACCCAGTTTTTCCTTTCCCATACACTATGTTGTTTTTCGTTTACCACTATCATAGCACAGATAAAACAGCAGCCGTAATAATTAAGGGCAGGGGTTGAAACACAAGCAACCTCCTTTATTATCTCATGTGACTTAAGGAGGGATTTTGGAGTGTTTAGTATAATTTTTTTTTTTTTTTTTAAGTTTTGCACAAGAAATTCTCTTAAAATACCTCAGTATATTGAAATGTGTCCTGGTAATGCAGACAAAAGAACAGTAAAAGCTGCCCTGTCTCTCATATGAGTGCTTCACATTTTCCAAAATATTTATTACCTCATTGTGTTGTTCAAAAATCTTGCTTAAATTGTACAATATATATGTATTTATCCATATTTAGTTAATGTATCATATGTATCAGTTGTGGGGATAGAGTTATTAAGGTATTTTTGTTGCGATGTTTGTAGTGATGCGACTTCATGCCTTTAACTCTGGAAATGCGTTTAACCTGTTGGACTACCAAAACCACAGACCACAAATTGATTAAAATGAGAAAATACATGTTTTTAGGATGAATACAAAGAGCAGATGGTAGTGCTGATAAATTGCTGTCCTGCTGCGAAAGAAGACACCCCTCGTGTCTCCTGGTTTCACTGGATCAATACAAATCTTTCAGGAGCTGAATGCTAAAACCGCAGCAAAGAGGATTCAGGGTCTGAACGTGACCGTCACATCACAGCTTTTTAACCTCAGGGCTGCACACATGATGCAGCCTGAACTTTACTATAGTATTTAGTATACATCTGAGTAGCCTTAGGACTAGGCGACCTGCAAATAACTTAATCACCTCTCAAAAGCCACACAAGACTAAACAGAGTACAGGACTACTGGGAAAGAAACAAAAGTAACTGGAAAAACAAGAATGCGCCAAGCCATAGTAATATGCCAGAGAAGAAAAGAAAGTACAAACATCACATGGTGAAAATGCTGCAGTACAAGCAAATGTCCTCATTCAAAACCCATGGTGATGCAAATATGTACTATAATAACTTTTTAAAGTATCACACATAACAACAGTCATTGTGTACTAAAATAGTCCTTGTCATTGTGGTTTTATTCTTCTTCTTTTTTTTTTTTTTTTTTTTACTTCTGTATTGATGTATATGTTACAAGTTATATGTTGGCTGTATGTTGTTTTACTGCTATAGATGTTGAGCTCACTTTAACTATTCCATACCTAGAATTATATAGTTTAACCTACATTGATGTATTCTACACAATCTGCTAAAAAAAAAAAAAGGTTAAGCAGCTTAAGAAGTAGGAGAATTTGACACATAATCCACGAAGGAGTATTCCATGCTTCAAAAAAAAAAAAAAAAAAAACGATACCAAGACACATGCCTTGGGATGTTGTACAGTTAAACAATGAAAATATACAGATAAAATACCCCTACATTTCCTTTTCTGTCACTTCATGTGCTCCTGAGTGGTCACTTCAGCATCAGAATAAGAGACAAAAGACACAATGTAAGACACTAAGGGAAATAAAAACAGGTGTTTCCTGATACATGGGTATACGAATGAACGAAGCAACACATCCTGCGTCAAATCCTGTCTAAGCTTTTAATCCATCAATTCACGGTTTCGTTTCTAATATTATTAAACACTTTCGTTAGAATATATGACACTGACACACACACACACACACACACACACACACACACACACACACACACACACACACGTTACATTTAGTGATGAATAATGAACGATGACTAAAATCTTTATGTGTCTAACTTGAAGGAGTCATTGCCAGCCTAATAATTAATTCCACGTTTCTAGGTAAATTAATGTTGCTGTTAGCTGGACATTTTAACACAATATACGAGTTAGGGTTATTTCGCTAGAATAGCTACTGTACCTATTGTTAGCTGTAACTGTTAGACCTTATATGAGAGAATTTTGGCTCATTTTCTATCGTGACTTACCCTATTATAACTATTTGAAATTAGGTCAGACACTACGAAACATATTACACGAACCAAGATGCTAAATTTGAGCTAGCGTTAACAGCTAGCATTAGTGCCGTGGGGATTCAGGTGGCCAGTGTTAGCTAGCTGATTAACATTTTGGTAGGGCTAACTATTCCGAGTGTGCGCTGAATCCAGAAACCGATAAAGTGACAGTCAAATGATGTTTTACCGGTTATCAGAGAGTCCCTCGGGTCATCCAGGCTTTGGCATGGCAGTCACAAACGCCTCAGCAGTCTGTCATCTGCTGTTTACTGTGATCAGCTGGAGGACCTTAGCCTTCTGTCCGCGGGGTTGCCAGACATCAGAGCAAAAACACGTAAATTAAACAAAAAGAGAAAGCTATTTTGGCTGGAGTGCACTCCAGCAAAATCAAAAAACCTAGCCGTCTACTTCTAAGCAGTTGTAGTCAAACCCACCTGGAGTAAAAGAGGACTTGTATATGACTGGTTCGGATCTAGTTAATGGTTAACTAGTAAGCCAGAGGTGCTGCTCTAACGACACTGTCTCACACTGCCCCCTATCGACCAGTTGAATGTAATTCACTAGGAGGAACACACAAAGAGCAAGTCAGCAATAATAATTAGAATAACCAAAACACATGATTTTGACTCTTACCGAAATATTTACAAATTATTAACAGAAACCAGACGTGTACCTAAAATGTAACATTACAGTTGTATGGATGTGGAAATAAGTCTTAAACCAAATGTGATTTTCTGTAGAAATTATTTTGATTCTCATCTTCATTTGTGGAACATACAATTGTGCTATCTATCTATCTATCTATCTATCTATCTAT
>JAPSES010000249.1:13223933-13238593 GCA_029822895.1 Maxillicosta whitleyi
AAATTATTTTGATTCTCATCTTCATTTGTGGAACATACAATTGTGCTATCTATCTATCTATCTATCTATCTATCTATAAACAGAGCATGAATGAACATGAACAAAACAAAAACCTAGATGACCAGCCAAAGTCTCTTGTCATAAGGTATTTTCTACAGCCTATAAATGGAGCCAAAACTCTCTGCCAACTCCAGCTTCCACACACAATGACCAGGCTTAGTGCTAGTTGGAC
The DNA here is from genome assembly GCA_029822895.1 of Maxillicosta whitleyi. Taxonomy (NCBI): domain Eukaryota; kingdom Metazoa; phylum Chordata; class Actinopteri; order Perciformes; family Neosebastidae; genus Maxillicosta; species Maxillicosta whitleyi. The sequence continues at coordinate 13,224,166 of JAPSES010000249.1, forward strand.
AAGAAGCAGCATAGTGAAAACAAAATCATATTATTATTGAGGAAGACACTTGTTAAATACCTCAATACCTCTGCCAAGGTATACAGAATAATTCCTGGATATAGCCTTAGAATTAATGGGTTCATCATTGCTCCCTGTGCAGTAGTTCGGGTGCAATCCTGCTGATGGTACAGATGGTAATAAAAACATAACCTCTTAGCAGAAACAAAAACTGTCTAAGTTCCAAAATATCCATCTTCCAATGGGCTGGCATTGCACATCTTGCACACTGAACCTTTATATTAATTTTTAAACCTATCAATTTTAATCATGCTTGCTTTTTGACCATTTTCTGCTCATCTTTATGTTGCTTAATTGCATGATTGTGCTTGTGTCAAGAGTTTTACTGCATTTTACAGTGCAGTGGCTCGGACATGGAAACACTTTGAGTCCAACTAAAGAAAAAGGCGACAACCAGTAACTCCAACTTTTTTATTACTTTTACAAAAAAAATGTTGTCAACTGTGGTCCACACTGACACACGTCTCAGTTCTTTGTTAATAAACATAACAGATTCATTCCATCTCTGCACAAGTCACATTTAACAGAAACATACTCAAATACAAGGGCAATATAAAGAGTCAGGTTGTAATAATCCAACTTATATCAAACATAAACTATTAACAAAGGTTTGCTTCTTGGACTTCATTAGTTTTTTTTTTCACTACAAGACTTCCTGACTCAACTAATGGATTATAGCCCAAAACTTGTTTTTTTTAATGGGTCACATAACAGATACAGAAATTTTAGCTGCTTTTATTTGAGAAGTCATTTATAAGTTCTATATCACTAGGGGCACAAGCCTCATTGTGCCGGTTCCATGCCCGGTTGTGTCAGGAAGGGCATCCGACGTAAAAACCTCTGCCAAATCAACATGCGAATGTGATTCACTGTGGCGACTCCTGACGGAAAAAGCCGAAAGAATCATTCGTTTTGCAACTCAATAACGAATAGTAAACATGAATTCCAAATCAGACCAGTTGAGAACCTCTGCTGTTAACAGACTCCCCAAATGTGGGCTACACCTCCACCTAATGGAATATTAAGGTACTGCAGGCGGGTAACGATATTTCTAAAAAAATAAAAAAATAAAAGTATTTTCATTTTCAATGTTGTAATTGATTTTGAACTTACTTGTTATTTTTCATTCAGTTAAGTGTTTTCTGTTTGGTCACTGCCAGGGAAAGAGAAATAAAACAGTATTTCATCTGTCTAGTTGCTCAGCGCCGTCAAAGATTAAACTGCATTAAATTTCAGATTGGGGAAACTGGCTGTTTTCTAAGGCTTACTATACACTCTACAGAAACATATATATATATATATATATATATATATTTAACCTTCTTGAGGTGGTGAGATAAAGAACAAAGTTCGCTTGGGCTAGTACATGTCATACTTCATTAGAAACTCAAGTCCTGAACAAAATGATGTCAATTTGTTCTCACAGTTGTGGGAGCGACAAGAAAATTTTCTGTTCTTGTGGAGTATATAGCAGGCTTTAAAGATGAAGTGGTTGTTGTGAGAAAATTAAATAATTGAGTTTGGATTTCTCAACTTCCATTCTACCACATTAAACCCCTTGAATTAAAGCTGAAAGTCTTAACGTCAATCACATCTTAGTTTCATCTCAAATCCATTGTGTTGCTGAGATGCAAAATGTCCAAATACAAATGGATCTGACTGGATTTATATCTAAAGACAGAAGGGTGTAGTATTTTTATAAACTGTAAAGCCCCTTGAGTAAAGGTCTCTATAATACAACTCTTCTGATACACTCTTGACTGTGTGCATTTTGCTGCTGTGAACATGTTTAACTCCCTACAGTGGGATCAATAAAGCCTTATCTTATCTTTAACAAGACAGATTTACAACAGCCAAATAAATGAAATCATGGGTCAAAAACTAAAGCATCACAGCAACAAATGACTCTTCAATGACAAATATTATTAAAGACGAATCTAGTTCACAGAACTCACTTAAATCCATTCAATAAAACACACTTCTTCAAAATTAATAAACAGAAAATAGCAGCCTGACCTGACCTTATAAAAACTGGCATATCCGGTCAATTCTTCTCAGGTAATCTTTAAAAAAACAAAACAAAAAAAAGATTCAGATTATCAGTACCACACAACACACAGTAGAGTTTGGAAGGTTATATGTGAATGAACTTAATATATCAACTTTGGACAAAAATTAAACTTCAATTTTTTTTTTTTTTTAATATTGTTTCAAATTTATCAAGTTACTGTGGCTTATTTTGAGTATACTGTAAATTGGCTATTTGTTTTTTTTCTGCACTGCTTAATTCCCAGTTACCAATGGGTGAAAGTGGAGTACACCCTGGACATGTCACTGGTTCATCACAAGGCTTGACCTATAAAGACAAATGGAACTATCGAACGCCCCCCCCCCCCAAAAAAAATTGTTTAATCTATCAATAATTTGGTTTGATTCCATTAACCAATTATTTGAATAGGCAAAAAAAAAAAAAAAAAAGTAAAACACGCAAGACGTCTGCGAAGAACAACTTAATTCCTTAATTCCAGAATCAGCTGAAACAACCACAACACAAACTGAAAAAAAATGGAGCTTACTAATAATACCCCTACCCTGCCGCACAACACTCTGCCCCTCCCGCTCACTGATACCCCGCCTACAAAGGGACTCATTTTTATAAAGAAATGCAAAGTGCAAGAAAGTCACATATAAAGAACATGTGCCACATTTGAAATAAATTAGGTGAATAATCTCAGAGAAATCAGAAGGAGAAATTTTCTAAGTTGAAATTTTCAAAGATTTGTAAATGATCTAAATCAAAATTCTGCCATCAAACTGTGCACTGCAACTCTCCTCTCCCTGATTAAACCAAAAATATTTTCCTGGTACCTTCTGGGCGGACAGGGATATAATATAAGTAACATAATGTTTTCAGTCCATGCCAAAGTTCTGGCACATGAATGGACGGACGACAAACTGTTGCCAAAACCCTGCAGCGAGGGTTAAAAAAAAAAAAAGGATACAAGATATGAGGATATAGAAATAACAGAAAAATAACTATTATTGTAAAGGGGAAGTGGATTGTGTCTTGGGCATCACGCAAAATCCAAAAAGAGCTGTCTGCTACACTTTGACATACTTATGTATTTTTGGTCAAGAAGGAAAAGACGAGAAAATAAGTTGATAGGACCAATATTTTGGGAGATATTAATAAGTCTAGAATTCAATAGCCTTAAGGTGAACCAGGCCTGTACTCTGACAATGGTTAAAGCCCAGGTTAAAAACTGCTCTGTTCAACTGTGCATAGAAATGAGTTTTATCTGCACTCTGTTCTTTTACTGTATTTTAATTGATTATATTTATTTTGTTTTAATTGTAATTGTGTCTTTAATCTTTTTTTTTTGTGTAAAGCACTGTGAATTGCCCTCTATATGAATTATGCTATACAAATAAGTTTGCCTTGCCTTACACTCACTTTGCTATGCTGATTACAGTTGATGGGAAATGCAGTACCACGCTAAATGACAAGAAATTCAGTTAAAATAGCAATGATGAATTTACTAACTTCAGTCCCTAGTTGTCGGTATTAATATATTAATTAAATGTTTCCCCTTGATCACTGCCGCAGAGTATTGTTATCAGTTCGTCATCTATCCGTCCATATGTGCAAAACCTTTGGTGAGGACTGAAAGCTGACGGTTTTGGATTGCAGGCGTGTTATGTTTATGTCAGTACTTGGAAAATATAGGCTGAATCCCAATTTACCCCTTGTCCCCTCCCCCTCCATTTTGCACATTCACATTAAGTGCTGGTGTTGTCCTGATTCTCAATTAGATGGAGGGGAAGGGTGAAGGCGAAGGGCTGTATAGTCCACGAAATGGAGATTTTCCAGGACCACACTATGAACCATGGGGTAGGAGGAGTTTCACATAATTCTATTCAGATCGTTGGCAAGATGGAGGTAAACACAGACAAAATGTGCAGCAGTGATGAAAGAAACACACAAATGTAAGTACTTCGTATATAACAATCATTTCATTGACTGTTTAATGCTGTTCCAATGTGCTTTAGATCGTATTTCTGTGGTTTATAGTCAATAGCCGTAAAGACAACCAAAGCCCATGGAACAGAGACAGTTACAGCTGCTAACGGCATGATGAATACTTTTAGAAACAATGTTTTCACATCTGTTTAGAACAGCGTCGATGATTGCTGATGACAAAAAAGGGTCACGAAGGGTTGTCCCATTTCAAAGGACAACATTTCAACCCCTACCTCTCGCAGCTCCGTTGCAAGGGAGTGCGAGGGCCAGGGGGTGAACTGGGATTGGGTCGTAGAATAACATATTCTCCCAAGTCAGCTCTCCCCAACATAAGAACCACCACATCTACAACCCGTGGTTCTCCATGGGTCAACGCACAAGTACAAAAAAATATCTATAGTGATAAACCAACAAGTCAAATGACATCTACAAACAACATGTTATCCAACAAATACTTACTGACAATTTCACATGCAACAAACATAAATCTTAAAAAGTAAAGCCAGATATTTTTAATGCTTGTGTGACTAAAGGAGTAAGTGATGATTACAATGAAGAGATGTGAGCATGTAGAGATTTTCTGCAGCAACACAATGATTAAACGAAACTTAGATGCAGGAAAACTGTAAACAATTTTTTTTTTAAATTGATTTGTGTTAATTAATCAGTCATTTCACCTCTGGAGACAATTCACTCTTACATTTAAATCTATGGGTGATTTAGATTGATCAATTAACCTATTAGTGCATGTCTTTGGACAGTGGGAGGAAGCCTGAGTACCTGGAAAGTACCTATGCAGATAGGAGAAGAGCAAAAAAAAGGTTCCTCCCATCTGTTGATGTTGGACTGGGGACATTCTTGCAGGGAGGCGCCAGTGCTAAGAGTTACCAATTTTTTTAGCCCGCATTTTTACCACCTTCACTGCCGTAAAGCTGTTGAAGCAATACTTCCTTTATTAAGAAGCTTGCACTTTTTAAAATAATAGTATATGTAATGCTAGGATTAAGCAGTTCAGAAAATGAATACATGTAATGTTAATGGTCAACCATATGAAAATCCAGATTTTACTCAAATAACATTAAACAGCCCTTGCAGATCCAAAAAACACATAACCTATGGAAAAACCTTTTTTTTTTTTTTTTTTTAAATCAACAACCATCCTCAAATGTAGCTGATAGAACTGTCAACTCAAGGTCAACTTATTAGCGAACTGCTGCTCTCACTAAACTGAAAAGCAGCTGAAGTGGAAAATATTCAAATCTGCTTTTTTAAAAACAGAAAAATAATATATATAAAAAACATTAAAAGCAGTGCTGCATCAGAGAACTTATGCAAAAGAAAAAGCCGAAAAATGTAAACAAAATGCTTCCTTTCTTCAACTACATAAGATCGTGTGCATCGAAATATTTGTATTGTTTGTCTTTTGCAAAACTAATCGTGTCAGCATTGGCAAAATTCTGTTAAATCTTATCTGATCAACTACTATATGTTTTGGGGTTTTTTTTGGTGATTTTTCAATGTTGACAGATGACACAAGTGTTGAGACATAAAAGATGGGTCTGAGGTTACATTCTTCAGTCACTTTCACTGCTGCTCTCTGAATTCATATGCCAGTAGTCCTCTCCAGTGTCCTCCACAAACCATGATCCTGAGGACCAAAATACAAAACAATAGAGATACAGCCGTTTTAAAGACAATACCTCTCACATTTCCAAGGTTCACACTGGGTTTTCTGTAACCATTTCCTACCATTAGGTACTCCATCTTCATCTTCTTCAATGTGATCTGCATCATAACTAACAAACATATTCTGTAGAAAGAACAAACCATAGTAAATGTTGGTCAAAACAGGTTATACAAAGTATCACAAATGTGGCGCATGAACAGGATACATTGATTTGGTCGTCCACTCAATGGGTTTTTAGAGCCAAAGTGCCCATATTTAGACAACGGGGGAAGAACTGCAGAAGCCCATAGGATCAGATGTGAGCTAATGCTAACTGCTAGCTTACTAACTTGGCAAAAATGTAAACTTTATCAAGCATTGCATTAACGTAATAATTTGACAACTTTGTTAGTGGAACCTACTAACCACAACTACAGTCAAGCTCTCGATCCTGAAAAAATGTGTTCAGAGTTTAACTCAGTAGGTGAGCGGGGTGTTACACAGGCCCCATCAAAGTCTGAGGTGGCAGGAATGAAGCACCTTTATTTGACCTGAAATCTTATTATTAGAGGGAAAACATTAAAGATGGATCTCAAGGTCCCATATTTGGGTTGTAAATAAAATGTACGGCAGAAAAATAACTTCTAGAACAAAGGGATATTTTTGGATGAATGTTGGTTTGGTTAGGGGTGTTTCAATGGTTGATATTCTGCAATTTCCCCAATAGATCCCACTAATGTAAAACTGTAACTCCAGCACCTTGGTCCTAAGGAGTCTTTCCCAGTGTCCAACTTGTTGTTTGACCAGTTTAAGGACTGGTTCATTGGACTTCATTTCCCAGCAGCAGCGGTCAGCAGCAATGTCTGCTTGAAGCTCCAAATCAGCTCTGTAGGACCGACCGTTCACTGTGCCACTGAACACAAGAGATACACTGTCAAACTGGTGATTAGGTCTACACTAATATTTCCAGTGTACCATGAAGTATTTCTTTTGGGTTTTCTTACTCTGTGTGAAACCACACCTTTTACAGCCCTCAAAAGCGTATGTGCACCAGTGCATAAATGATACCTTTTCCACTAAAACACTGACTCTATTGAGTAGTTTAGTGCTAAATTGATCAGCACTGAAATGAGGAAATCTAACAGAACATGCAGAAATAAACAAGAATTGTTTTGATTTTAATAGACATCTTAGAGACCATGTGTGCCCATTGATTCTTAAAATTATTTGATGCTGTACAACCTAAGAATTTTATGCCGCAAAAGCAGGTTGAACCTGTACTTAAAGAAATGACTGCATGTTAATAGTACAGCAGAACAGTAATATCAGGTAGGGATGTAACGAGATAGAGATTTTAGTGCTAAAATTATCAGAGAAATAAGTGCGGTGCGCACCGATCTGTAAAGTGAAACTGAACACATGTTACTAATTCCTCTACACTAGTCCAAAGCTAGTTATGCTGTAGCTGCAAAGCCACTAATTCCTTTACATCTGTCACCCCCCTGAACTCTACAGGCGCATCAAACTATTTTAAATCCAGTTTGCCTTGTGATCAAACAGAGCTTGTTTATTGCATCAATTCACAGGTGCACGACAGTAGCCTGAAGCTGCGTAGATGACGGTAGCAAATGCAAACTATATGGGAATAAAAGAGAGCCTGCAATAAAAATATATTTACGGTCAATACAATTCAGAAATACATCAGCCCCTGAGACAGACAGACAGCTTCTTCTTTCTCTGTCATTTTCACTCATGGAATGCTGAATGCAGTGCTTCTGTAACATATGAGAAGAGCATATTTGGCATGTCTTTGGTACCGCTCTTAATCTACTACACTTCATAAGGTGTTTTTTTTGGCAGTCTTGACAATTAATTAACCATGAGGTTTAAAATTGCAATTAATCATAACACCACGAGATTGCTACAACCCTAATATCAGGTATCATAAGCAAGTGTCCAGTTGTGTTTGAACTCAAGAATATCTGTACTTTGTTTGTACTAGCATTTTGTGCATCTTTGTATAACAGTACATTTGGCTCTAACTGTTGTTCATGAACTTATTCGATAATAACATAACCTTTGGTGGACATTGTATTAATTTAAGTGTTTATTATTACTACTACATTATGTGTGATACATATAGTAATATGACCCAGCGAATCAGAAGTATTTTTTTGGTTATGACATACATAAAGACTGAGACTGTCTAAACATGTACCCACTCCCACCAGCATAAAGTGCTCTGGATAAAAAAGCTCCAATGTGTGATGAAAAGCATGTCAGCAATAATTAGTGGTGTGGTCTTGACAGACCTGTATACGACTCTGTCTGAGTAGAAATGACAGTCCTGGTTCTTCGGGTTCAGCAACTTCACCGATACCATCACAGTGTCATGCGTCTGGTACCATTGGACCTGAGGGTGGAAGCTTAAACACAACCCCATAATAAGGCAGCAGTCGTAACACCAATGCAACACAGGTTATATACACATTGTGTGAACAGACAACAGCTCCACACTAGGTGTAAACGTTACACCCAAGTACAACACTTACATAAGTGATGCACTCATTATAACCTTGAGTTGGTAGTGATTTTCAGTTCCATGTGAGGTGTAATTTAATAATAAGGCACACAGGAGTTGGTGATTTACACAGGCTGGAATACAGTGTAATTTTTCTGGGCTGAACTAATTAGAGTTTTCATGACATAGTTAGGAATCATACCATTTTGTTGAGTTCTTATTTTCTTCCTCATTATTTTTGATGATTTGCTGCTCGTTATAATTGAGATCATCTTCAGAAACACCTAAACACACACACACACACACACACAAAAGCATAAACTTTACATAAATGCAGCGAATGTACAAATTCTAATTAGGTAGGAGGCCATGTTTTTTGTTATTCTACAGAGGTCAATAGTTGCATTATCTACAATTTAATTTTACCATTCTCACAGCTGACGGGATGAGCCATCAGGCTGTTTGATGGGAAGAGTTTACACCCGTCTTCATCGCTGTGTATCAAAGTCAAAGTCTTCTGTTAGCTCATTGACGAAAAATTTCTTGATCTCACCAATTAAAAAACTTTTTGTAAAAAATATCTGTAGTTTAGGAAAAATGTTGTTAATATTTTTATACATGAGCACTATTAATCAGAAAGTTTTTTGCCTATATGTAGATGAACAGCCCAAATAAATAAAAGGTAACAATAAATCTAGGATTTGTTTAACCCTTTGTAATCACTTAAAATTATGTGTTGTATAAATTATGTAAATACAATTCTTTTATTTTTTTCAAACATCTATTCAAGGTGAAAGCACTTTAACTTGACTACATCAATGGTTATTTAATACACTTTTACATTACATTATAAATCAAATGTGCTAATCCTATATAAAAACTATATCAATTAAAGATCAAATATTATTATTACAAACTCAGTATGAATAGTGATTTGTCTACGCAGAGCAAAAAGATACCAACCTGATTATCTGCTCAATTGATGTAAGATCAGTAGTTTTGGAATTTGTTTGTTCAATTACAACCTCGCCATTCAGCACGCATTCCAGGTCACAGACCAAGACTGAGGCATGCTCATGGGCTGGTGCAGCTTGTGATACTGGGGATGCTGGGATCTGGGACTGGTTCATTAAACATAATGAACTAAGTGGCTCATGTGTCTTGAGGTGAGGAGGATCTGCAGCAGATGGTTTTCCAACTTCAGCAGCTCTGAAAACTTCTGCAAGAATGTCCTCCTCATCTTTGGTGACCTCCAGTGGCTTTGAACCATTAACCAATCTGCAGTCAACAAAAAAAAAAACAAAAACGATTTTTAAAAATTTTTTTTATGTCAATCACTGATAAACTCATAAAATATACCATTTATAATAATAAATGGTATAATAACTATGCTTGCTTTGGTTTCTTACCCTGAAACAGTCTCCTCCTGCTGGTTGCTGGTGGCAACACTCATCTGATACAAGTCTTTGAGCAGGTTCACATGCTCTGGGTTGCTGACCCCCATCCCAGTGTTCAGGATCTCAGTGTGGATGTTGTATTCATAGATCATTGTTTTCATACCTGGCACTTGGGTAGCCCTCACCTTGATGAGATAAAAAACAGAAAGCAACATGCTTATGTTCAGTATGTTAAATCAATATTATGAGATTTTCTTTTTTCCAACAAATTGACATTACATTTTTTTTGTTTAAGACCAAATGTCATTCATTTAAGTCAAATGACTAAATATGACCTGCATTCAGAGACAAATTTTGATAACAATTATAGTTCAGAGAACAAGCTGATGACAGGTTCAAACCTACCATAGGATCAACAAAAATGGTGTTTCCCAGACTGAGAACGGCTCTGGCTTGGTGATGCAGACCTTGGATCTTTTGGCAGATTGCTCGGGTGACCTGTGAAAGAGGAAATATGACAAATATCTGTAAAATAAATCCTTTGACCAGTCAATCTGTAGTTAAGGAGAGTCTTAACACAAACAAGAAATTATTGAGGATAAATTTAGCTTAGCATGGAAATTAGGCAGGTATTGGATCATGTGTAGGGACAAAATTAGGATTTGAGCAGTAAACCTTGGGGTGCCAGTCGATCTCAGCATCAGCTGGTCTGACCCGACAGACGATGATCTCCACAGCTTGAGCAGGTAGAGTGTTGAACTGCTCTGGCAGATGCAAGATCTGATAGGATTTGACCTCCTTCTCCATCCCCACATCAATGAATAAAACCAAAACACTGAAAAACAGCTTTTTTCCTTGGTCAGGGACAGAAAGGACCTTCACCCTGTCAGAGAGCACATCCATTACACTTACATCTGGTGTTCCAATAGATACTATGCTGACAAGCTTTGATTCACAAAAAAGAAGTGTTATTTAGAATTCATGTCTGACCTATGGAAGACCTCGTTGTCTTGCACAGCATAAAAATGTCCCTCCAGCACCTTAGTGGCTCCTGGCTTCAGGACATTGTAATAAGAAGCCATTTCTGATGCTAAGGCATCAAACCTGTTGTCTTCCCTTGTGACAATACGACCGTAAAAAACTGATGCAGTCTTTATGAAGAGAGGCACAACCTAGGAGCAAGTACACATAAATCAGGTCTAGACTTACTATAGTGTAATGATGACTGATCCTGTGAAACTGGTTGAAAGTTGTGGGTTCAACTGTAATTTGAATTGAATTAGTCACCAATTCAACTGGAAGAAGCACTCCAGGTGACAGTTTTTTTTGTCATAGTGCTTTGAAAGTGTCATGTCATCTGATCATGCCAGCAGGATCATAGACTGCTGGAGGTTAAACTTTCATTTTTATATGAAAATAAGATGTCAAAGTTCTCACTTCTATGACTCCAGATGCAGGAAGCACTGACTGGTCCAGTTGTGAAATCAACCTGTGTCGGTTGGGGCACTTACTGCTCTCTCTGCAGACAACATACAGCATCATGTCACATTCTACACTTGAAATAATCCTCTTTAATAACCCCAGGAAATAACATTCAAATTAACAGTCCCCACTTTGACACCAAAACAAGTCTCTTCGGTGACAGTAGTAGGGCATAAAAAGTTACAAGCCTCTCCAAATTAGGTAAAAGAAAAAGAGACTTTCTCAAAACATAAATCACTGGTGAGGTCTAAAGCAGTGAAAATGCAAACCTGCAGACTCCAAGGCTCTTCAGGTAGCTGCAGAGAGGCCTCTCCATCTTCTGTTCTTCCCGAGCTACACCAATACCCTGGGCAAAGGAAAGCAGCTCAGGAGGTAGTGGGGTACTAGTTCGCCCCAGGTAGCGCAAGATCCCGATGACATGGCGAGCGTTCTTCTCTGAGATCAGCAGCACTGACCTAGTGAGATGATGGCTTTTCTCTGTGTGATTCTTGGTGGAAAGCAATACCAAAGTATACCACAGTTACAGGCTGACACAAAAACACAGAGTCACTCCATTTTTAGTGTGTTATGTTTGTTTGGTCTCACTGGTTCAGAGAGGTTTCTGAAGTTTTCAGCCATGCAGAAAAGTCGACTGCCAAACAGCCTGGGAGAGCTGGGGAAGCTGTAATGGATGACACAAGTGGCATCTCTGATCTCCAGAGCTTTCAGACAGTCATTGGTTGTCACTAGAAGACAATTTGATACAAAAAAAATGTAAGGAACAGCAGTATTTTTCATCAATCATAACAGAAACAATTCAACTAATGGTTCCATGGTCGTTCAAAAATACGTTCATCTTACCGAGAATAACATGAGTTCCAGGGCCAATGTTTTTCCTCCACTGTTCAATGACAAAGTCAAACTGGTGTGTTAATCCTGTGTGGGTCTTGAGGCAGAAAGCTGATTTGTTTTTCAGTACCTGAAAACAGACAAAGATGACCTGTTCTTTCATTCTCTGCTTTTGTTTTGGGTGGGTTTTTTTTATATTTTTGTTGTTGTCTTTTTTATCCTGTCATTTATCACAGTTCAACCATGTTGAAAATCAATACAGATACACTTTATTCAATGGAAGAAAGTGGATATAAAACCTGCAAGCTGCAAAAAAAAAAAGTTAACTTTCATAAATGAAACAAAAACAAGATGGAATGAACTGCAAGTATAAAGCTGCACAAAATAGAATCTGCACTCGTGAGAAGTACAGTATTTGAGTAAGTTAACTACGCACAGGGAATTACTGCATAATATTTATTTAAATTGATTTCCAGTAGCTACACATCAACACAATTTCTAGTCCAAGAGTTGTGGTTTCTAAACAGTGGGAATGTTTAAAACCCTCTTTTGTGATGGAAACTGACAACACTTGAATGAGTGACTGAATCTGTTCTTTCACCTCAAACACATCTTCAGTCTCCTGAGCAGAGTTGACTATAATTAAAGTCTTCTGACCAATGTCTGGATTGAAGTCTATCGCTCCCAGCAGTACAGTGATCTTACTGCTCTCTTCAGATGTGAAAATGACCTGTGGGGAAGGAAAAGTATTTGTCTGAACTACAGCAAAAATCTCACTATCCACCTGACCATATAGCTGAACATGCATCTGATATACAACCAAGACGGTGTGTTATGCAATTTATGTAAACCTTCTACAATCTACAATTAAAATAAAGTGAAAAATTGTGTAATTTTTTAATGTAAAAACAACCACTTACATCAACTCTATTTCCAACCATAATTAAGAGTTAATTTACAGAGTCACTGTATAGGACTAACCTGCTGGACACCTGCATACAGAGCTGCATCCTCAGGGACGGTCATGATGATGGAGGGATGAGGCATGTGACTAACTAACAAACCCTCCATTTGACTGGTCCATTGCTTTGCCACAGCGATGAGCTGCTGCGGACAGAGGTACCGCTCCTTACTGGAGGTTACCTTCTGGAAGTGCTGCAGGATGGTTGACATCTGACAGGAGGACGCAGGTTTAAAAGTGATCTTGTGTCAGGATGAGTGAAAATGAGGCCACACCAATTTAATTTGTTGCTTCTCGGATTATTATTATTATTTTTTTAGAAAACGACAGGGGGAAAAAAAATTTAAAATTTTTTTTTGAAAAAAGTCTGGGATGAAGATTTGAGGCTTACATGACAAAGAATAACAGGGTTATTTTAGTTTTCAGCTTTCATGACAAAGATTTATGCATTGAATCCCTTTGATAAAATGTCAATACTCTTACAGTGTACCACCCAAAGAAACATGCCCCACAGAATAAAAGTATCCCCCTCGGAAAATTGCAAAATTGACAGGTAAACTGTGCTACATAAACCAGTCAACCAGACATCTTTTACCCTGTCAATCTCAAGTAAGATTACAAATGGAAAATTTAGCAACTATTTAAGTGTAAAACTCTCATATACTTAAGTGTAAAACTTCCATATACTACTTTGGACAGGGTATGTAATTTTACTGTTTTTTTTTTTTGTTTGCTTGTTTTTTACTTTGATACAAAATATATCCTGTTATGTCAGTAACTCTCATCTGTTGATAACTTCTGTTGGGGCGGTGGTGGTGGTGCTGGGGGTCTTCGATGCGGCGCAGCATTGCATGTATGGGGTGGGGGGCGTACCGATGACCCCCCACCTTGACTAAGGAATTTTCTGTGGGAAACACTGCTACATCACAAACACCCAGCGTAGGAGTGTTAAAGTACTAAAAAGTTATGTTCACATTCTCTGTGTGATTTTTTTTCTTTCTAAAGTACCGAGTGCATCAATTGCATGTTGAAACCGCTGCATCCTTCCGTGTAAAGTATCACCACACTGTCAAACCTTTAGCCTTTGACATCTCTTCACCAAGTGCGTGACTACTTGATTGTTGCCAGAGGGACTTCGCGGTTTCCTGCTGCGTGCGCACACTGACGCAACAGTCAACAGAGGGTGCAATTGAACAGTCGAATATTTTGAGGCACCGAAATGCACGTTTCATTTTGGAATGGTTACTACCATTAATGTTCGCCCCCATTCCATACTTGTACCAAGTTCCGGTACCAAACCCTAAGCACAACACATCCTTCTATTATGGTGCCATCTTTGCTTGAAGAAAAACACTTTTCTGTTTGGTTGTTCTCTAGAATGTGACCATAAAGAAGCTCTCTTATTGGTTCCCATAGTACATATAGTTTTCAACGGGATTTTTTACTCAAGATTTTTCTTTTTTTTTTTGTAAATAGACAAAAAAAAAATCGA
>JAPSES010000249.1:13248498-13291064 GCA_029822895.1 Maxillicosta whitleyi
CAGGATCTAGCTCCATAACTATTGAAGATACATCAAATCCGTTCACATACTACTTTTTCAGTAGACCTTCAGCTACAGCTCGGTGCTAGTTACAGATCTGTATCTGCATTAGTTACCTCATAGTGACTAAAATTATGAAGGTCCCCTACTTTTATCATGTTCCGGATCATAGTTTCCAGAATATTGATAGTATCCAGATCATACTTTTACATATCACTGAAAGTATCAGGACCATGTTCTGTATTTTTTTTGCCAAGCAATCCACTTATTCTGTGTGAACTTATATACACATGTGTTGGAAATGGACCTATCTTGCAATGATAAAGAATCTTTAAAAAAAATTCCTGGATCCAGACTGTGATCCGAATCACCTCCAAAATTTAATCATCTGTTCCTTGTCCCAGAGCGAACATTTCCTGAAAATTTCATTAAAATCTGTTCATAACTTTTTTTTTTCATAACTAGTTATCTTGCTAACTAACAAACCCTGGCAAAAACATAACCTCCTTGGTGGAGGTAACATTTAACCCATTTAAACACAAATTGTGAGTAATTTTGCAACAGTGATCATTTTTGTTCAACACTCTGCCTTGCATAATTAGTTCAATTCCCCAAATGTACCTGTGAAAGAATAAAAATATATTTAAAAATATAGTAGTGTGTAATTTTCCTGTCCTTTTGAATGTGTTACATGTAGATTTTTGGATTTAATATAATGTATAATAATATAAAAATGTATTTTATCTGAAAATAGTTTCTCTTTTATGTCAGTAAGTATTTATTTTTAAAAATAGATCCAAAGTGCATCCAAACTTCCTTGATAACATTAGTCTACATCTGGTTTGACTTTTTACCCCTTTACCAGTTTCATAGAAGCACCCAGTTATATTACTTTTTGAGTAGTAAAATTAATTGTCAAGAGCATATTTTCCATACTTTTACTAGGCACTGGGATGGCTTTTTGTTTTCTGATCAAAATTGCTGCATTTTTGCATCTATATTATACTACATTATTGTCAGAACATTTGATTGGCCTAATAGCTCTGAAGATTTGAAGTGAAATTAAAATATCTGATAATTTGATAATGAAAAACCTAAATGTTGAGACACATTGAACAGCAAGCAGAAATGATGACAGCACCAATTTAATACAATATACAGGTAAATGAATACAATTTCTGCGGTGAATCAAAAATGCATCATATTCTATAAATTCATCATATGCTTGTATCATTATTGCACTGAGGAAACCATTTATCTCCACCCCCTGTTGTTTTCGGATGTGATTTATAAATACATTTGGAAAAGTCTGGAGGAAACAAGTATTATCTGTGACAATGCCAGAACATTTCTTAGAGTTTATTCCTGTTACACAGGAGGACAATCTCATCACATAAAGGATCACTTCATCCCTCAGATTATCACAAACACTCAGTATGAACACATTTGGACATACCTGACTTTGCTGGGCAGGATGAGGATTAAAGTTTAGAATGTAAAGAGTAACTGAAGCTGTAAGACAAATACACTGGTATAAAAGACTAATATTTGCTCCTACAGGATAGAGAAGCATAAGCGCCTTAAAAATTAATCATCAGGTATCAGATGACCTAAAAAGAATTTTTTATAGCCTGCCTTGCTCATGTCACCCATCTGTTTTTCCAGTAACAATAATAATAAAAGAATGTAGTTTTAGAGCCAGTTATAACTCATAAATTGCAGCTGAAATTCACAACATCTCACACACAGACACAGACAATAACAACAAATTAATATTGACCGAATACAATTACAATAGTTTTTTGTTTTGTTTTTTTGTTTTTTTCAAATGCCAATGTTTGGTCCTGGCAAACAACTCCTTCACTTTGTCAACAAGAAATATCAGAGAAATATCTGGAGACTACATTTTCCATTGTGCTTCTGTGATTGGTTTGGTCGGAGCCTGAACTCACCACAATCTCATGAATTATTCATAACATACGCGATGCTATTCCTGAAGGGGAAAAAAAGAACTTTACTCCCAGTTCCCATATTTCCGACAGCTCCTGAATGCAGCGGCAGGCTGACTGGCTCTGTGAAGATGGCGGACTGTATACGTGTTCCTCTGCTCCTGCTTTTGATGTGCATCTTGTCGTTTGTGCATCCAATTCGGGGGGAAAACAACAAACTGAATGGAAATGCTGAAAGCCTACAGAATCAACCTGGAGGTCCCGGACCGGCTGCAGTTAACCTGGGAGCCGCTGACAGGAACCTGGGCGTCGGGGCCTCGCTGTCTCGGAGGCGCTCTACCGGCTGGAAGTTGGCTGAGGAGGCGGTGTGCAGGGACGACCTGACCCGGCTTTGCCCGAAACATTCCTGGAACAACAACCTGGCGGTGCTGGAGTGTCTTCAGGATAAGAAAGAGGTAAATTAGTAAGACAGGGTTTTGTGGATTGTAAGGAAAGAAGCAGGGTGTGCCTGCTCAACATATCAGCTAACGGTAGCTGCCACAATTAGCTATCTGCTAGCCCTCGTATTGAGAGGACGTCACGCCAAATCTCCGTCGAAAATCCTGCAATTCGTGGTTTATGACACTTTCTTTCAAGTAACACACACATTATGACACCGTTTAGCACATGCTTATGTTTCACGGAATCAACTGCCATTTTCGGCTTGATGCAGTTCTTGAAATGTCTCTTATCTTTCCAACAACTGGGAAGTTTTTCAATCGTGTCGCCTCTTGCTCTGTGTTTTAACGTCACTCAGATTTACCGTCAATCTGCCGAAATATAGTCCAATTATTTCACAGTAACCACTGCTTTGTGGCTTGTTTACAGGCCGATATATTCAGAAAAACACTGTTTACAGGAAAACGACATATTTTATGTTGACATGTTCCCATTAATAAGACAGTGGATACAGTAGAATAAATGAGAAGAATGTACTTATAGTTTGAAGGAGCATCTACTTGGTGTATACAATACGCAGTTTATCTGGTGACCACACAGTATGCAACTTTGCAGGTTAATGGTTCTTTACAGCCCAATAAGAGCCTCTTCACAATAAACATTAGTTAAGTATGGTGATGGGTACTCTGCTAACACCTCCAGCTAAATGTTAGCCCAGATAGAAAGCCTTTCCCTGGTCGCCTTTTGGCTTTGAGTCATACTGCTTACTTAACCGTCTTTTATTTCAACCCTAACATTATGTCCAATTTACTCTAAACTCGTTGACAACTAACCAGCTCTTAACATCCCTTTGCAGCTGAACTGGTTTTTGATGGCGGACAAACCGGTCTTTGAAATGGTTAGTGTGAGCTCATGCTAAGGGTTATAGGGCTGACAGAGCAGTTAAAATCCATTTTATCTCCATAAGACTCTCTTTTACCCTGGGAAACGTTGTTAGTTGCCTCCCACTTTAGCCTGGGGCAGACCAGGATTACTAGTCATTTTTGGTTTAGGCTAGTGAAGGTTGTCCTGACATGTTGGGGCAAAACACAACCTGAAACTGATAAGACAGATCAGTGCCAGTGAAGCTCCTAGGTACCAACAACTCTGGATTTGATCCTCACTGTACCATGTGTTTTCTTAAAAAAACAAAACAAAAAAAAAACAAAAAACTAACCAGCAAACATTTTTTCCATTACTGAATTAACCCACATGTTTGTTCAGTGAACTGTTTCTCTGTAGTACAAAAACTGTATTCACAGTGTTAATTTATAAGAACTAGGCTACGCTTCAAATCAGCAATTTCAAATTGCAGAATAAAAAGGAATGTCACCAGAAATTCATATTTAACTTTAACAAGTAAATATTAATGTTAACACCTAATAAATGAATGGACATGTTTTTACCAGTGGGTGAATCATGTATGTTCTGATTCAGGCAGTGCAGCATTTGACTCACCAACACAAACAATGGTCGGTTAATGTTCAAACTATAAATATTTGATGCAGGGCTACAACAATTATTTTTCATTATTGATTAATCTGTCAGCTATGTTTTAAATAGACATGGGTTGTTCTAACAGTGTCGGTTTAAATTGGCATCATGAGTTCTGATTTATTTTTTGTTTTGACCATCCAGCTTTCCAACTGTCTTACTCATATAATGCAGAGGAAAGCCACAAGTTCTCTTAAGCAAGCCATTTTTTTTCCCAAATGACTGAAAATATCAGCCCATCACCAAAGCTGTCAGTCTTGTATCTACCATTTAATCATTTTTTTGGCTTATAATTTTTGTCTTTATTGATATCATGTCAGTTGTTTTTCATTTATTACATCTAGTGCATGCCAGTTTCACTCAGAACATAGGTTCAGTTAAGGAGAGTTTGCTGGCCAAACATTTGCATTTATGTTTGCATACTGATGAGGGAATAAGTGTTAACTTTCTTCTTGATAGGGGAGGAATTTTATGTATTGATAATGGTGCCATTACAGGTAGTTTTTCAGTCTTATTGTACTTTTATCGATGCTTGATCCATTTTCTGTGTCTGTGTGTGACTTAGGTCCTGTGTTTTCATTGCCCATGTAACACTGAACACAGTATAGAATCAGTAGAATAATAACGAGCATGTGAAGTGAGGTGCAAAGCCCAATATTTGGCATCTGTTTCAAGTAGTTACTGCTGTTTAATTTGGAGATGGTTTTTATCATATGTAATAGGATGTTTGCTCTTGGTAACCACTGCATTGTTTCAGAGAGATGTTGAAAACCTCAACACTGAGGTGTGAAATTCCGTTTCTTTACAGTTGATCTGAATTTCCTCTAACTCTGACTATGTTCACCCTGACTAAAATATATGTGTGACGAATCTGAAAAGCTGAAATATGAACTGCAATTGTCTGAAAACAGCTAGAACCTGAAAAGAAGTAGTCTGATTCTAGTGAAAATAGATGTTTCAACATGAATAGTTTACTTATTTTGGCCATCTATTCATTGTGAGCCATTCATTTATGTAAAGGATCATAAATAGGAGTTGTACTCACTCAGCAATAAAATAACAAAGGAATAAAACCCATGAGTCTTGTAAAGGTAACAATAGGCTATGCACACTCAAAGAAACACGCTCACATGATTTCAGTAAGTTGCAGATGAAACATATCCATGTGCTATTGTAATGTAAGACACTGTTTTATATCTAAATATATTATTTGTAAAGAATGAAGCTAAGGTAACAATTTTACTGTTAGAAAAATATTTTATTTTTGTGTAAAAGGAGAAGAAATCTACAGAGGGAGAAGATGATTGTAGGCCTTTCTAGTTGGTATATATGTACAAAATAAGGCCTGAAACAGGCTTACACCACTTCCTATAATGAGGTTTCCATACAGGTGCTCACATTCTCCCACAAAATTTGTTTTAATACACTATATGGACAAAAGTATTGAGACTGTAAATCATAATATTTTACCACAACTACTTTCTTCTCACTTAGGAACAGTCCCACTAAACTTTAAGGAAATATTAATGTTTATATCCCGAATCATTATGAACAGAACATCTTATGAGCTGTAGCTGTGATGTGTCCCAATACGTTTGTCCATATAGTTGATAAATTATTATATTCATTGTTTCCTCATTTTTTCCCCTAGACTAAGCATGAAAAGAAAGAAACACTGGAATTCAAAGTGTCCCAATACTTTTGTCCATATAGTGTGTAGACCCCAAGTATACGTTTGTGAGGCAGTAAATTGAAGCCAAAATGAAGTAATTAAATGTAAGAGGAGTCATTATAATGATGCCTCACACACATTTAACCAGACTCATGCATTACTTATAAATCCTTTTTATACTAAAATGTAAAGCAGCAGTTATTTATACTTATGCAAGAAAGCTTGAAGTGTTTCAAAAGCACCTTTTTAAATGTAAAAATATAAATCAAATATCAAATCACTCTGTTTCATCAGCACTGTCTTGCATCACATTTTACAGCCTGTATCAGAGCCGAAGGCAGTATGGTATGTGTGTCTGTGTGTCCGTGTGTGTGTCCAGTTGTGGAGCATCACTGCCGTTAAAATGTGAGGATGATGACAGGAAGAGGCAGGTGGCAGAATGTAGGAAAATCTGGATTACCTTCCCCTGATAAAACAGTGTGAATGTACCGAGTAAGAAATTATTATCACTGGTTATAAAAGACATCTTCAAATAGCTTTAAAGAATTGCAGGACAGAGCATTAATAATGCTTTGATGTTTCAAGTGTTCAAAATAAATTATACTAGGTTCAGCAGCAGTTTTAGGTCAAATAAATTGTCCTGATAAGTCATCTGTGTACAACATATGATGTGACAAAAGAAATGAAAATGGACAGATTATGTTCTGACCTAAGAGTGAGTCTGTGGTGTGTAATATGTGAATGTGGGCTAACTGCAGTGCATCATAACTGTAAAGTAGTATACATTGTTTGTTAGTAAAATGGTAGTAAAGCAAGGTAAAACCAAAAAGCTGTAAAAGTGAATAAAATCTTCCTCCCCTAAACTTAAATGATCTTGTTTTGGTTATGTGCTGTAAACTGCTTTAAATGAATGAGGAAGTGAAGCAGGTTGTTACTTAGTATAGGGATGGAAAGATAGAAACTTGGTTGACAACAAAACAAGTGACAAACCCCTAATGAGCATGTAACTGCTTTAAAATTGACGTGTGCTCACTTTATGAAAACAAAAACCGAGAGTTCTTCTTAACACTGAGTCAGCTAACTCAGTTTTCCCGAAACTGGCTATGCTGCTCCTTCGAGAAGCAGTGGCACTTGTGTGTCGAGTGTTCAATGTATGACATTCCTGGAATTTAATCCTGTGTTGTGTAATACAATGGTACAGTATTTTACAGGTGTTTCCATCCCTTTTGCTTTTACTGATATTTTCACTAACATCGTTGTTTCTCTGGGAAATGAAGCATGCTTTCAATTATTTCTTCCTCTCCCCTATGACTCCTCCTTGTTGCAAGTTCCCAGCAGAAATTAGTTTGACATCATTGTTTTGCAATGTACAAATGTCAGAAGAAAAAAACGGAGCAGCATCAGACAATCAAAAGCATGATTCATTGGGTCCGAACCCAGTTCCCCACTCGAACTGGTCCGCTTCCATCCTTATTCCTGATGTACAGTGAGCATTTTCCCAGCAGTTACTGGTCTGTCCTAGCCTCACTCCAGTTCAGTCCTAACCTGATGGTTCAAGAAATTCAGAGGATTATTCATCTCTTCATCACAGTTTCTTGTTTCAGAGGCGTGCTTGTAACTAAACCTGTGATTTTCATGTCACTAGGTTGCTGTTCTGACCTTTAGGCCCATTCAAGTGCATCCTGAGAGATTGTCCCAGGGTTTTGGCAGCTGGCTGGGTGGCGGCTGATTGCTCACTCATTTCTTTAAGCTCATTAGCTGCTTGTCAGCAGCAGACAGAGCTCTCTGTATGCTATAACAGGAGCTTACACCAGCAGAGACAAGCATGAGTTTGTTTTCATTATCAGCTAACTAGCAGTCACAAGATAGTTTCCCCTGTGGTGGTAAAATTCATAAAATGCTCTAAATGCTGCAGTCTTGCTTTTCTCTGCTTTACATTATTTTAAGTGGAATACCTTTTGGGTTTTAGACTGTTGCTTGGGTAATTAAACTTGTCAGAAACCTTAACATTGAGCTCTGGTGGATATAGAATGGAAGTCCTTGACAAAGCATCCAAAGTACATTTTTATCAAAAAGAAATGTCAACCCAAACGGTGTAGGTCTCCAAAATGACTCAGTCCTGAAACATTCAGTTGAGGAAATATCAATGTGACTCAACAAAAACAATCCACAGTTGTTTTGACAGTGGCAGATTTCATGCCAATATGCTCATCAGTGGCACCTTCACCTTGTTCATTGTGCCAGCTGGTTTTGATCATAATCTTTTGCAACATTTTTAATGACACAGAACAATGGTGATTGCCAATAATTTCAGTGAAATAAATAATAAATATTTGTTGTATTGGTTTATAACCACTGGTTTTGATTTGGAGGCAGAAGTGTGAGGTTCAAGTGATAAGGATGTTTTTTTCTTAACATACTTTATTGTAATTATTCATCTAGGAGTGGCTCTAGGAGTGCCATCTAGGAGTGGTGTCATGAAGTTTAGGACCATATGAATTTTCACAAAATTGTGCAACAAAAAAGAAAAGTATATCATCTTATGCTTGACCAATCAAATTTCAGACACCTTTTTAAAAACGTCTCAGGTTTTACCTTACAAAAGAAATATAAAGATGCATCCAAAAGTCAAATAAAATGTCTTGATAATTAACTTTACTGTACATGTTAGAAAACACAGTTTGTAAATGGTATTTTGCTTAAAAAAACAAAAAAAAACAAACAAAAAACAAACATTAATTTTTCTGTGGTATGTTTTAACAGGCATGATACGAATGTGTTGTGAGTTAGAGTGAACTCAGGTTTTGGGTGTGACATCTACATCTCCTGAGTGGAGCTTTGAGCTCACCAGCTGGCACTCCACTGCTTTTCTCTGGTTGGAGGGTGAATTTAAGTGCTGCTTTTAGACTTGTAGCATTTTTGTGTGTCTCTGTCCTGCCCGCCGTCAGTCCTGCTGGTGGCTGTGGTTTTGTGTACGTGGAGTCCAGAGGGAGGAGGCTCTGAAGATTGAAGACATTGCTCTGGCCTGTCAGCTGTGTGAAGCCTCACTGTCTGGTTTTAGCTCTGCTCTGCTTGTTGAACCAATCTGTTGAAGATAAGACGTGTAAAGAAGCAGCCAGGCGTATGCTTACACAGCCAAAAGTATGTGGACAACTCTGAAGCCACATGTGATGGTGTAACATGTGACTCCAAAAGCAAGGGTTTTAACCTGCTTCTCTAAGATCCTTCCTCTCTGTCTGCAGGGATTAGCCCCCCATTCAGCCCCAGAGCATCAGTGAGGTCCAACACTGGGGTTTGGGATAAAGCCTGGCTTACAGTCAGCAGTCAGGTTCCTGATTGGTGTTGGGTCCTGTTGAGGTTAGGGCTCTGTACAAACCCCTCAAGTGCTTCTGCAACAGCTATGAAAACACTTGTTTATGTATGGAAGCATTGATTTGGAACAGGGCAAATTAAATCCATGCCGTTTCATTTCATTTACCTTTTAGGAAGTGGAGGTTATAGCTGGGGATAACGTCACACCTCAGCTGACTGTGTTTCAGCTCAGGAAAAATCTGAACCAGTTCCAATTTTGTTTGCCACTGTTGGCAATACTAGTTGATAACTATACATTCACAGATGAAAGGGGGATAACTGCTGCAACCCACAGCTATTGAGGTGCAGAGCAGCCATCTTGAATCTGTCTGGGTTTGGTGAAATAGCCCTACAATGAAGTGGCAACTCATTCACATTGTTCCCCGCCTTCGCCCCTTTGCTAGCTGCGATACACTCTGATACCCCAGTGACCCTCACAAGGTTTAGTCCTTGTGTCCTCCACCATGTAGTACCGACTCGAGTGGACTTGACTCGGGTACTAGGTACTACTGGAAGCTGTTTCTATTACAGGATAGTACTGACTTTTATCACCAAAGTGACACCAGTTAATCTGACTGTACCTGTAGAATGTAGACCTACAGCAACTAGGTGGACAACATGAAAAGAAGTCAAATCATTATTTCTTTCAAGTTTAAAGGCTGCTTTGTGGTCTTAAAAGTGCCCACACTGTCACACTGACAAGCATTCGGCAATCAATGAAACATTTTAGAAAATCTAAAGTTAGAGCATTCAAAAGAATTATTATAATAAAATGTTTATTCATCATCAGAATATGCATGCTTTAAAATATAGTACAACAATAATATTGTGTCATTTTAGCTGACAATGGGTACAAAATAAAACCAAAACACATATCATTTTATCACCCAGTTTTATCAATGGCTAGTTCAGCCAGTCCACCTGTGTTAGAATATTTACTACAGTAGTCAAACACATTTACAGTGGATTGTAAAGTGGAATCATCTCTCCCCTCAGACATTTTTTGTATATAATGGTGTTATGATTAATTAACCCACTCCCACCTCAAAGCCTATGGGTAGATGCTGGGGGTTTAAAAAGTTACTTCATATCTGGCACCATCTGATTGAACAAATACTTGCAAGATGTGTGTGAATATATGGGTGTATTAGGCTGCTTAACTTGGTGAAAAAGTCATATTGTGATCATTGGGGTCATACTGGAATTGTGATTATTGACACACAAAAGAAAAAGCACAAATAAAAATTAACATTAAAACTTCCATTTTTAATTTTTAACAACATACCTCTGTCTGCTCAGTGTCACCGGTTTATTAAGAATTGTAAATATCAGCTGATGAATCTTATTGGACGTTCACCTTGACATCCTCATCATGTCGAGCCCCGGAGCTGTAGCATCATGTTAGATCATCGTGTCAGCCTGAGGATGGCTGTGTCCTATTCTGGAACACAAATTAAAGCTGTAATAGACACATTTCAGTGTCTCAGAGTGCAGGATCACCACTTCTATGCTGATCCTAAACAATGACAGAGGCTTTTGGCTTGTTTAGATGAATTTATTTTTGTCCTCTGAAGAAAAGACACATTTTTAGTGGTCGCTAGGCAACATCGTTTTGTGTCCTTTCAGCATCCATTGTTTTTTTGACAGGCCATTCAGACATATTGTTGACATTTATCTGGAAGTGTTTTAAGTGTTCATCCAGCTGCAGTGTTGTGTTATAGTTTAAAGGAAGTTGTCTCATCCTGGGGTATGGCAATATGCATAAAATTAAAATGTAAGTTTTCTTAAGTATAACGATTTGTGATTATTAGTTGAACTTCACAACTCTTCAAAATAGCCTATAATCAAAACATATTATAACCAATACTAAAATTATTTTGTGGCCCAATATGTACCACTCAACAGCCTTGCCTGTTAGGTCATCCATTGTACGTCTACACATTTAGCTAAATACTGTTTGGACCACATGACTTAACAATGTAGAGCTCAGTCTAATTTAAGAATCGGTCTATTTCTGATGAAGTTTAACAATCAGGATGATTACAAACAAAGCAGAGAAATCACAATAGACTGACATCAGGACACACACTTTTTCAACATCTACTGTTTTTTGTACAGAGAAGGGCAAGACTGAACAGTAAGACGGTCTATCATCTAGATCTGACGGTACAACATTTGGTCTTGTATTATATATACAGAGAAATACAGGCGTTTATTATGTGTAGCATTGAATATGCAGATTATGTTTTAAGACTACTAGTGTAAATAATTGACAGCCTGACTTTCACATTTCTTTTTGTAGTGACTGAAACAGTTTTCAAATATTAACAAGTATTTACAAGTTAACAAGTTTTGGTTAAACTTTTACTCACAGGTACATGTGACACCATGATTCAGAAAACGCATCAGTCCTTTGATAGTGTCACTACTGACAGAAGCAGCTGTAGTTTATTGTCAGTGTTTTCTTTATAGTTCAGATATGCCTTTTTTAAATGCAAACCTGTTCCTTTAAAAACACTAATTAAGCCAGATTTGAGAACACAAAAAAACAATGGTGATCCCACCTTTTTTCCACCATTGACTGATTTCCATAGCCAAGCTGAAGGAGCAACAGAGGTTAGACAGGCTGGACTTTTACACAGTGGACCTGTGTTCCAGAATCAAAAAGGCAGTGCATATAGTGTGATGTATTACTTTAGTGCTGGAAATACAGCAGAAGGGTGTTGTTAACCTCTTCAGAGGTTAGTCTTTCACTGTTCCACAAATGTTAGCATAGATAGAATCATCAGTGCTTGCAGATCTTGGTGTCTCCCTAGTTTGACATCTTTCTGGTCATATTAATATGTTTGTTTACTGTACACAGACCTCACTCATTTTTAAGTCCCCCTAGTGCAGGGGTCGCACACCCAGTATGTCATCAAAATGTCACACCTTGGTTGTGGAATGACAGGTTTTCCTTTTACATACAGTTCCGGAATCATGATTCCACCTTTATCGCAGCTCTGTTACTACCTCCAGAGGCGTTACAAAGCTATGATAAAGGTGTTACCGAATAATCCACCATTTCATTTACACAGACGTCATTCTGGAATAAAGGTGAAATATTCCCTTAGCAGAAGTACTGTGTAAAAGGGGCTAGAGTCTCTTACAATAGTAATCTATCCTAATCTTTACTGTGCAGAAACTGCCCTGTCTTTTCCATTCTATTGTTTTGCTCTGTTTTGCGTTTTTCTAGGCGTCAGCTTTCAGGTAGTAAGGTTTCATTTTGAGCTATTACATTTGAGCCATTGACACGGCGTCAAGCAGCATGTGTGGGTGGAACAATATAAAATGAAGTGACTCCTTGTTTGCTCTTCTGACTTGCTGCACAGTCTGAGAGCCAAAGGTTTTGATTAGCCTATGGCCTCCATCAGACCTGTTTTCCAGTTGTATTTTACCTCTAGAACATTCCTGTGGAGTTTTTTTTGAAGGATGTGTTAATTATGTTTTAGACTATAACCACTTTGACAAAATCAGGAAATAAGGAGAATTTTATTTTCATATTTCATAATTTTTCTTCAAGCAACATCAGTTGCTTTTCCATTGGCTCGCCTACTCAAACAGTTCTGTTGAAGAACTCAATTAAGAAAATCTTACTTGGTAAAATCTTCAAATCTTTTCTAGTGTAGATATGAGACAAAACAAAGTTGCTAAAGAGTGATTCTTAATCACAACTACCACAACAACACACATATGTTGAATCCTGTTTATGCACAATGCACTGTTGAAGTGAATGCAAATGCAACACTTTCAATAACCACATGTAGCTGCTTTGTGTTCTGACTATGATGTGTGTCTGAAATCTCTTTCCTGTCCTCCGGTGTCTTTCTGTGTTTGTGTTGGACCAGCTTATGTTTCTGTGTATACACCTATACTTACTGCCATTGGTATGAAACTGTGAAACGCCTGTTTTGAAGGGGTTTTCTTTCTTTCTTTTTTTTTTAAGCATAAAATTCCAACATTTGGCAGCCCGCCGATATGAGTACATGATTATTTTCTTTGTCAGAACTGAACATCTTGTTATTCAGATGGTTGAGTGAAATATGCAGCCTTTTGCTGTGTTTGACAGTGAGCTTCTCGTGTGAATAATTATCTGCAGATCATATTTTTAATTAACAACCAGTAATTAATACAATGTTATCTGCAGTTAATTACAGTGGATAATGAAAACAAGTCATGGATTGCCTCACAATACAGATACAAAAAGATAAAATGGCAGAATAAGGTGCCTAAGTTGCTGAAAGAAATCAGTTTGTCTGGTAATATTATGTCAAATAATATTGAATACTTAATGACTTTAATGTTTTTGCATTTAGTAGCCTAACCAGGTTCAGACGCAGGAATAGTATTGCTCAAGCTGTTGTACTTTCTATACTTCAAAATACAGAAAGTGTTGCAAAAGGCTGGCTTTCCTCTGGATTCTCTCTCCTTGCCATCACTTCACGTGTCATTTTCTCTCTCCATCTCTTCTCACCCACTTCCAATTATAGCTCAGCCTCACGCCGCTTTCCCGAGACGAAACAAGGGGAGCTGATTAAGTTTAATTTAGCTGCAGCTATTATATGAGAGGAGGGTTTTGACAAATTGTTCACATTCAGCGAGTCGAGTTTGAGTGTCTGTAAATAAAGAGCGTCAGTATTCCATCCTGATGAAACTATGTGAATAGGTGTGTTAGCTGTAATGGTTGGATTTCCCCTATTCACTGGTCTGACATCTGGTCACAATGAATGAGATTTATGATCAGCTTGGGCTTCTTCCACCTGGTCAGTTATTTTCTTGTTACCTTACAACACTTTCATACAGCTTTCATTATCTGTGTTTAGTGAAAACAGACTGCCTTTACCATGCTTAGATTTTTGGCAGATATAAATACACAAAGCACTGAACACATTAGCTTTTTGGCTTTCTCAAACATGCAGATCCTTTTGTCAGAACTGGATGGACGCCTACATGAATCACTTGCTCTGCAGCAGTGTGATGACATGTTGAGCTATGCGGTCCAGAGGTGGACTGAGCATGTGCAGAGGTGGGGGTTTTCCCTTGGGCCAGTCCAGTAACACAGATGAAACAAACGTTCCCTTTTGTTTGATCCAAAATCGGACTGTGAAGCTCCACCCGGGTTAAGTAATCTGTTATTCAGCTGAATAAATAGTCCAATCTTACACTTGATCTTGCTCAAGCCTCACTCAACTAATTTGAACCTCTTTATCCTTTCACATAATCTGATGGACTTTGCAGATGAAGCACCATTACATAAATTTTCTTTTTTTAGATGAATAAATTTAGAGTCTAACACTTGAACATGCACAAAAAACAATAGATATCACATTAAAAAGTATATCTCAAGTATATCGATTGGTGCAGACTACATAGTTGCACTGTTTACATTCTCAGTTATGCATGCTGAAAATAAGACATAATTTCAATTCGCTCTTATCCAATTCTCAAAATTGTGGTTCTTCTATAAACAGGTAACAAATTAACTGGTGCTCTTCACACTTTTAAAAACTGACATTGCTCACCACAACAACTACATAGAGCAGAAGCTAAAGGCTAGTATGGCAGTGTAGCAATCCAATATTTTTTTATGTTTTCATGTTGCAAACAGGTTGTTTATGTGCATATAAGCCTACCAGTGTTGTGAGCTGCCTACACTGGTGCAGCCAGTCATAACTTGATTAGAACCACCACAGTCCTGTTATGGAATTAAGATATTGTTTTACTTTTAGTAATAACATAAAATATATTTACATTTTGTTTTATACTGGCACAAAAGACAAAGTGGGACAGTTTTATTTTCAGTGATGATGCTTTTAAAGTGGTTGTAAAACCCATTACACAAAGTCCTAACTAAACACGTCTAATGCTAACTGGCTCTGAAGAAACACTATAAATGGGCATAAATACACTTGCTATCCTAGCAACATTAAAGCTAAAACTATTCATGATGTAATGCTTTCTGCAAAATACCATAATTAACCTGGTATTTAACCTGAATATCAGTGGAACATGTACATATAAAATCACAGCAGAAAATGTATTAATGAAAAGTACTCTTGGCTCTTTATTATTTTATGTTTGGAAGATTCAATTTATATGTATACATTTTTTAAATAAATAAAAGTATGACAGTGTTTATGCTAGAAGTTACATTTATTATTTATTGGTAAGTTAGACAAAGGTTACTTGACTAACAAGAAAATGGTCAATATTTTTGTTGGGGGGGGGGGGGATAAATCTTTTTATTGATCAGAAAATAATGGATGGTTACAGCTTTAGCTGATTTTTCTTGGCTCAGTGTGTGGTGTGATCCGAGCCTGGTTCACATTTACAAGACCATTCTATTTATTTATTTTCACCCCAGTTGTCCACTGACTCAGCGCTGGGCTGTTTATAACATCTGTCTGCCTTCTATCCACCGTACCATCCTCTTCCTCAGTATGACCAGGCTGAGACGACTCCATCAGACTGACTTTGCTTTGTGTGTGTGGAGAGCAATTGTGACACCAGTGTGTTAAATGCACTGCAAATAGAAAACACACACACACACACACACACAGACATGCATGCATATTCAAACACACAGACTATTCCTGGACCGTGCTGTGGCTGCCATGTGGTAAACAGTCAGGAGCTCTTCAGCCATCTGCAGAGCTGTTTTTTCAAAGAGACACACACAGAGTCAGTCCTCCGTTGGGAATACAGCGGTGATTTGGGTTTTCTCTGGTTAAAGGGAAGGGGCGGGGGCTGCTGGTTGAGGCAGAAAGCTAGACAGTTCACCTAAGGTCAATAAAGAACAGCAAAAAAAATAACTGAAGGACCACACTAGCCACAGAAACTGAGTTGGGGACTTGGCTGCCTTATTGGAAATAGGCAATTACCAAAAAAAAAAAAGTGGAAATCGGTGCATTGGAGGGTGTGACAATAAAATCACAGCTCAGTTTAAGAGACACATTCAGGGACTCGGGTAATTCTTATTAAATTGTCATTTAAGTGTATTATAGTATATTAAATACAATATATGATATATATTGATGTTTACTACTTTAACCAGTGAATCATTTCGATGGATGGAAAATTTTTTACCAGATCCTTGGGCTTGTCTACATGCCTTTGTGTAGTGTTGGCTAATTCAGATACATTTAACAGCTAACCAGAAAATGTCAGACATGAGCAATCTTTAACTTGATTAGAAACTGGGTTGTTCCTCAACTGAACATCTAAGGTAGACCATGCAAACCATAGAAAAACAGAGACCGGATGCTTCTAGTAGAAATAAGGAAATGGAACTTATCTGGAGCTAGTCCTCCTTTCACTATAAATAATCAAGTACACAATAGCATCACCTTGACTTTGTGTGTGGACTTTCCCATTACTGGATGTAACTCCATTGTTGTTGCATGTACAGTATGAGGCCTGCAGACTGACTGTGCTTATCTGATGGCTGGGGGCTGCAGAGCCACGTTCTGCTGTGGGTAATACATGTGTGTAACTGCTGCGTAAAATCTCCACCAGAACGTCCCAGAGATTCTCAAGAAAGTTCATGACTTTACTCTGTAGTTGCCAATCCATGTGTGAAAATGATATCTGTACTTCCTGAGCCGCACTTGGTATTGACATCATGAAATATGCACATGTACTCAATTAAATCCAGTCTGCTCACAGAGAATCCTGGTCATTCTGAGTACAATCCTGAGTACATTCAGGAAAAAGGCAGCTGAATTAATTATTTTTAGGCATATAACATTGCTGATCCTGATCCCATTCACTGAAGATAATTTCTTTCAAGGTTGATGGTTCACCACTGTCCTTCCAGGTCTCTAGAAAGGCTTTGGGCAATTTTGATCCTAATTTTAGTAGATTTGGTCTGTATAAGCACAGGTTGGAGTTTAACTGCTTTTTCTCTCTCTTTCCCAGGAAACTGAAATTGCTGCGGAATGCAACCATGTAAGTTCATCACTTCTCCAAAACACCCTTTCGCAGTTTGCACTTTATCACTCTATTATCAGTGTCTGTTAAAAGTGCAAGGCTAAAAAAACATCACAAAAATATACCAAGGACAAGGGCAGGCAAGTTGAGCTGTGAAACATTGTACCATTAAAAGATTTCATAAGAAATTGTTTTCATTGGATCACAACGTGAAGTTACAACTTTAAATTGTTGATATGTCTTAAGATAATTTAGAGAGGACTATTATAAGGCATAATTTCTCTGAGCTCTATGTTGTGTGAAACTCTTTTTAATGTTTAATTCCTTGTAGTAGTGTGTTGAACATAGCCCAACACCTTAAAAGTCTGTGTAAACTTGTCTAATCAACACATTTTATGTTCTGTTATGTTCTTTCTTCCAGCTGCTGTGGAACTACAAGTTGAATCTGACGACTGATCCAAAGTTTGAATCTGTAGCTGTGGAAGTGTGCAAAACAACAATCTCTGAGGTCTGTCATAAATATCTAACCTAAGCAGAAACGCTCAACCACTGCATGTCAACAGCAAAGATTTTATTCTGTGGAACATAGCAACATGGGAGACGAAAGATCAGTCGTTTTCAGTCAGATGTGTTTCGACAGTGGTGGTCTCTATTGCCAAATAAATATTTGAACTTGAGTGAAACGTTATATATTTATATATAACTGGATACTACAAATGGAAAACAGTTATTTAAAAAAAAAACACATGGTCATGCACGCTTACTTTGGGTGCTTGTATATGACTGTGGTTCTGACTCATGATTTGATTATTTCTTTCCTTTTTTTTTTGTAAAGTCTGAACTTACTTGTTCTTTGTTAAGATTAAGGAATGTGCAGCCGAGGAGCTGGGCAAGGGCTACCTGGTGTCCTGCTTGGTGGATCACCGTGGCAACATCAGCGACTACCAATGCAACCAGTACATCACCAAGATGACCAGCATCGTCTTCAGCGACTACCGTCTGATCTGCGGCTTCATGGATAAATGTCGTGATGATATCAATACTTTACGCTGTGGCAGCATCAGCACCGGGGAGAAGGTGAGCTACAAATGCAAAACTAGAAGTCTGAAAATGTTCTTAAGTGTTTGAATCCAGGAAAACAAAACATTTTAAGGTGTAATGATTCTGAAGTGAAAGAAAACACTATAGTCAAGGATTAAGACTTCATGCTGTCATAGATATTGTTTAAAGCCAGCAAACTAAATTCATTCCTCTCTCAGATGGTACTGTTGGCAGGGAAATGTGATTTGTTGAAGGTTTTTTTTAGTTTAGATGAATCAGGTGAGTATCAGTAAATGTTTAACAGCAACTTTTAGGATGTAGGCAATCATTTACAGAGATGCTGCTGTTTCATCTTTAATGCTCACACTGTAAAAGTCACATTTCATGACCAGATATCTTTCTGCTGTAAGCTATCAGATCGTAAGCTTCCGGTTCTGTTACTACAGATAATAGTACATGTTAAATATATATGAAGTTGCAAGCAAAGGATACATGCACGGTCTAAAAGAAGACAGTAAATATCCATGGGTCAATAGGGCTGAGTATTGTTAAAACATGTTCAATATACATACTAATCCTGATACTTTAACTGTGATAATGGTACCAGATGAATAATTTTTTTTCAATACTAATTTTCCAATTTTAACAACAGGTAAATTACGGGACACAATTATGATACTGATATTTGATCCTGTTTTTATAGCTCCTTAACATTTTTATACACTACACCTTACAGCTTCATAACATAAACAAAATGTATTGGTATTTACTGAATTATGATTACATTTAATCTGTAATCTGAAATTCTTTCATAATAGTGTTTTTTCTCCTTACAGACAGAATTATAACATAAAATAAATGCATTTACTACAATTTGAAGTTGTTTGTTACACATTTTAATAATGATATTATGCAAGCGCCTAAAAGGTGCACACACTGACACTGGTGAAATGTAATCTTTGGTTATTTCCAAACTCAATAGTATCTATGTTCTGTTAAAAAGTATTGATATTTGATGCACAGCTGTATTGATGATTAACTGTCAGAGTAACAGAGAAGGGACAGCAGTGAGAGAGTTTAGTTTACAGTTGTGTGGCTGTTGTGAATCATCACTGGTTCTACTTGGTCTGAAAACCTAAAATGGTGTGTTCAAAGTGTGAATCCGCTGGAATTAGAAGAGAGAAGTTTGACAGCAGTTTGTCGCTGAGCAGAGCAAATCAATCTGCTCTGAACATGTTTTCCCTTTGCTGAGCCAAGCTAAACGTCATAAGCCCGTTAGACATGCAGTTATTATAAGATATCACATTGGCACAATTAGACCTCTGAGCAAATTATTTATTTGTCAGCAGGAGTGAAGTTGGTTTCATTATCAAGAATTTGTCATGGTGGCTCGTTTCAGCGGGCTGGAGCTGCTCACACTGGAGATTAGACTGACCATGTTGTCTCTATATATAACTCAAACAAACTGCAACAGGGCCGGCTCTCGCCACTCAGGGAAAATGCAAGCAGACTCTTGACAAAACGATTAGAGGAGTGAAGATAAACCTTGCTTTGCTTCATCTAAACACTGAAGAGCATCGTTGGCTCAGTGCTTAAAGACTATTCAAATGATTTAACAAAGTACACAAAGGAAAACTCCCATTATTCTTCTTTTACTGACTACATGTTGCAAATTGAATAGAGACTATGATTAGCTAGCAGTCCCCAAACACATCTACTGGTACAATACTTAAATTGGTCAAATTACTGCAAATTACTGGCCCGTGGTCTTTTGTGATCTCAGCATAATCGCAGATCCCCATTACTCTGTTAATTCTGAGAAATTTCATCAACTCTTTCTTTGTTTTCTCATCTGGAATATCAAGTCATTTGTTCTGCCTCTAATAGGAAACACACACACAAAGATCAACTAGGCCATAATAAGCCACCCAGGTTAGTCTGGTGTCATACACTGAAATGCACTGTGGACAGTCTTGATCTTCTATAATAAAAATTTAACAGAGTTGTGTTTATAAATAATCACTCACACATTCACACTCTGGTGGTGGTAAACTACATACGTCTCCACTGCTGCCCTTGGGCACACTGATGGATGCTTGGCAGCCAGTTTGCACCTACAGCCCCTCCAGCCACCACCAAACATGCATATGCATTTATCCACCAGTGTGAGTAGCAGCACTGGAGGCAAGGAGGGTGAAGTGTCTTGTCCAAGGAACACAACAACACAGAGCTGCCAGCCCCTCGGTTATTGGACGACCCGCTCTACCTCCTGAGCCACGACTGCCCATAGAGTCCAGATAGCAATGTTGTCAGAGGCACTCTATTTTTTTTTTTTTTTTTCATTTTTTTATGAGATTCATATCACATACATAATCGTTTCACAACGTCTATATAAAATAGTACTTTCAAGAATTTTAGCATTCCCAGTTTAAAGAGATACACAAAATACATCTTAGATCTTCTACACAACTTATGTACTGCTCTTAGTTAATTGTGTCTACAATGAAGTTTGCAAGTGCAAAAATTATACTAAAGTTATTTAGAGTCAAAGGTGTCATACTTGTTTGAGTTCAGGTTCCACATTTAGCCCAATTGTGATCTCAAGTAAAATAATAGCATAATAGCCTCTATATAATGGTTCTAAATTTAAATTAAAATTCAATTGTAAATAGTATCAGATCGGCATGAGCAAAACTATTCATTAAAGAAAAAAACATCAGATCGGAAGCCAAAAATTCCCGATTGGGACATCACTACATATAACACATATCAAGGTGGTGCACAATTTAAACAATGAACATGTATATTAAATTACCTGTCAGCCACGTAGAGACTGAGGTTTGGTTGAACTGTTGTACAATGAAATATGAACCATGAGTATAATGAAGATGGTGAACTGCTTTTAATTAGCACTGATCTGTGTTGAATCTAGAGAAATGTAATCTTGAGGTTTTCTATACAATTAACAAGTGTATAAACAATGGGGATCTCAAGTTTCCACGTGACACTGGAGCTAAGTAGTGAACAGTGAGATAGGATATTTCTAGTTGCTTTCACAATGAGACCTGATAGTCATCTAGGTGTGATCTCAATATACTGGAACACACATGTTAAAACAGCAGAAATACAGTATTGGTTTCATTTGGAGACCTTTGTTTGTGTTGCACTTTACTGAGTCACTTTCTATTAAAAAGTAGATGGTCAATATTGACGTTGGAAAATCTAATTCAGGTGCAGCTCTGACAGAAATGCACCACACCATTCATCTTCATCTTAAAACAACAGAGCAAAATGTTACAGTTATTTGACAAATTATTGTAGTGCAAAAGCTGTATATTGATTATACCAGTACAAAGACCACTAGCGTCATATCTGCAGCTTCCAGTCACTGGAAACAAATCCAACCTTTGTTCCCTATGAATAGATCATTATAAATTACGAATAATATTCGTCTGTTCAACAGAAGAATCAGAGAACAAAATGTACCTCTATCTGCCAGTAATTTAGAATACAAATTTTGAAAAGAATGCAAAGCTTATATATTAGATTATCCACAAATTTAAGAACTATTTTATGGTTTATGTATGTAGATAAATGTTTTATTAAAAGCCCTAACCACAGATTAAAAAAAAAAAAATCTCTTATGGGTCACATCCAGATACTTTCATTGCGATTATTTATTTCTCAAAGGTTAAATTGTCTCATCTTTACGTTCCTTCCTTCTAGTTACAGATATAGGACTTTAGGATGAGGAAGAGCATACGTTGTCAGATGTATTGTCCTTACAGCCATGAACAGAAAAGCAGAAGCAAAAGCAGATCACTTGTGTTCATGAATAAGGGTGGGATAGTGGAATGGATGTTATGATGTCGTGGGATGATTATATGTATGCTCTGTTTTTTGTTTAGACAGACTTGGAAAAACAATCTTGGACAATAAAAATGTGTCTGTCTGAAAAATGAGAATATCAGTTATGCAAACTCTTTATAAACACTTAACCTTTCTGAATTTCATCTCTTAAAGTTAGTTCAATGTACAATAGAGCTGCAACTATCAAATATTTTTGGAAGTGAGTACTCTGTTGATTATATCATCGATTAA
Organism: Maxillicosta whitleyi; assembly: GCA_029822895.1. NCBI lineage: Eukaryota > Metazoa > Chordata > Actinopteri > Perciformes > Neosebastidae > Maxillicosta > Maxillicosta whitleyi. The sequence continues at coordinate 13,270,552 of JAPSES010000249.1, forward strand.
TTGGATAAAGCGCACTGCTAGCAGTTCTACGTGAAATCAGATTTTTGGTAAATGTAGAACAATGAACTAGATGTTTCTGATATGGGAAATACTGTGTGTGTGTGTGTGTGTGTGTGTGTGTGTGTGTGAGAGGAAGGGAGCAATGAGTGAGATCATTTGCTCTCTTGCTACTCATTATGCCTCGTCACTATCGACTCATAATGCAGGGTACAAATAATTACAAATACTATACATCCTAACAGATGTTACTTTTCATATCAGTTAGCAATTGTAAAAATATATCACCTCGTAGACTCTCTGAGTCCGCTTGGAGAAGTACAGTTGACATGAAGGTGCTTAAATTTTAGGTGCTGCAACATTGAAGATGTGTTGTGGTAGACCAAGCTGGCTTTACAATAAACACACTGCTCTACAGTGTCGGACTTGAGCAGAGTGAAATGGTCCAAAACTCTGCTAGTAGGTGAACATTGTACACTGAAGCTTGAAGTCAGTGCAGAGAAAGGGATGAATGTGAAAACCCTCCAGATGTGAGAAAAATGAGCATCCTTTAGCTGAAATCTAACAGGTCTTCATTTTACATTATGGAATATGATCCTTATTGCTGTAGATCTGCATGACCGTATCTGTGTGACCTTTTCCATCCGTGTAGGACATCCACTCACAAGGAGAGGTCATTGCTTGTCTGGAGAAAGGTTTGGTGCATGAGGCAGAGGAGCAACCAGGGGCACACGCCATCAAGGACGACTGTAAGAAAGCCATCATGAGAGTCGCTGAACTGTCATCTGACGACTTCCACCTCGACCGTTACCTTTACTTCGCCTGCAGGGATGACCGCGAACGTTTCTGTGAAAATGTGAGTAATTATCTTGGCATTATTTATTCAAATATATTTTCAGTGTTAGGTGTCCACTTTTCTGCCAGGAAACAAGACAATAATGTCCAATCACTTCTTCATTTCCAAGAAACATACATTAACTTTTTCCTTTCATATTTTTCATTTTTTCCACTTTTTTTATAATTAGACAAAATTATATTTCTCAGTATTTGTTTAGTTTCGTTATTTAAATGCTTCACATAAGTCGTTAGGTTAAGTTAAATACCTTTTTAAAATTCTTATACATACCTAATGATGATGATACAGTTATGTGTCACACTTGGAATTTTCAATTGTCTTTATTGATTTTTTAGTGAGAAATGATGGTTTGATTGATGATTACTTCATGAATAAGCCTTCATATCCTCAGAATCCGTCATCTATGTGGGAACAAAACAAGACTTTAACTTGTCAAATGACAGCAGCTGAAGCCGATCCATGAGCCAGTAACAAACTGCAATGTTTTTTTTTTCTCCAGACACTGGCTGGAGAGGGCAGAGTGTATAAATGTCTGTTCAACCACAAGTTTGAGGAGGCAATGTCTGAGCGGGTGAGTCTTTCTCTTTTATAGCCACACTGTGGGTTAAAGTAGTTAATTTGACATATTTTAAATGAAAACTGTTCTCTTTTCATCTTTTTTCTTATACATTTCGGGGGAAGCCATTTACTTTTAATTGTAACCACTTTTAAATACTTCTATGATTTATAAAAGTCCTATTTGTTGTTTTTAAGCTTTCTTTTCTTGCATCTATATTTTTGCATTTCATATTTGAACCTCCTTGTACTAAATGTGCATTGGTGTTTATACATTTTTAGTCAGTGTTGGACTATAAAGTTTATTTATGTAAAGATATCCTGCTTTAACTTTAAAACTTTTTTAAGTCACAGAACTATTTGGGCTTTCTCACGGCTCCTCACATTCACTTCCTTTTTATTACTCCAGACTGTGGTGATGACAGTGAATGAATAATGGATTAAAAAATTTAAAGTGCTTTGAATGCCTTGAAAAGCACTAGAAATCTAATCCATTATTATTATTATTATCATCATCATTGTTATTATTATTATCATTATTGTAATTTTTATTATTATTATCCTCATGTGGCATCCTGTCACTTCATAAATGACCCCTCTTACTCTTCCCACTCTTTTCTGGTGTCCCCTCCATCTCCTCAGTGTCGGGATGCACTTACTACCAGGCAGAAGTTGATAGCTCAGGATTACAAAGTGAGCTATTCACTGGCTAAAGCCTGCAAGTCCGACCTGAGGAAGTATCGCTGCAGTGTGGACACCAACATGCCCCGAGCCCGAGAAGCTCGCCTGTCCTACCTGCTGCTCTGTTTAGAGTCAGCTGTGCATCGAGGTGAGAAACCAATCTGTTAACTAAGTAATGTCATTATGAGTTTGTCCAGCCCTCACTGGACACTCTATTAGCTCATCATTTGTCACTCACTGGTCTGTTTGCACTAATGATTTATTGAACCGCTAACCTCACAATTAACTCTTCGAAGTTTAACAAATAAGTGATGCTCGGTTGCTGAAAAGTCACAGTTAGCGAAATTGTTCTACAGTTAAGCCTGTCTCTATGCAGTGTCATTTTGTGCTGAAATGTGAGAAAACTTGGTGAGATCTTTAGTTGTGTGGGAGAACACACAGTGATAATGTATTATTTTTGTATACGGACTTGCCTACAGTCTGCACCAAACTAGATATCACAGTGTGTAGGCACCATTTAATAATTAATCCTTTAAATGCATGTCAGATTACATTACCTCCACACACATACTTTGAAATGTAGGAGTGAAGGTTAAAAAAAGATGGTCAAAAAAAATGAAAGGTAAACAAAGTTTATTAATTGGCAGCTTATGCGCCGCATTTCTACTATGCGGTACCGGCTTGACTTAACTCTGCCTTTTTACGTTTGCATTACGAAAAAGGACCTGGAATCAGGTAACCAGTGCTAGTTTTTTTGGTATCATGTCCACCAAGGTCCAAAATAGGGGAAACCAATACCAAAATGTGACATATGAACAATGCAGACCAATGATCGGCCAAGTTGTCTCTGCATCATTGCATTATCAGTGTGTAGCCTGACATTTAAAAAAAAAAAAGCTCTGTTCAAAGGGTTCTGGTAAATATACCAGTAGGTTAACCAAGGATAAAAAAATATCATCCCATCAACATCCTCCATTGTGTGCATGTATCACATGGTTTTTGTTCTTATTCTCCTCTTTGCTTTTACCGCTAGCTGTGTCGCGTTAGATGAAGTGCGTACCGTGTCGCTATGACAACCGGGTACTCTACATTGGTAGTATCCTATAGTGGAAATGTCTCCAGGAATAGTACCTGGTACCAGAGTGAAGTGAAGTCGAGTGGAGCTTTGACAGTGTGGAATAAAACGAGATTGTTAGAGACTGTTAAGCTGAAGCTTGGCCATCTATGGAATAGAACTATGGTGCAACTAGCTGTCCTTTATCAGATTATAGGATGTTTTAATTTGCTGTGGACTTTCTAATTTACTCCATCAAATGGTCTCTAAAGGTTGAGCATTAAAACAAGGCTCCACAACCAACTGTACATATAATTAAAAAAATTTAATTAAGAAAAAAAACAAAAGTAAATCAAATTAATTTTCTAGTGGTGTCTACCTACCACCCACTCATACCTCCTATGCTGCAGCTGCTTTTTAACTAAATGTATGTTTGTGTTTATCAGGTCGTGTGGTCAGTGGCGAGTGCCAGGGTGAGATGATGGACTACAGACGGATGCTCATGGAGGATTTCTCTCTCAGTCCGGAGATTGTGCTGCACTGCCGCAGCGAAATTGAGGGTCACTGCTCAGGTCTGCACCGCAAAGGCCGCACACTACACTGTCTGATGAGGGTGGGCAGAGGAGACATGGGAGCCATTGACCCCAACTGTCAGAGGGCGGTGAGTCAGCGTTTGTATTGTCTAGAACCTTAACCATCAGACAGTTTGGAGTCGGCATCAGCACTGTGAGCCTTGAAGTGAAACTGGAACTTCTTGGTTTTAAATGGTGTCTTTTTAAAAGAAGTCCCCCTACTGGCATTTTTAGCATGTCAAATGAGGTGAAATCTATGCTTGAGAACATAACCATACTCGGATGGTTGTGATCATACGGAAATTGGGAACAGAATAGTGTAACCATATTCCATATTTCTCCTAAGATAGAATTGGTGACGGTAATATTCGGTTTCATCTTTCAATCTGCAGTAATGATATAGATGTTTTATACTGGTCTAAAGCACCTCTGTTGGAAACTTTGTAGCCTCTGCACAACACCATTTCACCTCAAATTACATGTTATTTCTGATCTTGAGCTTCAGGTGATTGTCATTATACGATGTAACAAAGCTCTATCAATCTCTTGTAAACCACAGTTGTATGTGAAACATCAGCAGCATGAAAATATGAAGTCAGTAGAGAGGTGGAAGAGTGGATTTAAGGACTTGTCCTTAATCCAGATATGGCTGTAATGTTAAAACGGCAGAGAGCTGAGCTAACTGGTGGAAAGCCTTTAGAAGACTGGACGATATCAGACACACTGTTGGCGCTGCTTGGTATCTGAAACACATTTAAATTCTAACAAACCAGTAAATTCAAAGTTACGATTAAACTGATTAAATCTCATGGGAAATTTTATTATCTTGACTTTTTGTGGGCTAAAGGAAATGCTTTGTCATGCAAGACAGCCTCCCCTCCTGCGTGTCATTAATTCTGGGTGAAGTCACTGCATTCTGCTCATTCATCTGTTTATGGAAGTGTATACTGAGCCTCAGCTGGTTGTGTCTAAAAAGTTTTAACTGATCCTTAAAAACATGGGACTTAATACAGTTCCTGTATGTTATTAGTTTTTCACATTTTCTGGTTTTATACTGGTTTTCTTACATTTCTAAGAATGCCTCCTAGCAGATGTGTGTGGGAAGATTCTGTCTGCTTTAGTTGTTGATGTTTTTTGTTTTCCACCTTCAGCTCCAGACTCTGATACAGGAAGCCGACCCTGGAGCCGACTACCGCATTGACCGGGCCCTCAATGAGGCCTGTGAGTCAGTCATCCAGACCGCCTGCAAACACATCCGCAGTGGTGATCCCATGTGAGTTCTCTGCAGTGCCTTGTCTCTCAATATTGGCTGTTTATTTTTTTCAGCGTTAAGGCAGTTTAATTTACTGCTGCATATTTCATTTTTATGTTCCTATATCATCACATAGATCTGATCATTGAAAACATTAACGCATTAAACATGACTTTGTGATATTAGTAGGTACAGTGCAGGTTTCAGACTGGAGGCTGAGTGTGCATTGAATGTTTTTCAAACAGGATTCTGTCATGTCTGATGGAACATCTTTACACTGAGAAGATGGTGGAAGACTGTGAGCACCGACTGCTGGAGCTCCAGTACTTTATTGCCAGAGACTGGAAGTAAGTTGAGTTAATGGTGTTCTCACTGTGTAAAAAAGTGGGATTGTGGTGTTTCATGTTTCTCTTTACGTGTTTTTGTCCAGGTTGGACCCCATCCTGTATAAGAAATGCCAGGGGGATGCGTCCCGACTCTGTCACACTCACGGCTGGAATGAAACCAGTGAGATGATGCCACCAGGAGCCATTTTCTCCTGCTTGTACCGCCATGCCTACCGCTCTGTGGAGCAGGGACGCAGGGTGAGAAACTGTTTTTTTTTTTGTTTGTTGTATTTTCTCCCAAAGATTGTATGGTACATTCTAAGTTGGTCATTAACCAGAAATGACTACATCTCAGTACTAGTACAAATTCTACAGCTGACTATTAAAATAATAGAAAAACATGTAGAACTTTTTGGTAGATTTTACTAAAAATAAAATTGTGGCTTTTTTTTAATGTAAAGTATATGTTAAAAAAAAAAAAAAGACAAATAAGCTGAACTCTATCAAATCTTTGGCACAAGATGACAACACAATTGTCATGTAGTAAGAATCCCAAGAAAACTAAACAAATTTACGATACAGGATAACAATTTTTGTAGCTGGAAACAGTATTTCTTGTGCTATCTGTCTGCCACTGCTTTTCAAATTGCCACTTGCTTTTCTTCAAGTGCTTCTTTGCAGAACTGGGCCACTCTCTGAGAATAATCCTCAATCCCTGTTGACAGCTCTTTTTCTGGTAAATGTGGAAAACTCTGGAGCTTTGGGCAGATTTACATCCATATGTAGCAAATTCTAAAAGTGAAGTGACATACACAGTCTGTGGTTGGTGTATTACCTACAGATGGTTAGAATGAGACCAGGTGGGGATAAATATTGTAATAAAGGGTAAAGAATCCAAGCACTGGACTGCTCTTTACAAAGGTAGCAGCAAAACTGTCCCAAAGCCCTTCTAACTGGAACTCCAACTGTTATAATACTTCCGTCAATGCCACCAGGCTCCTTTTGATATTACTAGTAATTTTACATTGTAAAATGCATTGCATCTTTACTGCTGCCATGACTTTTTTTTTTTTTTTTTGGTTTTGAAAAGACCATTTATCAGCAATTACTGATTATAGGATCTGATTCTGTGTTTTTACACCGATCAGCCATAACATTATGATCACTGACAGGCAAAGTGGTATGAATTTTGATTGTCTCATTACAATTCAACCTGTCAGTGGGTGGGATATATTAGGCAGTAAGCGAACATGTAGACCTCAAAGTTGACTTGTTTGAAATGGCAAAAGTAGGGAACTGAGCGAGTTTGGCAAAGGAAAAATTGTGATGGTCAGAGCATCTCCAGATGTTGTTGTTTATTTCCAGTGTAACATGGTTTTCACTGACTGAAGCTGACCTAAACATCAACCAGATGCCAGTCAATCTATGGGAGTTTAAGATTATCACCACCTGTCTAATATTAAGTAGAACCCCAGTTTTCCCACAAAACCAGCTTCAACCTGAGCCCACCAGACCTCTGAAGGTGTGCTATGTATCTGGACTAAGAGGTTAGCAGCAGATGCCTGTAGTCCTGGAAGTAGAGGCGGCCCTCTATGGATCGGATTTATTTGCCCTACACCTCCCACAGATCATTGATTGTTCTAAGATTGGGATGTCCTTATTTAGTCTATTTTTAGTTGGTACTAACCACTGCAGACCAGGAACACCCAACAGGACCTGCAGTTGTGGAGATGCTCTGACCCATTCACCACCATTATATTCTGGACCTGGTCAAAGCCACCAGTTCATTATGTTGATCATTTTGCTGCTACAACACACCAGCTTCAAAGGGCAAAATGTTCACTTTCTGCCAAATATCCAACTCTGTGAAAGGTACCATTGTAATGAAATAATCAATATTATTACAACTTCTATGTCAGAATATTATGGCTGGTTGGTGTAGATCATCCTTGATGGTATTTGTTAATTTTGACATCTGCTAAAATAAAAACTGTCCTTTTTTTTGCTTTGAAACAGTGACGCCAGGGGGAAAAAACTATTTTTCTCTAATTTGTCAGTTTTAATCCAATCCAACTTTATTTATAAATCACTTTAAAAGAACCAGAGTGGACCAAAGTGCTGTACAGGAAAATAAATAAATAAAAACAGAGTAACAAACAAAAATAGATAAAAGTAATAAAAACTGTGCACTTAATAAAACCAATATCAAGCACAACAACTGAGTAAGAATGAGTTAGAAAAGAAACCAATGGCTGAGGCAGAGGTCAACAGCAAGTCCTGTCCTCCACAAGTGACAATTGTAATTTCTGCCAGTGGCGTTTTGGTTGGAAAGAGTTGTGCAACAGCAAGATTCTAAATATATTGTACACTTAATCTCACAGATTCTTTTGCTGTTACCAGCCACAGCAGTAGATTGCCTAACCTCTGCACGTATATTCCTGTCTGCTTCTCCAAACTTTACTTAATGCAAAGATTATGAACCTCCTACAACCCCACTTTTAAAAAATCCACTGGACCCCTTTTTCTGACTTTGCAGAAAGCATCAGCTAACTGTTCAAAGTAACAGGTTAAATCAGCATATGTCAGAGCAGATTGTTACCCTGTAGAAGAAAACAAAAAGCTGCAGTAAATGAACAGGAAGTGTCTGAACCTCCTCACTGACCTGAGAATATTCTTGTAGCTCCCCAGTGGGGAATCTGAGGCAGAAAACCACGATTCGACAGTGAGTACACACGGCTGATGATGATGATAATAATCGCAGGAGACTGGGACATGCTGTCATGATGACTGGTGCTTTGTAGAGGAAGTGATTGTGTTCTTCTTATCTAGTATCAGTGCATGTGGGAGCTGATTTCAAGAGTAATTGCTGAAGGGAAGTGAGCTGCTGAATTGTGATGTGAAGAATCGATACAAGACTTAAGTGTGGTTTAATCAACTGCATCTATAAGCTTCTCATGTAAACTGCGATCACATGTGTGCAAGCTGTCCTTAGAAAGATACTCCACCATCAATATTAGTATTAAACACTCTCAGTCTGAAGGTTGTTGGTTCAACTGTATCCAGTAGAAAATAAGTTTATCTGTTTCTCTCTATTCACATTTCTCAACATGTTCTACTTAATATCCTCCAAATGTTCATATTTGATTCAGAATATATTTTCTGCTTCTTCATTCTAATGAGACAATGCTTATTTGGGTCATTCTTTTTTCATCGGTGTACTATATTTTAAAGTCTTTAATCAATTATTCAATTGACAGAAATTAAGTATAAAAGCAATTACTTTGAGAATTTCTTCATTTGCTTTTTTTGGCTAACATGTAACTACAGTAGAGTTTTGATAGAATAAAATAAGTCTTGTAAAAGAAAGAGATAATGTGATGAACATAACTGCTTATATATTTTTTTTAAGACAAAACGATTGAACATTGAAGTGAACAATCATTAGAATAGTGTTGAGAATCATTTCTGGGTACATTCCTAATTTTTTCTAACTATAGACTGTATATAAAGATGGATGATAGGTTCTCATTTCTTTTTGCTGTGTAATTATAAACTTTAGGGACAACTCATTGTGTCTATCTTTATATACAGTCGGTAATTCTGCTCAAGCCACCTTTTGCATTTTTAATGGATAGAAATACTAGACATCTTAAGTGGAGTATCAGTTTAAGGCCTTTTTGAAGACTAAAACAAAATGTTGTTTTTGGTTCTTCTCTAATTGGACCTGGATGTCCTCCCACAGCTCTCAAGGGACTGTAAGGTGGAGGTACAGAGGATCCTCCACCAGAGGGCACTAGATGTGAAGCTGGATCCTGAGCTGCAAAGACGCTGTATGACCGACCTGGGGAAGTGGTGCAGCGAGAAAACGGAGGCTGGACAGGAGCTGGAGTGCCTGCAAGATCACCTGGAGGATCTGGTTTCCGACTGCAGAGATGTGGTGGGAAACCTGACTGAGCTGGAGTCAGAGGTAAACGACAGATCTGTTTCCCATAATGCAACACCTTGACATCCACATGAGTCAGGAAACAGTAATTAAAGAAAGATTTCTGATGTTCACTCTGTGCAGTTAGATATTTTTAGCCAATTGAGGCAAGTAGATGTAAAGGGCCTTCAAGACGACATTTTATTGGTGAATAAGGTCAAGACATCTATGTATGATTTTAATAGAATTAATGTCTTTCTTTTATTTAGTGAATGCATTTTAAAATCATGTTTTATCTCTGATGATTTCACTGTCTTTTTTCCGTGTTTTTTTAAATTTTAATGTAATTTCAGTGTCTTGCTTTTGTTTTGTTTTGTTTTGATTTTTTTAATGCCTTTGTAAAGCACTTTGAGTTACCCTGTGTATGAATAGTGCGATACAGATAAACTGGTAAACTCATTTTGTCTCATCTGACTAAGCGACATTGCTAAATATTTACTGGTGTTATTGATGGAAATATGTTTTGTTTCATTCATGATGAAATGCATTTAACCCAGGCCTCTCATATTTTTTACATTATTACCTAATTGCAGTTATTTGAACCGAATGTAATAATTTTACATAATATTTAGAATCATTTTCCTTCATCTGTTTAGAAACTACTGAAGCTAAGAGATTATATTTCCAAGAGTACATCCTTTATACAGTTAAACATGACTGGCATTCTTTTTTTTTTAAATAACGTCATCTCTTTGCATCCTCATCTGTTGTGGCACCCAAGTGAAGATTTGGCACCACTGTGTATCTTGAGGTGCTTCGCTTGTAATGTTTACGGACGACACTTTGATGAGCAGCAATTGGCATAAACATCATGAGTTTAGTTGCATTCACACAGCCCTAAAAGGAAACAGAACTAATTTTAACACTGGAAAATATATATCTGCTGCGATGCCAGTTATTTGCATAATAATGAATTTTATGCTAATACTAACAGATTATGACAGCCTCACCTGATGCTCATGTTGTCTTGCGTTAATGGCTCGTTCCTATTGGTTCTGTGTTCAGGATATCCAGATTGAGGCGCTGCTGATGCGAGCATGTGAACCAGTCATCCAGGGCCACTGCCATGTAAGTCTTCAGTAACAGAGCAGTTATTTTCTTTACGCTTTCTCAGTAGTGACAGACACCCTTTATATGGGACCATCATTTCTTTTTTTTATTTGTTTTTCCCCAAGTTTGATATTACAGTTTCTCTTTTTCTTAATACATCATTGAATGGACAGAAGCGTTTCTGCATTACACCACAGAATGGGTTCTGTTCCAGGTTCTGTGCTGCATGTCATTCCTTTCTCTCTCCACATATTTCCTGTTTGTCTTTTTTTTTTTCACCTACATATATCATTATAAACTGAAATAGACCCAAAACAAAATTCTGCCTTTTTAAATATATCAACATTCATTCATTCTGTATTTCTCTTTGATGCAGGAGGTAGCTGATAATCAGATTGACACAGGGGACCTGATGGAGTGTTTGGTTCAGAACAAACACCAGAAGGAGATGAATGAGAAATGTTTAGTGGGAGTGACTCACTTTCAGCTGGTGAGCAGACTGATGACAATATGTTAAATGACAATGACATGTTTTCGTTGCCATGTGTGAGCAGAACAGTCAGCTGCTTCATGAAGGACTCATAATCTATGTTCTTTTCTTTCCATCTGCAGATTCAGATAAAAGATTTCCGTTTCTCCTACAAGTTCAAAACAGCCTGCAAAGAAGACGTCCTCAAACTGTGTCCCAACATCAAGAAAAAGTACGACTCTCAAACACATACTGCATGTTTTATTTCATATCTACAGCCAAGAGCACACATTCAAAAATATATTTTGGGAGTAATATTGCGGGGTGTCGGTCACAATATGTGGGGGAACTGTGCTGCTTGGTGGAGGTTTGCACTCTCTGAGTGCTTTTCTAATTCATTTATACATTCATACAGTTAATATAATGAACTTCTACTACACACAACAGGTACGATCTCAACCAGAAAAGTAGGGTCACAAAGTATGAAAGTACATAAGTTCAAGGGTAGAAGTCTGGGATTTTTATTTGAATAAAGAGCAAGCACCCTGTCCTTTACAATAATCCCACCAGCTTATCAGATATAGTTGCATCTGGCTAAAAATAAATAACCCTCCCACCTTCCCTCACATACCAAACTTAAAGTAAAAGGATGAGCCTCCATTAGCTCCCTCTTGTCTCTTTAAATGGTGTTTGTTGGGTTTATTTTCCTGAAACTCCTGGAGGTGTCACAGCTTTATGCATTTTTCCAAGACAAAGTGTTTACTGAATTATAATGTGTGCTGCCAACAGCAAATAGTCAGCAAACATGTGACAGAGGCTATGTTTAAGGTTAGAATGAATAATATGTTTTTTGAAATGCTAGAAAACAAACTCGGCAGCCACATCAGGTCACTTCACTCTTGGATACTTGTGCAGTGCTCAGAGTCATTTTATAGAAAACACCAAGATAAAAGATGAAAAGGCGCTGAGTTTGATCCAGTTGAGGATGTGTGAATTATATTGGTAGGATATATTGTTTTCCCTGTACTGCTAGGGAAAAACAAAGAATAACGCATAGTAGGCCTGTCACAATTAATATTTAATCGCTGTTTCACATGACCAGATGTATTTTTCATAATTATCATAAACGCCTCTATTCAACTGTACACACAGATGGATGAATCTACCAGAAATAGCATATTTTCCTCCTTTATTGCTACATCTTTAAGTATATTTCAGTAATAGGCTTTGTTTATTCATTTGTTAAATCTGAACTGTATTTAAAAAAAAACACACAACAGATGTGACAAAGGATGAAAACAAGTGCTATATTTGTTCAAGGTTCAATGCCAATAAATGTCTTTTCTTCTTCATCATTGTGTATAAACGAACAGCTCTTAAGCTTATTGTACAATGACATAATCAGTTATATCTATGGCAGTTAATCTTCAAATAAAATGTTAATTATTCTGACAGCCCTAATGTAGAGTCAATCTCTCATTATTGTAAAATAAACTCCCTCAACTGCTTGAAAACCAAGAATATTAACAGGGATCTGCTTCAGTCCAGTTATAGTTCACAATAATAATCAGGTGTCCAAAGACTATTGCATAGCTTTTTGGTGTTCGAAAGAGCAGAAATGTCACCTGGTTATCCTTTAAGAAACACTATGGTATGTGCTTTTGCTGATCTTATCACCGCTGCTGTATTTGTTTGCATGTCTGTTGATCTATATCAGTGTTTCCCAACCTTTTTTGAGCCATGGCACATATTTGACATTAGAAAAATCACTACTGAGGGGGCTTTATCAACAAATCACACCACATCGGAGCTAGTTCACTTTTATTTTGCAAAAGGAAGCAAGAGACAGTTGTTCTACAGCGGATCATTGGTGTGTGCGGTCGTATGGATCTGGATCCCACTGTGGGCTTACAGAACCAATCAGATGAAATTGGATCACTTTCCATGGCACACTGATGTGCCACGGCACACTGGTTGGGAAACACTGATCTATATGACCCTAAGCGAAAGCGCTTTAAAAAAAAAAAACAAAAAAAAAAAACATACTAACCCCAGTCAGCACTTGCACCTATTGTTCTGTATGTTTCCTGTACATCTTGTATCTGTAAGTGCTATATGATATGTTTATGTCCTCTATTGTAAGTTGCTAAGTACTAAATGTAATGTAATATATATGCACAGCTTGTGTTTACAAAGTCAGAATGTCTTTAACCTGAAATCCTCTTGTCTTTCAGGGTGGACGTTGTGATTTGCCTCAGCACCACAGTGAGGAACGACACGCTGCAGGATGTGAAGGAACAGCGAGTGTCGGTCAAATGCCGCAAACAGCTGCGGGTGGAGGAGGTGGAAATGGTACGTCTGATGTTTCCACACTGCACCAGTGAGCTGCTGCCCAGAGACTAAACAACAGCTCAGAGATGGGAAACCCAACCACAGTAAATCATAGTGTGAATGTTTAACATCGTCCATCATGTTACTAAGAGAAAACATCTATGAACTAAAAGTTATATAAGTTAGAGCTTTATAAATATGATGGTTACATTTAGTTACCCTTTTAACAGATTTTTAACAGTTTTTACAGTTCAGTGGTTTGTGTTGCACATGGTGGTTCAGTCATTTTAAACTAAACCTAAGAAAACACACTATTTATAAAATGTCAAAAAATTGCAGACGTTTAAGAAATTCATTTTTCATTATACAACAAAATGACTAAAGATATAAAACCTAAAGATGCCAATAGGGAATAGGTGCTGTAGAAACTTTGTACCCTGAGGTCTCATCGTGAAGCATTTATCTCAGTTTTCTATCTTGTGATAAATTCTTTAGCCAGTGAGACATAACTCGGATTAAAAGTTTTTTTTGTTTTCTTTGAGTCTGTGTTTTCTGTAAATCCACCAAATCCCTCCTCAATCTGTGCAGTCGGAGGACATCCGTCTGGACCCGGAGCTGTACGACTCCTGTAAACAGGACATCAGCAAGCTGTGTCAGAGCGTCACCTATGGAAACGCACAGGTCACCACCAACACACACACACACACACACACACCTGCTTGTTTATTACATGACTGTACGGTATTGTTTTAGCTCTGTGTTGGTGTACATTTAGAAAGATGTGTTCATTTTATAATCATTTTTAATACTTAAAAACTTCTGGCTTATAAAACAATTCTCACAGTTAATGTAATTCACACACCAAGACAGAGTGAAATAAGCTAAACAGGACTATTTATAATCACAATGAGATTATGTGACTGCGACTTTTGTCTTTTTGTTTATATCACATACCATTGCATTCAACAACCTGCTTGGTGATTAGTTTCCTTTGCAAATGAAATGCCCGGCTTTGACTAAACAAAACTATGCATAGCAATTCCAGACAGGATTTCAGAAATATTAACATACGAGAGATTGAAATGACAAGCACAAAAACATTTAAACGTTTCACCTCCGGATATAGCTGTAGTTGTCTCTTTGTTGACTTGATCCTTGCGTTCTGCAGGTTATTGAGTGTTTGAAGGAGAACAAGCGTCAGCTGACTCAGCGTTGCCACCAGCGGATTTTTAAGCTGCAGGAGGTGGAGATGGTTGACCCTGAACTGGACTACCAGCTGATGAGGGTCTGCAAACACATGATCAGGGTAAGTCGGGTAAAATAACACTTCATAAACAGCTAAATCAGGCTCGTGGGAAAAGCAGTTCAACTCTACTTCACACTGAGAGAATAAAGCATATGGTGAACGTTTATTGTATTTTTTTTACGTACAGTTTCATTGGGGCCAGGTCAAGTGAATGTGAACATCAGTGTCAAAAATTAAAGTTTCATCTATCATTTTCCAAATAGGTTCTTTTTTTTTTTTTTAGCTTAAGAACTTTATTTTATGGAACTGTTTACAAAAGTTCTAATTATGTAAAGTTACACTTCTGACATATATGTAAAAGCACTATTAACTATAATAATCTACAATAAATTTTCTTGCTTGTATACATAATATTTTCAGTCTGTGAATCTGTAGGAACTAATTATTCAACAGTACAAGTATATTGAAAGCTTATGTACAATCCAGTTATTTGTAAATTATGCTAGGCTTTTGGCTATATATATATATATATATATATATATATATCACTTCAGCTCTAATATATATGTTAAATAGGTTTATTAGCATATTTGTAGTGTTTTAGTTCCAGTGCAGTCTTTTATTATGACTACTGAACAAAGTGTCACATTGCTGTCCCCATGTCACAACATATTTGTGTTAAAAACTTATCATTTAAGCATTTTTATCCAATGTTGATCACAATTGTAGTTTACTATCATAGCTAAAGCCCCATGTTTCATTTTGGATCAATTTGTTTCCTTTTTCCTTCCCTTTTCAGACCACAGTTATAAACAACAATGTTTTCTTAATCTTAATAAAGGTTAGCTTAAAAAAGATAAATCAATCCATGCCACAAATGGATGCTTTAAATACATGTACACATATGGTTCTTTATGCTTCTCTGAACTATTGTTTCTGTGTGTGTTTTAGCGGTTCTGTACGGAGTCAGAGGGGAAAAATGTCCTTCAGTGTCTGAAACAAAATAAGAACAGTGAGCTGATGGATCCCAAGTGTAAACAGATGATCACCAAGAGACAGATCACCCAGAACACAGGTACACACACACACACACACACACACACACAGACTTGTCTCATAGGACTTGTGTTAAGCAGAGCTAATGATGTGTTTTTGTGTAATCAGATTACAGGCTGAACCCAGTGCTGAGGAAAGCCTGTAAAGCTGACATCCCAAAGTTCTGTCAGTCCATCCTCAATAAGGCGTCGGCCGACAGTGAACTGGAGGGTCAGGTCATCTCCTGCCTCAAACTCAAATATGCAGACCAGGTCAGACCCATCTTTCTTTCCCTTTTTATGTGGAATTTTCACAATGCTATGATCAGGCTGAAACACGAACCCTGCTCTCACAGTTCACTTTATAGTATGTGTTTGGGTCAAAACCCAATGGATAGAGGCAATTTATTCAGCCATTCACACCTGTGATTACGAAACTATTATCTAATTTTACATTGAGGTCACCTAAAATCATGACCATAATAATACTCATACATGTGTTTTTGTATGTGCTGTTGTAGCGTCTGTCTCCAGATTGTGAGGATCAGATCCGCGTCATCCTGCAGGAGTCTGCACTCGACTACAGACTGGACCCTCAGCTGCAGATCCACTGCACACAAGAGGTTCTACACTTTCATATGCCAGCTTATGTTACAGATCAGCTCCTTCATTTGAAATATTAGCAAGGCACTGTTTATAATGTATACAACACAAATAACTTTGCTTATATTAAGAGATGTTTTTTCACCATAATCCAACAGAGATATGATTTTAGATTTCTAGCAAAAGTCAAGAGAGCAACAGAACACTTAAAGATTAGATTTGATGAAATATTAACTGGCCACTTGCCGAAAATACACATCCTATGCTCAAATTCAGCAGTGGAGAGCTGAAAGTAAAGCACTTACAAAGGGTAAAAGTATGGGTACAAAACAGCACTGCACATATTTGCTGTGATTGTGAAGCTGAATGTTCCCATCTAAAGTCGATCTGACTTTTGGCAGTTTGTGGGTGTAAAGCAGACGACGCATCAGCCATCTAGTGATTGGTTAATGTCAACAGGGTCACACCTCAGGACATCGTGACATTTATGACAGCTATCACCAAGTACCAGATAAGATGAGGTGTTGGTCAACTTCAGGAACTGCCTTCATATGTGACGGCGACTAGACCTTAAAGCTCTATATTATTAGGAAGTGGAGGACACAGTCATACACCACTGTTGTCTGAGGAGATAAGTGTAGTGTTTCATTGGTTGTTGCTATGATTGGCTTAAATGTCCAGTTTATGTGTGAAATATGTGAAAAGAAGTTCAAACAGTGCATTCTATTTTAGCCTCAGGTTCATTTTTATTGTTTTGTTGAAAATTATTTCATAACCAGGCAAAGTATTAAGATGCTGTTCTGCTATTTGTCAAACATGCGGCCGTGGGCCAAATCCAGCCCACCAAAGGTTCCAATCTGGCCCACATGATGAAAGTGCAAATGTGCACTGAATATATTCAGTCAAGATTGTCAAAATCCTTTTAGTTCAGGTTCCACATACAGACCAATGTGATTTAATTAAAATAACACAATAACTTTTTAAAAAATGACAACTGCAGATTTTCTCCCTGAAAAATTACATTAAAAATTAAAAACAAAACTAACCTATCACAATTAAAAGTAAATAAATACATGAATGAAAACGAATATGAACCTGAAATGCACAATTACAATGAACCCTCATTTATCGCGGGGGTTACGTTCTAAAGATAACCCACGATAGGCGAAATCCAGGAAGTAGTCAGCTTTATTTTTGACAGTTATTATAGAATACAATACTGTACTCTAGAATGAAACCAAAGATTAAAACCTGTTTCAGGCCCAAGCATTTAAAAAAAAAAAAACATTTTCTTACAAAAAACGCTGATAGTTTTTAGAAATACTGTAAAATAATAATTTTAATAGTCAATATGAGGTTGGACACATTGTGACTCAGGCGTATTTCACAGTTCTTCCTCCTGACTTCGCCCACTGTAGCGTCTTTTTCTACTGAAGGCTGTGGCGAAGGAGTCTTTTTGCATCACTGTTCTTCTTGCTACTGTCATCCTTATGTCATTTTCCTCTTTCTTTATGGAACGGACCCAACATTCATTTATCTGTAATAGCGCCCTACAGCCGCAGAGCTTCTACCTTCATTCAGCATGTCCAGAAGTTTACCTTTTTCTGCCATAGTTAACATCTTCCTCTTCCTTGTAATGTAACATGTAACACTGAAAAAATTGTTATTTTAGTTCCAAACTCCAAAATGTTAACTATTATGTCCATTTATCAAATGTTTGTGTAATGCACATCTATAAATTATAATTTGAGGAATACTGTCAAAAATTCAAATTTTTTTCAGGTTACTTGCATCTTTTTTGTAAAATGTAAATGTTTTTATAATTTAATGGGGGGGGGTTGGAGATGTCATTATTTATAGATTATTATGTCATTATTTTACTGGTCTGACCCACTTAACATCAAATTTGGCTAAATGTGGCCCCTGAACCAAACTGAGTTTGACACCCCTGTCAGAAACAATCTCGAGTCAACATCACAAAATAATTTTTAAAAATCAAAGAATTCAGACTATAAAAACACAGTTACTACTGTGCATGACCGAGCTGTCAGTTCAACTCCGTCATTAAAAACATAAAAGCTCTGTCATCAGACATCAAAAGATCTTAAAATAAGTCAGACTGATAGACTTTGACAACTATGCGTTTGTGCAGCTGACGTCACTCATACACTTTATCTGAGGACGTCATCCGGCTCTCAGAGCAAGAATTAAATGTCTGCAATGTCAGTATGGGAAAATTAACTGTGATGTATACGGTCTGGTTTCTACTGAGTATAGAGGCGTAGTGCCTTTGGTCAGAGGCTTTATTAACGGTGTGTGTTTGTGTTCAGATCTCACGGCTGTGTCCAGAGGAGGCAGCAGCTCAGGAGCAAACGGGCCAAGTGGAGGAGTGTCTGAAAGTCAATCTGCTGAAGATCAAACAGGAAGGATGTAAGAAGGTAAATAAAGTCACTGTAGCTGTCACTGACCTCTGAGAGTAAAAACAAACCCCAGCCTTACGATACACACACTCTACTGTAATAAAAATGTCAATCAAAGGATAAACAAAATGATCTTGTTTGAGTTTTTGTGACAAGGTGATGAAACACCTTTTGTTTTTCTGTTTTCTGTCCACATCTTTTCTCTGTCATCACCCTTATCCTCCTGCCTGTTTTCTTCTTCATCCTCCCCTTTCTTTGTCTCATACCTATTTTCTTGCCGTTTTTTTTTTTCTTTTTCTCACCTAATCACCTCTGTCGTTCTGCAGGAGGTGCTGAACATGTTGAAGGAGAGTAAAGCGGACATCTTTGTAGACCCCGTCCTCCACACAGCCTGTGCTCTGGATATCAAACACCACTGTGCTGCCATTCCACCCGGCAGGGGGCGCCGTGAGTCCACAAACACACACACACACACACACACACACACACACACACAACAAAAGTCAAAACACAACCTTCCATACATTACCACACAGATCAAACATTTTTACTAATTTTAGTCTGATGACGTTTGACTCTATTTAAAAATATTTATTCCTTTTTTGTTAAAGTGACAATTATCTATATTTTGATTTAATAAAGAAAAAATCAGCTACCAGAAAGGTTTTTGACAATTAAAATTTCATAGTAGTAAAAGCAGACAGATTCATATTTAATCATGTTCCAGGAGTAATAATTGTTAACATACACTTAGTTAATATTTAAGAACACTGTCTCTAAATATGTGTATCTTACACCTGTAAACTAAAGCAAAAGATTTTTTTATTAACACACTTAAGATTGTGCTGATGCATGTGTTAAAAAATACCTTCATCTGAAATGTGTCTAATAATTATTCTATGTTTTATACACTGCTATGTTTATACCCTGAAACATTGCAAATCATAATTTATTCAGCTACATTAGCTGTTGTGTTTTTCCACATAGTAATAGTCACTTTTACGGTTATGCTTTTATACCTGACTGTCAAACCACATCAGATACTTGTCTTCAGATTAACTGTTTTGTTTTCACACCGATAGAAAACAGACTAAACATCTGCTGAACATCATCTGTGACTTTTCTGACATGATAAGCTGATCTGTGTCCACGTTGCTGTTTTCTCAGAGATGTCCTGCCTGATGGAGGCGCTGCAGGACAAACGTGTCCGACTGCAGCCGGAGTGCAAGAAGAGGCTTCAGGATCGCATCGACATGTGGAGCTACGCTGCCAAGGTACATGAATCACAACCTTGTCATCTTGTCAGTAAAACCCTTCTGAACACTGAAAACACAGCTCACGGTGCTGTGACGAAGCACAGGAGACACTGAGCTCTTCACACCAAAGAACCATTTCAGCTGCTTGTAGAGGACAGCTTTATATAACACGGCCGCAAAGGACAGGTGATCCTACAGACCTAGAAAAGAGTTGTTTTCCTCTAAACGTTAGATATAATTAAACTTGACATCTAACAACCGGTAAGTAAAAGTAAATGTCACATTGTAGAGAAGAGTTAGCAGGAAGTGGGTTACAGCGTACTGCAGATGTAAACTTGGGAAGTTTGTTTAATTTAATAATATGTGATTCAGATTGGCTGATATTTTGATGAATAATATCCTTTTGTTAATGATAATAATTATACATTTTGCTTAATAGCCATACTATTTAGTAAAATTTGCTGTTGGAAACGTAGTTTAGTGCTTTGTGTTATTTCTGCAAGGGAACATTATTTTGTTTTGTCATTCACATCTCATTCATTGCATTTCAGTAGGGAAATAAGGGGGTGTTTTTTTCAACGTGAGTATAATTAACTAACAAAATGAACGTGGAAAGCAAATATAACCGTTACTCTAAACTAGAGCAGCAGCTGTTATTTTTGTCATCTATTAAAGGTGCCCTATTATGCCTTCATATACTCCAGTTAGAATTGTTCTATGAACTATACAAAACATGTTCATGAAGTTCCCTGCTCAAATTTATCTAAAAGTTTATCCAGCTCTGTTTTCCTGTCAGCGCCAGTCATTTTTACAGCACGCCGTTTTGTCC
>JAPSES010000249.1:13301924-13312876 GCA_029822895.1 Maxillicosta whitleyi
CTCCCTCCTTTCCTGCAGACAGGGGATCTGCCCCCGCCCTCTCCCTCCTCCACCCCTCTCAGCAGAGTTACATGGTACGACCCGCTGCCATACACAGCGGTCACCTCTCCCTCTCCTCACATTCAGTCAGACTCCCTCTCAGACATCAGGCTGTATTCCTCTCCACTTCTTCTCTTATTATGACCCATTTTAGGAGCGACTGCCACCAGGACAGACGTGAGTAATGCACACATGCAATAATGTCAGTGTATTTTTAGGAGATGACAGACTGAAGAGATGAGGGGATGTTGTAACATGACTGTAAATCTTTTGAGGATGTGCAGATGTGTGTGTGTGTGTGAGAGAGAGAGGGAGAGGGAGAGTGCATTTCTGTGGGTTTGCATGCACATGTGCAGTCCTGAGTCCATTCATTAAAGATGCTGCACTAAAAAAACTTAATGTGATGAAACACCTGGATTGAGAAATAGACACCAGATAGACTTAATAGCTGGATTGTATGAAGATTGTGTTCTGTGAGGAATATTTCATTCATGAGAAAATGAGTGGATGTTCCTGTTAATTGTCAAGTCCCTGTGAGGCAGGTAGAGCTGTGTGTTTTTATCTTTGTGAGGATATGCGTCTCAGACCGGCCAACCCTTATTTGCACATTTTAGAACCAGCTCTTTAAACAAACAGACATTTGTACAGTGGTTAACATGAGGGATGGACTGTATGGACCAAAAATCCAACTCCAAATCCAACGGAGTGGGTGAAACCTCCCGTTGTAAGTTAAAAGCAGCATGTGAGACGTTACCAGTACCGTAATTAAAACATGATTTGCTCAAAATAAAACCTACAGATGGGCTTTCCTTCCCTAATGTCGATTTGTAGCAGTGTTTTTTTTGGTGTCCTCTCTTAAAGTGTTCAACCTGCAGGAGTTTTTTTAAAGTTATTTTTTTCTTACACTGAGGAAATCAAGTCAGCAACGTTATATCTAGAACCAGCTCAGTGAAATGTCAGTCTAAGCAACAAAAGGAAGGAAATTATTATCCACATTTACCCACATCTTTTACTTGCATGAATCAGTGCAGAAAAAGAAAGTGACAATAGTTAATTAAGGATGTAGTTAAATAGGGACAGTCCTTTAGAAGGAGGTGTTGATGGGGACAAATATAGAGGAACAAAACATGTATCACACAGGATATCAGTGTTTCTGTCTTTATCAGTAGTATTATAGACTATTTTCTCAACCCTTTTTGAATTATATTAAAGATGTATTTGTGTCTAAACCTAACCAAACCTTGTAAATAAACTGTTACATTCTCAGTTTTGTTTTTTTTTGTTGGTATTTTTTTTTAAAGCTATCAAGATTTATTTATTTTTTTGTTACTGCAAGTTTTATGCATATACTACGACGGAGCATTAGGGCCATTCATGAATGAGAAGA
Organism: Maxillicosta whitleyi; assembly: GCA_029822895.1. Lineage (NCBI taxonomy): Eukaryota > Metazoa > Chordata > Actinopteri > Perciformes > Neosebastidae > Maxillicosta > Maxillicosta whitleyi. Next base: position 13,303,351 of record JAPSES010000249.1, read on the forward strand.
TATTTTTTGATATGATGAGATGTCGACTTTAATCTTGACGGGTCGACTTTAAACTCGACATGTCGACATTAAACTCAAAATTTCGAGAATAAAATGTAAATTTCATGACATCAACTTTATTCTCGACATTTCCAAGTTTGATGTCGTCATGTCGACTTTAAAGTTGACCCATCAAGATTAAAGTCGACATCCAATTTCAACTTTATTCTCAGAATTTTGACTTGAATGTTGACTTTAACCTCATCATATCAAAAAATATCTTCTCCTTCATGAATAACCCTAATGCTCCGTCGTAATATACAGTATGCTTTTTTTAGTGAGTGGAAATAAACCAATGATGCCATGTATTGGAGCAGCTGCTGGTTGCTGGTATCACACAATACAGACACTTTACTGAAGACGCACAGCTAAAAACAATGATGGTGATCTTATAAATATTTTTGACTGTAAAGACAATAGAGACATAAACACTGACGGACTTTTACTTATCAATTTTCATTGACCTGATGATTTTAGGAACCATATGCCTCTTAATGTTATGTTAATTGATCGTTGCAGGCATGTGAGAACTCAAATGAATCACTCATGTGGTATTAATAAAGTTTTTTGAACTGAGCTGTAAATACGGTGGATGTCGTGCAAGCACAGAAAATTTGAAGTTAAAATATCTACACCTCCCCCTAGTGGCTGGGTGCAGTATAGCTCATAAATCCAGCCCCCTCTAAATGCTTTGTTCCTTTCACCGTGAACTATAAAACACATTTACACATATTTTTCAGGTTATTCATGTTTTTTTGTGAAATAATAGTATGTAAATGTAAACATTTTTCATAAATTAGTTTTACTTTTTTGATCCAAAGCCGGAGAAAAATTTGGACCGTTCATTAATTGTAGATTATTATGCTATTTTAATGGTCTGGCTCGCTTGACTGACTTTGACACTCCTGGCATACCAAGGGTGCAATTGTTATTTTGTTTGACTATAACAGATTAACACCTGGTAGAGTTCTAAGTACTTTTCTAAGTGCACACATAAATGAACACTTGAATGAAATACGATTTCTAACAGTGATTAACCGCTTTAATGACCAATTACTATCTCAAATGCATCAGAATTGAACTGATCAGACCATCAGAAAGCCGTAAACGGGTGACAAATTAACAGAAAAAACATAAATCATCTTCTTAACCTATCGTGTTCCTTGTTCCCATGTGGTATTTTCATGATGGAGTTGAACAGCGCTGTCGAAAATCTCCCAAACATCTTCATCTGGGTTAAGATCGACTGACCACGAAGAGCTTTGTTCAATCAAGCATGGAAGTCAGATCATGAGCTCCTTTTAATCCAGTTGTTCATGATCTGAGTCTGTTCTACTATAATTAATGTTCTTTATTAGTGAGACTGCGTTCATTTATCCAGTCTGGAACACACTGTACATCTCTAGCCTCCTCCCGAATTAAGCAAAGCCATAGACTTGTGCAGAAAGGCTCGACTGATTGGTGATCTTAGGCTGTCAACAAATACAAATGTGTGTTATTTCACATGTAAATGGGTATATCTTGCAGAAGTGTGGTGCCTGGAATTTATTTTGCCAATGAAGAGAGTGAGTTTGTTGATGAGCTAATAAAAAAAGCTTGAATTATACACCGCTACACATTGCCATTACACTACGTTTGCCTTTTGAGATACTTGGTTTTGTATTTCCATCATTTAGAAATGTGCAAATATGACTTTAGATGGATAGATTTTCTTGCTCTATGTCATTGTGATTAGAAGAAGTATGTCTAAAAGAAATGAAAAGCCTTTGCTCTGGCTATCTTTTTATAGTTTGGATGAAGATGATGATAATTGTTGCAGCGAAACAAAAATTAAGTCGAAGCAGTTTCTTCTGAGCTGTTGTTGAAACTGCAATAATGGTTCATTCTAAGATAACCAATGTTTTCTTTCCTTGTGTAAACATAATTATTAATATTGCATCAATTTGTGCATTTAAATCCCCCCTATAGCTTACACATTGTTTAAAATATATGATCACCATGAACAGAGGGACAAAAAAGTATGTATTTAAAGCTCTAAAACAGCACTTTTTTTTATTTTATTTTATTTTATTTTTAGAGGCATCTCAGGACTCTTAGAAACAAAATCAGTATTAATCATGATGAAGCCTACCTTCTACCTCATCCTCCACACTCATTACTCATGAGTCAAGTTCATGGTTTTGTTTGTTCATCCGGAAAATCATGAAAATGTCACCACTCACATCCTCACCATCCAGAGAAAGATCACCAATGTCATAGTTTAAAACTGCTCTGAATGTGGTGCTAATACTTCAGTTGAAGCCGTTACCATTAGACTGTGGAGAAATGACCCTAAAAGTCTGATATGTTATTTTACTGCCGAAGGAAAGCAACTGGAAAGGAACTCTATGACAAGTAGATTTTATGGTCATACAGTTGTGGGAGGATAAACGTAAGTTATTTCTGTGACAAATATGTTATTTCATTGAATTTATTTTAAACTCAAGTGTAGGTTGTAATTTTGTAAATGTTAAAGATTTAGAAAGTTAAAAATGGCATTTTCTCAAATACATCATTTGGACAAGTGAGAGGAAAGAACTCTGACTCCCAAGGTGCATCTGGTGTGCAAACACCCAATCACCCAAAACAGGTTTTTTTTTTATTATTATAACCCCACCCTTAAAGGGGAGACAATGAGTATTGTTTTTGGTTTTGTTTGTTCATTTGTTTGCTTGTCAACACTCTAGCAGCAAAATTATTACTTCTCTTCATACCAAATTCCATTTATAGATGGCCAGTGACCCAGAATAGTAGGTCAAATTTTGTATGAATTTTTTTTAGTATTTTTTTCCCCTCTATTTACTTATAATGAGTGAAATTTCAAATGTCTGTAGCAGCAAAACTATTGGTTGAATTCCTGGCAAATTGGGTTTATAGATTGCCAGTGAACAAGAATAGTTGTGATTGAATTTGGAGAAAAGTAGGTCAAAGTTCAATTTTTTTATGAATTAAAAAAATAAAATTCTCCAATTTACTTATAATGGGTGAAATTTCAAATGTCTATAAATACATCAATTTTGTTCCAATTTACTTCAAACTTGGCACATATATTGAGGCAACTGATATGCTGACATCAGCACATGCATAGACATGACATCAGCTGGATGCATGCCAAAATAAAGTACAATATGTGCGAGGGGCGGGGTTTATTGTACTTGTACCACTTATTATATTTTGTAATAAAATGTACCAATGCTAGTGATAACATGAAAATGGATAAATGTATAACAATCTTAAATAGGTAAAGTTATGGCTGAAAAGTAACTAAACTGGACGTGTTATGTATGGAATTTTTTTTTTTTTTTTTTGATACCCTGACCCATGTCATTACATTAAATTTTACATTTAATGTCATTTTAGTACAACTCTACTTCATGATACTTGTACAATATTGGTGTTAACCCCTCTAATCAGAGATATTCACTTCATTCGTCCCTCAGACCAGTCACATTCTGTCAGTCCTACTCATTGAAGCCACCAGACTCACAGGAGCACAGTGATTTTTGCCATGGAAATCCATTTCCTCGATTGATTTAATCTGCTTTTTTTGTGAAATAATGTTTTAACAAGCCACAGTAACATAACCACACAGGCTGCAGATGGACAGTTTTTGTCTGGGAACTGGGAGAGCACAGAGAGGATTATAGGACAGAAAATATTCTAAATATAGCATACACGTAAATGGATATTGATTTTTAGGCTTTTGTCAGGTGGTAAGACCAGTAAAACAAAAAGTCAAACTAACCCTGTCAGAGTCTTGCATCGTTCTGCACAAGTATCCTTTGATTCTCTGTTATACGGATGCCCCTGAACTACTCCTGTGTCACCTCCACATCCAGACATTTACACACAGATCATCTCCATCTCAGCCTCTTTCTGACTGACTTTGGGTGGAGTTAGAACCTGAACATGAGGTAAAATACACCTTGATGTTCAGTCATATGGTGTTAATGATGTGCTCATGTTCTAGGCAAAGTTACAATAGTTTTGGATTTTTCATTATACTTTATTTTATTTTTTAGTTTGGACTTCTTTTTCCTCTAATTTAATTAGTTTATTTGTTTGATAGTTTGATAGTTTTTATTAGTATTATTTTTTTTCTAAATGCTTAGTTTTAATTTAGTTGTAATTACTTTTATTGCTTTCTGATGTTTTATCTTCCTCACTACACTAGCAACTGGATGGTTTAGATTTAAAACCACTGACTTTGGTTGCTGTGCTGACTATAAGGGTTCATATTATATATAACATTTTTGATTATTGTATTAATGTGTTACATTTTATGGCTGAATGTGTTTAAGGCTGAGTTAATTTCAACTACATTATCAGTACAAGTTCATTGTGTCTGCACTGTTGGTGTCCTGTGAGATGGGCATCTGTACATATTCAAGTTTCAAGTATTCAGTATTCAGAAAAACGGGCCTGTTTTCAACCTTGGGACTGCTTTTTTTATTTATTTATTTTTTTTTAGAAAATCTAAGAGCATTTCAAAGAATGTAGTTATTTTAAGAGTGGAGGATTTTCAACCCATAAAGAAACACCCTGTCCTACAATTTATTACAATCAATACTTTTTCAGATATCTGGACTGGAAGGTGTTGGACAAAGGTAGTGCAGTAAAAAGGACAATATTTTCCACTGAGATGCAATGGGGTACAACTATAAAGAACATAAAATGACTGTTCTGAAGAATCTGTAGCAAAAAGTAAATACTGCAAAGCAGAGGCAATTTCCTTCAGATTGCGATGGAAGCTCAGCTTCCCCTAAAATGTCAAAAATTAAATGGTCAAATATATATAGTTGTGTTACCATTTCATTGTTATGCGTCCATGCACTTCAATGGGACAGTTTTTTTTCATTGCCTCGAAACTTGACGGTAATTGGATAAATGCCACAACGTTTAGCATCTGTGGGGGTGAATGGAGCTGTGGGTGGGCTTCGGCTGGCCTGGACACATGATGATTAAAGATCAGTGAAAAGGCTGAATCCCATTTTCATTGACAGGTATTTTCAGACATACACCGTCACTTGACTGCTCAGCCTATCAGTCCATTCAGGGATTTTGCAAGTGAAGTCGGAGCGAAGATAAACTGTGACCAATTTGTTGGCGTTTTTTCTGTGAAATTACTCGTTCATTTCTTACACTGTAAATACAACACACTCATCGTATTTACTTTTTTCAATTTAACATAATTTCAATATTTACTTGTTTGAGATTAATATCGTTTCATTAGATATTTCAATCAGTCATACTGTTGGCTAGGTCAGAGTGAACTAGCTAGCTAGCGTCACAGGGTCACAGACCATTCTCTTGAAAAGGAACAGAGAATTTATATATGGATAATTTTATGATGAAAGACCAGGGCATTTAACCTGTTAAACACTGGACCATTTGTTTCTAGTTGGAATCATTTCATTGTAACGCCATAACAGAAGCTTGATTCATATAAACCTTATAATGAGTAAAAAGTGGCAAAACTAAGACACAATTCATAATCAATGCATCATATTGTGACTTTTATTTTTGCTCGTCTTTGCCTCATTCAGTGAGCTTTAGTGGTAGATATCTAAACCTTGTACTATCTTAGTGTTAGCTTAGTGATGTAAAGTTTGTGACATTGGTCTGTTTTGTTGAATTATTCATGACTGGGTTTAGGTGCTTAGCTTGTTGTCTATTCCCTTATTGAGTTATAATCTGTTGTCAAACAATTGGTTTTATTGAGCGGTTAGCTGACATTCCTCTGGTTGCATGGATGTGTAGAATGTATATTTTTGCTACAAGTGATACATAGCATTACCATGGCAACACTGATAGAACTGGGGGCAGTCTGAAGTTTGTAGAGAATTGGAAAATAAGCAGCTTTCTGCTCTAGGTCTGAATTAAAATTGTAGCATAGAGCAGTAGAGTCATGTCCCTTACCTGTCTGAAAAAAACTCGTGATTAGTCTCATCAGACCTCTTCAATTGGAATATGCAGATGCAATTATGGAATGTTTGCTCAATAGCACAAAAAACAAGTGGTGACAGCCCCCCCCCCCAAAAAAAAATGCCCCTCACACACATTGTATCTTATTTTGGCATCATTCCAACTGATGTCATCATGTCTGTGTGTGTGTGTGTGTGTGCTGATGTCAGCATATCAGTTGCCTTTCTGTGCCAAGTTTGAACAAATTTGAAACTAAATGTATGTTTATAATTTCACCGATTTTAAATATACACTGGAGAAGAAAAAACATTTTGAAAATTTGTAAAAATGTGAACTTTGACCTACTGTTCCCAAAATGTAGTCAGATCTATTCTGGGTCACTGGCAATCTATAAACCCAATTTGGTATGAATTCAACCAATAGTTTTGCTGATAAAGTGTTAACGAACAAACAAATAAACCAACTGTACCAAAAGCAATACCCCTTGTGTCCCCTTCAAACACTGTACCATTAAGCATTTAAATAACGGTTACCTTTCAACCTGGCGTGTCAAGTTCAAAGCTCAACGCTTGCGTAAAAGTAAAATTCTGATACGGTTCTAAAAAGAACTTTACTAGAACTATTAGAACTTTGAGTACACTTCACCCACCAGGAGGACACTAAAATTAGATTCTAACGGTGTGTTTTTTATGTTCTTGTGTGAAAAATATTCACACAACATCAAGGTAAATATATTAGTTTTGTGCTGAATCTTGTTTTTGACCACATGATGACAACTGAGACAAAATATTTAGCTGATCAGGACTTTATACGTCGTCATCTCTGCTCAGCAAATGAACACTCCTCCCTGACAGTCAATTAAAATCAAATGTAAATGGACAGTTAGAAGTGATTGTTGTGGCCTCATCTGAATGGTAGCAGCCGGCCTCTGCTCTGGTTTTCCTGCCAAACTTTGAATACCCTGTCCCTGAAATCCAATAACCATGAGGGTGTGAAATAGTCCTGTCATCACTCTCTTCATTCCCTCGTCTCTCATTTTCCCCTTCTCTTTCTCCTCCATCTCCCTCCAACTTTCCCCTCCTCTCCTCTAACCTGATGTGTCATCCAAACAATGCAAAGCAATAAGCAAGCAAATAGCTGTAATCACTCAGTCGATGATGCACAATCACCCGTTCAGCTCGCTGCAGGCGTCGGGGCGACCTGGCAGCCTTATCGATTTCTCGGGGGGCGTCGATTAAAGGCACCCCGGCAGTTAACAGATGGTGAGTGACGGCGCTCATAAACCTCGCACTAAAAGACTAATGTCCTACAAGCTGCAACTGACTTGGCAGCCATAAACAACCCTGCTGCCGACTGTCAACGCTACGGGTGGGGAGAGGCGGTTGATGGGAGGCGAAGGGCCAACTGCTGCCTCTACGAACAGGCTTCGACATGCAGGGGGTCCTGTGAGCTGTGCACTGAGCTCTGATGGAGGTCATGGAGAGACGGGATGCTCCCAGCTTTCAATTATCCAGCCCAAATGGTAACTGAACAGTTCAGCCTGGCTAAAGGGACGGAGCAAAACAAGCTGTGAAAAGACAGAGAGGATGCTGGGAAAAGTATCTTTTTCCAATTTTTTGAAGCACTGACATGTTCTCTGTTTTTATTGCCTTTTATCAGATACAACTGCACAGAACAGTCACTTGCATAGACACAATACAGGCATAAATGTCGCAGGATTCAGAGGTAAATGTCCACGAACGTTATAAAAAAAAGGGGGTGAATAGTGATATTCATCCACGGACACAGAATGAACATACAAACAATATAAAGGAAAGAATTTGTATTTTCTTTGTGGCAAGAGGGGGGAAATCAACCCACATGGATCATTACACAATTTTGGTGGCATCAGTTGAAAGTGTTCGATGATTGGTCACCGTTTAGTCAATATCTTAAATGTACGTAGTGATTTGAGGATGCCTTTAGCTTCTGTCGTATTGTTGTGGCACCAAACAGAATATTATTTTCCATTCACACGAGAGACTGTGTGTGTGTTTTCAAACATTGTCGCAAGGTGAATTTCCATAAACATATTTATTGTGCTTTTGGAAGTTTGCATTGCATTATCCATTTTCTCTCCAAACAAGTTAATTCCCCTTTTCATTTTTGTGCTTTAGATTTTCTTGGCATTTAATGGAAACACAGTCAGTAACATTTTTTTTTTTTTAGGGATTTATCAATACTATGATTGAATAGTGGTATTGGTGTTGTACTACTGTTCACTGATAACAGTACCTAATATTAATCTGTTGTATTATAATGAAGGTCGTTTGATAAATTTGATTTTGAACATAAGTAGAAATAAAATATAAAGGTGAACAAATTGCAAAGAGAAATCCCAAATTTAAATGGAACACGATTTACAACTATTTTATTATGGGTCTTTAACAACACTAAAAAAATTATGACTACTGTGTACAGTCCATTCAAAGAGACTAGGTCAGTTATTAAATTACTAAAAAAGAGAACACATAACACATCAATTATTACCAACTATTACTCTTATTCCCGTCCAATGTTCCTTCAGGTTTTTGTACATCTTAAATTTGATGTTTTCACACTGATGGTTCATTCCATTCTATTCCACAAAACCACCCCCCAATACGAAATGCAAGCCTTTTTAAGATTTGTTCTTTCCAAATTTGTGACAAAGAGCTGAAGGACAGTAGAGAAAAGGCAGAGGGGACAATCATTTGGACCAGGAATAGAACCAGGGACTCAGTTGAGTTCAGCTTGACTCCTGTGCTGTGGATTATCTTTAGAAAAACTGCTGGTTGTTTCGGAGTGTGGACGTGTGGGTGCGTAGGTGAGTGAGACATAAGCGAAGGTTCCTGTCCTGCCTCTTCGTCACCTCTCCTGAGGCCTGACAGGAGCCAACAACACTGACATTTGTGCTTTTGTTTTTTCAGACACCGGGATGAACAGTGAGCTGAGAGCTGGTCGTACCACGGCGGCCAAGAGAGGAAACAGTGTCCCCAACAGGTGAGTCTCAAATAACAAAACAAAGGCGATAAAAGAGGCGTACTGGATTCTGACAATTTGAGAAAAGATGTCTGTGGTCTTGGCCTCACTTTATGAAATCTGCATCCAATCAATGAAATATAAGCACTATACTGTCCACACTGAGATAACATTGTGTTAAAACATCAGCTAACATTAACTGCACATGGTTACACTTTATTATATTGTCAAACCACTGAGCAGACTTTCATAGATGCCAATGTTATTTTCATAAACAGAATCCAGATGTTTTTTTACACTACAAAAAGTTACAACTAAATAGGAAATAACTGCTTAGTTAGTTTTCCTTAACATATATTTATTAGTAAACTAGAAAAGCACTCAGAGAGCGCAAACCTCCACCAAGCAGCACAGTTCCCCCACATATTGTGACTGACGCAATATTACTCCCACATTTTTTTTTTAATCTATTTTATTAGATTCTTGACACTGGAAACATACCCACAGAAATGTGAATTACATG
>JAPSES010000249.1:13352618-13363223 GCA_029822895.1 Maxillicosta whitleyi
GAACTTGGCTGTAGTGCACAAATAAAGATGGCTTTAATAAACTTAAAACATGCAAAGTCAGATGCCGTTTCACAAACCTGATAAACTAATTATTTGTTGCATGTAAAATACCGATACTGACGCCTCCGTATTGATATGCGTATCGTGAAGAGGCCCGCGACGATATATCCCCGTATCGATATTTTGAACACACCCCTCGTAGACCATATCCCAAAGATGTTCCACAACAAATGTCAAGTCATTCTAATGGTTTGGGAGAAGATTGTTGAAAAATTGCCAACAGACCATGGATGGATGACAGTTGATACCAGTCGTCCATCCTCAGGCTGTTGGACTAAAAAGGCTCCTGGTCTTTAATCAGTACCATCATTGTGACTAATGTGCTGAGAAAAGCAGAGTCGTACACTGTTTGCCAGGTTCTTTGTACCGCGGCTTGTGATGGTTGCGCTAGTTTGACCGTTACATTTCCTATTTTCCCATTTCCCCCCTAAATAAATTGAATGAAGTGAAGGAGAACAGTGTTATTTATTAGCAGTAGTAAGTCTAATCTGTTGATTTCTTCATTTGGGCCGTTTCCCTACCCACCAATTCTTCAGTCTGCAGGGAAATGTGTATTCACAGTTGTACAATTATATATATATATTTTTTTTTTATTTCCAATTGCGGTAATTATGCCATTATCATTACTGTTTCTGTAATGTTGCTTAATCAACATAATTATGTGTGTGGTTTCTTGTGGTCACAGAGTCATCTTTGTGTGCTTAAGGATTATGTTTTCTATTAAGCATGGGTGGGTAATTGTGTCCTAACTCTGTAGGCAGCAGCACTGAAAAAAAAAGAAAGAGGCGTTAAGCTTTTGTTTTCCCTTGTTTATAACTTGTAAAAATGAAATTAGTTTTAAAACAACAGTTCAGCTCAGGTTTGAAGAAAAAGCAGAGCACAGAAAAACATTAAAGAAGATCATAAATAGTAGAACAGAACAGTATGACTGGTTTTACTTTTTTAACAGTAGACTTTACCACTGTAACTGCCTTTAGATGGTGATTATTGTAATTTACATATACTGTATAGAGTGGACCAGGTCTTTATGTTCCTCAACATAAAGGCCTTTATGTGAAGGGGGGTGGGGGGGGGTGGTAATAATGGTAATAATATTGATCGTTTCATTATAATGACACCTTTCACTGGGTTGGATGTATAAGGCAGCAAGTGAACAGTGAGTCCTCAGAGTTGATGTGATGTAAGCAGCAATACACACACCTGCAGTGACAGTAATGCCGCGTTTCCACTACATCACAGGTGTCAAACATACGGCCCGGGGGCCAAATCCGGCCCGCCAAAGGTTTCAATCCGGCCCTTGGGATAAATTTGTGAAATATAAAAATAGATATGATATTAACGATCATTTTGGGTCAGGTTCCACATTCAGATCAATTCAATCTCAAGTGGGTCAGATACGGTCAAATACTACCATAATCTATAAATACTCACAAATAAAAAAATTTCTCTTTGTGAATGTAAATATTTACACGTTTTTACACTAAAACAAAGTATAATTTCACAAAAAATGTAAATAATCTCAACAAATATGAACAACCTGAAATGTCTGAAGAGATGTAAGTGCAGTTTTACCAATATTCTGCTTGGTACTAAATGAGGGAGTGCTTTGTTTTAGTTACCGCCGCCAAGGAGGTAATGTTTTTGCCAGGGTTTGTTTGTTAGTTTGTTAGTTAGCAAGATAACTCAAAAAGCTATGAACGAATTTTAATGAAATTTTCAGGAAATGTTCGTCCTGAAACAAGGAACAGATGATTAAATTTTGGAGGTGATCTGGATCACTGTCTGGATCCAGGAATTTTTTTTTAAAGGATTCTATATTAGTTATTATTGATGCTGTTGTAGTACTAACAGATGTCCACCAGATGGCAGTGGAACTCCTGTTTTCTCATATAGTCCATGGACTTTTCTATAGACGTATCTTAAATAGTTATGGAGCTAGATCCTGAAGAAAACCACCATTACGGAAATGTTGATTTTCGCGAATAACTAGTCAACAAATAACGATATCAGTGGAATTCTAATTGCAAAGGGTATGTTTCCAGTGTCAAGAATCTAATAAAATAGATTTAAAAAAAAAAAATGTGGGAATAATATTATGGGTGTCAGTCACAATATGTGGGAACTGTGCTGCTTGGTGGAGGTTTGCGCTCTTTGAGTGCTTTTCTAGTTTGTAATACTTCAGTTTGAAAAATGTCACCTATGTTATACACACACATACACACTTTTGTCAAGTTTTCTCAAGTTATTCCACTTGTGATGCTGATAAATAAATATTCAGAATTCTGAGGTTTTTACAAATTTTTTTTTTAATAAACAAAAGGACTATTAACACCACACATACACACAAAAAGAGGCGCTGTTGTATATCGGTATTGGTTACCAGGAAATGAGTATCGTTACAGTATCAGTTAAAATGTGAAAGGCACCCATCCCTGCCGAGCATTAGAATGAGGAAGAAAAGTAGTTTCGGTGACCTTGAACAGGGATGGTTGTTGGAACCAGACAGATAAGTCTTTGGCAAACCTGTCTACTGGGATTTTGATGCACAACCATCTTTAGGAGAATGGTCTGAAAAGAGAAAACATCCAGTGAGTGGCAGTTCTCTGGGCACAAATACCTTAGTGATGCCAGGGGTCAAAGGAGAGACACCTGACTGGATTGAGCAAAGAGGAAGGGCAACAGTAACTCAAATAACCACAGGCTACAACCGATCTATGCAGAAGAGCATCTAGGAAAACAGTACACGCCGAACCTTTAAGCCTGTACTACAGCAGCGGTATTTCCTTACATTAATCACCTTATTAGGTAAAGCTGGTACAAGCAAGGTGTACCTAATAAAGTGGACAGTATATGTAAGCTGCTGTTTCGATTTGAAAAATGAAATGAAAGTAGTGCAAGAAAGATGCTAATTTTAGTCATGCCCATGTTGTATTTGGACACTTTTTTTTTTTCTTAGCGAGCAGGTCAAACATGAAGCAGAGGATGAGGACTTTACTGTGAAGAAGAATGGAGTGAAAAGGAAAAGAGTCAAAGATGAACCCACTAACGGTGTCGCACCTGCGTAAGTCATTGTCAAGCCTCGAATCTTGTAATTATCAATAAACGAAAGCGTTCTTGTATGATATTGGAACAAGACTGATGAAAAGCATAGAGATGCTTTGGCTTCCTAAACAAATGTGTGGAACTTAAAAGGCAATTTGGTTCATTTTCTGTAATCTTTTCCCTTTGTTTGTGTTCCTGGATGCGTGCAGTTCAAAGAAAACAAAAAAGCAACGTGCGCTTGATGGAGGAAGCGACGGAGAAACCGAGAAAAAGAAAGCTAAGGCGAGAAAAGAAAAGGTAAACATCCGTCATCTGGCGGTAATTTGTCCCGCCGCTCTGTCTGCGTTATGCCGTAAATTCAGTTTACAGAGGGGGCGTTTGAATTCACATCCTAAAGTGTTTTGTTTCCTGGCACAGACCATAAAGAAAGAAGAAGGAGAGTCCCCCGTTTTGAAAAAACCTAAGAGGACAAAGGAGGAGATTGAGGAGTCGAGACGGCTGAAGATCAAAAAGAAGGAGGAGGAGGAGCAAAACCGCTGGCGATGGTTGGAAAAATGGCTGCTCTTTTCATCTTGCATCGGCGTGACCCCACCCCGCCACCTCCATCTTACACACACACACACACACGCGCACGCACACACACACACACACACACACACTCATAAGCAATCAAACACAAACTGAATAGGATAACTGGTGAGGAGCAATTTCCTTTTCTCAAATGCATCCTGTCTTTCTTTCATCTTCTTGGTCTCTGGCAGGTGGGAAGAAGAGAAGTATGAAGATGGTGTGAAATGGAAATTCTTGGAATACAATGGACCCTACTTCCCCCCTGAGTACCAGCCTCTACCTGACAATGTCCACTTCTACTATGATGGTCAGTTGGACATGGGAATTAAGTGTGTAAGAGGGGGTGATTGAAAGGGCTTTACTCAGGCTACTTTAACAAACTGGACATTTTCTACCTTGACGGTAATTTAAAATAACACCTCGCATGTACTTCAGAGTTCCGGCAGAAGTCTTATGTGCTATAGGGTTCCATCACCTTTTGATGGTTTTATGAGATTCAGACACGAGACAATTAGTAAGAAGAATAAGCCAGAAATGAAACAATTCAATGGCAAAAGAATATGCACATTAAAGATCAGTGAATAAAAAGTACATTTATAGGCACTTTAACTGTCCGGTGTCGGGAGGGGTGAGTTTTATGCTCGCTTTTCAGTTTATGTTATAAAACCTGGTATTATTTTTCACAATTTGTATATGATTGGTCAAAAGTTGTTCAGTTTTGCATGGTTTTTAAAATTGGGATTCAGTCATGAAAACACATAAAGCACACGCGTGGCGTTGCATGGATGGATAGCGTACCGATAGCGTAGTTTGACAGGATGACAGACACAGCGTAGTAATATATCCAACCACTAGGTGTCACAATTTAGTCTTATCAATACTGTCTTAGTGCCTGCACTTGACAATTAATTACTATTTTAGTTTTTTGGTTTTTTTATACCCTTGGACGGACTTTTTTTTGTTTTGTTTTCCTGCAACGTTGGCAAGGCGGTGGGGCGAGTTTGCTAAGGCCTTGGCTAGAAAGTGCTGCTGGAAACACTGTAGCACATTGTAAACAATAGAAAATTACTGCACATTGTAGCATTTGACTTCTGACACGGCACAAAACATACTAATGCATATAAACCGATGTTGGTGTTAATTGTTAATATATGCAAGGCTGCTAAACAAAACAACAAAAAAGTAATTAAATATTTATATAGTATATTGAGGGAATTTTCTTTTTATGTTTTTTGCATCACAAAATATGCCTTATTTACATTACAAACATGGTAGTTGGAGTGTTAAAACAAAATTGACAGTAATTGAGTATTTGACATTTGTTGTTTACAGCTCAAGTTTTATGTACAAAAGTATGTTTTTCAAACAAACCATGTGAAAAACATTTTGACTTTACTACTGTACTGCATAGATTACACACTGTGGGCGGGATACCAGAGAGTTTATATAGACAGACGGATAATCCACTATTATTTTGAATGGTGACAATATTCTTAATGGCATATCTTTTTTGGATTCTCCAGATTCAACCGTATTCCCACTGGAGGATTTTCAGAATTGTAGGTGCACTCTTTGGACAGGGGAGGAATACAGCAAATTCAGTTTACATCTTAATCTTGGTTTTCCTGTTTTACAAATAGCTCCGTGTATTGAACCCAAACCGACCCTACTGATTACACTGCACTGGTATAGGGACGCACGCCTGAAGATAAAGCCTGTATTTCAGATCAGACGGGAGCAACACACCGACTCATATTTGTAAATATTAGTGTAGTATTCATTTTCATTGGCTATGTAACTAATGAATTAGGTTGTTTTTTTTTTGATAAATTAAGGCAAAGCAGGCTATTCGTGCATGTGAACATAGCAACCGTTACTCAGATGGCACACAGTTTGAACCCATATCCTAGTGGAGTTTGACAGCGTCAGAATGACTGCTGTAACACGTCCAGGACAGTAGAAACTACACAGACCACTGAGATCTGAGTCAGGGGAACAGGGGACTTGGCTCTGCATAATGATGTGTTAGAGGTGGACAGATCCATTGATGTCTGTGTATGGACAGTCCGACTTTGGCCACACACACACAACGACACGTACACAATTAGACCTTTGGGACACCCAAGGTGTATTGGGTCAAAGACTGATTGATGACTGTAATTGTTGTGCTTTGTTTAGCAGTCTAGCCACAACGGTGTCCTGTAGGGATTTGGTTTGATTTGTTAATTCTTGTGCATGTTTGAAGTTTACTTTTAGCGCTTGTGTTGAATGTAGATCTGTGTCCTTGTCTCTGAACCTGCTGCTGTAAATTCACGGCTTAACCCCACAGGAGCCGAGATGGGACTTGTAGGACGTCGGAGTTTGATCAGACTTTGCAGCTTGTAATCACACGGGATGAGCATAATACATTCCGTCTGCAAAGCGTTTATAATCCCCAGTGACTAAAACAAAAGGAAGTAATGGCGGTCTGTTGTTTTCGCGCAGGTAAAGAAGTAAAGCTGAGTCTGGCAGCTGAGGAGGTGGCTCTGTTCTTTGCCCAGATGTTGGACCATGAATTCACCACCAAGAAAGTGTTCCGTGACAACTTCTTTAAAGATTGGAGGAAGGTAAATCACAACCATTGTTTCATTCAGAATCAGGATAAACTTCATTATTCCATACGGTGTATTTGTGTGGGACAACAGTGCTACACGCTGCTGCATTCACATTGGGACACATACAATAACAAAAGAAACCCAGTCACAGAATTTTGGAGTCAGCATAATTACAATTATGTATTACACCTAATCTGTATTTTGCACCTTCCCCTCCAAGGTAAAAAAAATAAATAAATAGAATAAATGAAATTAATTGGTACAACAAATTAATTTCAAAAGATGGGAGTAATTCCATTCCTTAAAGAGTTGAGAGAGTAAAAGCATTAAAACACATAAATAGTAAGAACAAGGGTAGTTTAAAACCCAGACCTTAGGCGAGGTTGAATTAAAGAAAGAGGGTTCAAGGCCCATTAATCTTAGCAGGTTTCGTATTTAACTGTGTTAAGGAGCTTGGGAGAAAACAGAGCTCATTGGTTGGTTGTTTGTTTATTTTTTTACCTGCTTGCTCTATAGTGTCTCCCTGTGGGTAATAACAACTTTTGCCTTCATGCTTCTACAGAGTCGATGATTTGGATCTTTCTCCGATAACTTTCTGCATGTTTTTTTTGTTTTTAACTGAGTTGTAAGTGCGGTGGAATAATAAAGTAAAACGTTTAAGCATATGTCGGCCTCCAAAACTTTCTCTTGATCTCATGATTCTGCTTTGTGTGTTAATGTCCGTGCACTGTAAACGGTTGAATATATGCGCGGTGAGCGTGTGCGACTCGTACATGCACGCTCACGTCTATCAGGGTGTCCTCTGTATAGAGAAAACACCGTGCCAAGCCCCAAGGCATATCATGCAGAATTAATTTTGCGCTGCTTAGTGCTCAATGCACTTGAAAATACGATTTGTGTGAAGGCATTGATATGCTAATCCATACAAGTAGCTCCCCTGCATATGAACAAATCCAATTAAACTGTTTTATTATAGCCGGAAAAAACTCTCCTCGCTCCACTGCCCTCAGTGCCCGCCCACCGTCGGGTGTCAGTCATGCTTACAGTCACCGACTGACTGTGTCTATACTGTCAGAAACATGCGTGTGTGTGTTGACCCTGCGTCACAAAATGGAAGTACTGCTAAAGATAAGGTTGTCTTTCGTTTGTCGTGTTCATCCATCTCAGTACCTGTATTCTACAATGTCTGTTTTTGTATTTTTTTTTTGTAATAAAACTACATTATTTTTCCTTACAGTAGTATGAGTAAAAATAGTAAAGTATTAGGGCTTTGTTGAAGCTTCCTTCTAACCTATGGATTATGTTATTATGTCGCAGTCCTGAAAGCGAGTGTGACCTTTAAAAATAGTAACCAAACAGGGAAGGACTTGTGCTTTGTGTCAACAGATCTTCCCCAAAACGTTTGCCTTTGGTTCTTGCAGCAGCAGTTTTTACCCTGCCAGCAGGATGCCACATTAAAAGCCACTCATGTTGTTATGACATTTTAGCAACAGAAACTTCAGAGATAAACCATCAAGTTTTCACCAAGTTGCCCTGTATTGCTTCCCTGTTGGTGACCTTTTTGATGGAGTGACCCCTTTTGCAGTAACTTCAGAAAGTGGACAATTAAAGTTGAAACTCCGCTGCTCTGCTGCTGCCTTCAGAGGACTACTATGTCAGAAAATGGTCTTTACTCTGGCCTCTTGTACCCACACGACTTATTTTCTCTCTTTTTCTGTGTTCCCTTCTTCCATTGAAGATGAGTAATTAAATAAAAGGTCACTGATCTCTTTCAGTCAGGCTTAACTTATTTGGTTTTTATGATGCATCATTGTTATAATGCATTATTTGAACAGATAGAAGTTCTGCACATAATGGCTCAGTAAATTTAATAAAGCCAGGTTTCATAGGTCTCTTCCTGCCGTTGAGCTTTCAGACCCATTAGGAGTGGAAGGATGTGCATATTCTCTGTTGTCAGTGCTGCGACTGCCAGTTAAAGACGAATCATCTTTTTCAGACTGGCAGTTGAAAACGATGATTAGCCTTTAATTTATTTTTAATTTCATTGTCTGTAATCTGTCCATCAGAATTTCCCACAGGTGTCTGTTACTTTTGCTTATTTAATGAAATAAGCAAAGCGACAATTGACTTGATTATCAAATGTCTTGCTGGGTAATTTTCCAATCATGTAATCCTTTCATTAAAAGGATATGGCAGGGTTAGGGTTAGTCACTGTACGTCCTCACCTGTGGGAACAGTCCCTGACACCTTTTGTACCTGTTAAGGAAATGACCCATGAAGAGCGGTCGCTGATCAAGAATCTTGACAAGTGTGATTTCGGAGAGATCCATGCCATGCATAAAGCCAAAGTGGAGGCCAGGAAAAACATGAGCAAAGAGGAGAAACTGGTAAAGTTCATATTATTAAAAAGAAAAACATGCAGTATTTCACTGCACCACCTTTGGTTTTGAGTACAGGAGACATTCACTGTGAAGCCTTTTTTGCCACAATGCTTATGTCGTGTCACAATAAGGTTCATAATAGGACTGGGCAATAAATCTATAACGGAGTATATCACAAAATAACTTTTCCTCGATGTTAACATGAGACACGCTTGATACAGTTTTGATTGAAATCAATCAAAACCAAAGGTGGTGCAGTGAAATATTTTATGTCTTTTTTTTTTTTTGGGCTGGACAGTGTATGTTTGCTCTTAATTGTGCTTTTGTTTAATTCCTGTTGTAGGCTTTGAAAGAGGCCAACCAGAAGATAGTGGATGAGTTTGGCTTCTGTACACTAGACCACCACAAGGAAAGAATCGGCAACTTTAAGATTGAGCCTCCTGGGCTGTTCCGAGGGAGGGGCGAGCATCCCAAACAGGGCATGCTGAAGAAACGAATCCAACCTGAGGATGTCATCATCAACTGCAGCAAGTGAGAGCAGGCCAAAGTGGACTGACCTGCACTCAGACATGTGTGAAAAGCAGGCCACCCAAAACATCAGGGTTTACTACTCCCATCACCTGAGCTACACTTCTAGTTCTGAATGTCTGGCTCGTTCATCACAGCAAATTACTCACTGGCTTCCAAATAATGTACAAGGACAGCTTGGAATCACAAAAAAAATCCCCAGTCTCAGGCAAAATCTTCGGATTCAGAAAGCATATCTATTTTACCAGCTGCACAAGCCTCAGTAATTCACTGCTGCAGATGTGAGGTGTTTGGATTCTGACTGAACATATATGTTTTCCTTGAGTAATCTCAGATGTTTGAGAGGGGTTTAGCAGCTTCAGTCAGTTGTGTCAGCTCATAAACCCATTGTAGCTCTATAAAGGCTTCCAATCTACTTGTACTATCTGTGTATGATATACTGACCCCCACTCTCATTACAGACAATCACGCATCCCTGTGCCACCAGCTGGTCACCGCTGGAAGGAGGTCCGGCATGATAACACTGTGACGTGGCTGGCCAGCTGGACTGAAAACATCCAGGGCTCCATTAAGTACATCATGCTCAACGCCAACTCCAAACTTAAGGTAACGCAGAAGTACACCTGTTACAAAAGCATAATCACCTTATCCCAATCATACCGCATAATCATCATAACCTTTCCACCAAAGTTCAAGCTTATGGGGCTTTTGGTCCTTTCATCTGATGACACTTAACATCTGCTGTCATTATAATTCAACAGTGTCAAACTCATTTTAGTTCAGGGGCCACATGCTCTCCAACACCATCTGAAATGGGCCGGTCCAGTAAAATGATCACAGCGACACAAGCAGAAACAAAACAGAATTTTTCAGTCCTATTAGGGGCTTGAAACAGTTTTTCACTTTGGTATTGGTATTTGGCACAGACTCAGAAAGGAAGCAAGAAAACTGGCTTTCCAATTTCTTCAAGCGAATTAAGAACAAAAACTCCTACAAATCCTACATCAGGTCCATTTTGTTTTTCTCGTGTTGAATCAACGACTGACTTTTGGGCACAAGAGTGTGTTCAAAATATCTATCTAATATTTCTTGTTTTTCTCATGGTTCATTGTTTACTCTGTGTTTTTATTTTATTTTGTCTCTGCACTTGTTTGCTGTATATTGCTGCTGTTAACTGTGAAGTTTCCCCACAGTAGGGGAGTGTTCAAAAATATCGATACAGATATATTTATCGTCGTGGGCTTCTTCACGATACGCACATTGATGCGGAGGCGTCAGTATCGATATTTCACATGCGCCAACAAACAATTAGTTTATCAAGTTTCTGAAACTGCATCTGACTTTGCATGTTTTAAGTTTATCTTTATTTGTGCACTACAGCCAAGTTCTTAATGCAGTGTTTTACATGAACTACAGTGGAATTGTTGCTC
>JAPSES010000249.1:13363323-13385546 GCA_029822895.1 Maxillicosta whitleyi
AATTTCACACATAAGTCGCTCCAGAGTATAAGCCGCACCCCCGGACAAACTATGAAAAAAACTGCGATTTATAATCCGGAAAATACGGTACATGTTAAAAAAATTACAAAAAAAAAAAAAAATCTGGTCTGCATAAGTGTGGAATGTCTAAATATGTTCACATGTGGAAACATAAAGAGGACTTTCTTCCCTCCGTCTTGATTCGACAGCAAAAACATGCTAGAATACGTTCGAGTGAAACCACAGCATTGCTCCGAGTGGCTCGTACTGCTGCTCATCGTGTTTATCTGTCGTTATCTCACTGCCTCCGGCCACCTTCCCAAAATGCCAGACAGAATGGCAGAAATAATGGAAGTAGGGAGTGTACAAAATATTTTTGGGGGTGTTGACTTAGAGCAACACAAGCTCTGAGCTCTGTAAGCATTCAATTTGCAAACATTTCATTGTAGCATATGACATTTCAAAAGGGGGATGGAGACGCTGCTCTTCAATGCTAACACGCTCCACTGTGATATTTGCTGATTGTCTCACCGTTCTCACACACACACACACACACACACACACACACATACATTATGAGGAGGTTGGAGTGTGTGATCAGAGCTGAGTGAGCGCTGTTTGTCAGGCTTATGTGGGAGCCTCCTCTCCTGAGTGTGCATCATTAGAGCTACACACACACACACACACTTTCTATCTACAGTTTTAGGTGAAGTGAAATCGCACTGGGATTTCCGCACCTACGTCTTAGTCAAAGAAATTTAACAACTAGTTGCTGTCATAAAGGCCATACGAGCTGCTTTATTTGGGCACATATTTCCCCTGTGCTCCTATCGAATCCTAACTAAACCGGAGCGTTTTTAAGACGAGTGTGATCCACAGAACACTTACTTTGAATCCAGTAGAAAAAGAAATGATGCACAGATGATGAATTCGGGACCTAAAATGTCATTATTTCCTCCTTGTGTTGCTCGCTATCCCCTAATTCTTGCAATATGCCAAAGAACAGGTCCACTAGAAAAGCGAATCAGAACTGCAGTTACACTAAGATGTAATGTTACTGCGTTATAATGAGACGCAAAACACACACCTGTGTTTACGTTTCCTGCAAAAGCTTGTACACATTTTCAGTTTTTTCTTCATTGTGTGCCCTTTTAGTGTTAGATACGTTTCATCTCTGTGCTGTTTGTTGAAGCCGCAGCAATTTGACAGGAGCTAATGGCTGTCTAACCACCGGCTATGACAGCTCGAACTTGTTAGAATACCTACGGAAATGTCACAGAGGAACCAGGACTGTGATCTTTTTTTAATCCCCCTGCTCTAATGGATGGTGACGATAATGAAGGCAGAGACTGTTTTATTTCCTATAGCGTGGAGTCGGTGTCACAGATGTTTGCTACTTTCCAGTGCCACAGTGCCACCTAGTGGTTGACTAAATAGTTAAATGTTTCTGAGATTTGTCTGAGAACATAATGAGGGATGTGTTGGATGTTTTTTTTTTTTCCTGCTGGTCACTGTCCCTCTCGCTCTCATTTTTCTCAGACGAGCATGCTGAACAAGCACTTGAGCTCGCTAATGCCAGGTTTGTCAGCAAAGGTCTTCAGGACGTACAACGCCTCCATCACTCTACAGCAGCAGCTCAAAGAACTCACCAACAGTAAGCCACACACCGGCACATGAAAAACCCTTGGTATTTTGACATATTTCCCTTTTTTTTTTTTTTTTTGTAAGATTGAGTCAAGATACACTTGTGTCAGACATCAGTCGCCTTTTGCAGCAGTGGATTTGACTACACCTGCTGCTGTTCAACTCTGACTTTTAAGGTTCTTATTCAGAGACTGTGAAAGTGTCACTTTCTCTTTCCATCGCTCTGAAGTTCGAAGCCGATGTCTGGGTTGACATTGGGTTACTGTTCTTTGTGGATCTCCGAAACGAGGATTCCTGCAGCTCCTTTTTTAAAATCTCCTTAAATTCAGTTTTCTAGATATTCACTTCACTTTTAAGTGTACAGAACTATATCACAGGGCTTTACAGAATTAGTTGGATATGAAAACAGTCAAATAAACAGTAGTTCAAGGAAGTGGGTTAATGTCCCATGCACCCCCCCATCCTTGAACCGTTCTTCTTGGCAGGAAAAACTTCAAAAATCCAGTTGGGAAAAGAGAAACCTCAGGGAGACGGACAGACTGTAGATGCACCAGGACTGATGGACGTCCATTTGCAGATGTAGTTCCAGTCTGTAAAGATGCAGTGGGGTGGGTGGGGCATGAGGGGGTTCATCTAGTCAGAGGAGACAGGTGAGGGTGGGGGTGGGGGGGTCACAGGTGAGGACGGGGCACAGATGAGTGGCCTCAGATCCTGTCGTCATTGGGCCCCAGGCGGATACATCTGAAACAGAAGCCACTCCCCCAGAGTCCGACAACTTATTAAGTGGTCCTACATTTGACTTTGTAAAGACTTGATTGATAAAATCATTTTAGTTGAAATCATGGGAGTCAAAACCAGCCCACAGGGTGAATGTGTGCAAACAATGACACTGAAGATATTAACAGTCAAGTAGGTCAAACTCAATTTAGTTTCAAATTCCAACAATATTGTCTGTTTTCAATGTTCAACTGTGATCCACATATAATTATATTATTATAAATAAGTCAAAGCATAATATGGTTACACTTTCACTTATTTTTCACATTTGTCAGGTTATTTACATTTTTGTGAAAGTTGTACATGTAAAAACATTCCTAAATTAACTGTATGTTTTTTGCAATTAAAAACAGAAAAATGTGCAGTTCTCATTATTTATAGGTCGTTATGCTATTATTTTATCGGTCTGGTCCACTTAAGATCAAAGTTTTTCATGATTTTGTCAAAGTGAAACAAACACTAATGCTTTAAAGTCACTACACTGGACCTAATACTGTTTGTTTTATTATAAAATCTGAAAAACATAAACCTTCAGATTTATAGTGTAATGGTGTGTAGGGGGTGTACATTTCTGGTGTGATGTGGTATTTGTATAACTGGGGGTAAGTAACTTTCTTTCTGATGAATTACTAATTGAATACCGTCCGTCTCCAAAGAGTCTGACAATGTGGCAGAGAAGCTGCTGTCGTACAACCGAGCCAACAGGGCAGTTGCAATTCTGTGCAACCACCAGCGGGCGCCGCCAAAGACCTTTGAACAGTCCATGGCAAACCTGCAAACCAAAGTAAGAACAGCTGTGCAGCGACAAACACCACTGGGGTTTAACGGACCGTCATTAATCACATTAACAGTTTCCCTTGTGATGCATTTACAGGACATTGGTGTCGTTGTTTGCCTGTTTTTATACCGTTATTGCACTAAATAAAGATGCCTGTTTTGTACCTAATGTTTTCCTCCCAGATTGAAGCCAGAAAGGAGCAGCTGTCTCTGGCGAACTCTGAGCTGAAACAGGCCAAGAAAGAGGCCAAGTCCAAAGGCAGCTCAGATCCCAAACTGCAGACGTAAGTGTCACCAAGGGGCATCGAATATGAACACAAAGGCAGCGTTTTCATGTACAATAAATCAAACGACTGTAAGCGACTCCCAGTGAAGCGTCGACGCTTTGCTGTATGATTAATGGTCTGAAGACATAAAATATGATGGGAAAGCATGAATTTTACGTGTATACAGGTGTGCATCCTATTCCTAAATGCTCTTTGTACTGGAAAAACTCAACTTTAAGCACTGATCCACGTTTGTCAGTTATTTTTCAGTTCACGTCCCATACTCTGAAAACTATGTGGTTTTAGTTAATTAATGACTTCAAAGATCCAACTCACTGCCTCAGCGTGTGTTGTTTTTAACATTTCTGTTTATTTTATACTTTTGGAAGCTGTTCTGACGTCACTGCAGACAGTCATGCAAACCCATCAGGGGTGAAAGGTCACAGAGAAGCAAACCTTCAAGCACACCCCTCCCCCCTCGAAGAAACAAGTCTTATAATATCAGCTTTAAATGTGGATTTACAGAATTTGATGTGAATTTCATGTCTCTTTCCTGGTTTTTCACAACCTGGTGAACATGAACCTGTCTGCGTTGATTTATTGCCTGTGTTTCTGTCTGAATGATTATTTTAATTATTAAATGAATTAATCTTAGGCCACACCAATTTAATTTGCTGCTTCTCGGATTCGCCACTCTGATTTTTTTTTTTTTTTTTCATTTTCGAGAAAAAAAAATCCCATTGAAAACAATATATACTCTGAGAACCAATAAGAGAGCTTCTTTATGGTCACATGCTAGAGAATTCAAACCAAAGTAGTAAATGCAACACATACATTCAGTTAAAACAATGTCCTTTATTTGGAATCATAGTAATAGATCAAAGAAAGTGATTCAATGTATAAATGTTTGTCATGAAAAGCTGAAAACTAAAATAATCCTGTTATTCTTTATGTCATGTAAACCCCAAATCTTCATCCCAGACTTTTTGCAAAAACATTTTTTTTTTTTTTTTCACCCTGTCATTCCGAGAAGCAACAAATTAAATTGTTGTGGTCTTATAATACTAATATACTATACATTTTCAACTACTTAGTTATGCTTTGCTAAGGAATACTAGAAGTCTAATATCCTGTTGAGAGCCAGCAGCACACTTTTGTCCTCTGTAGAAGATGAGTTTCACAACTTTACATAAAAAAAAAAAAAAAAAATGCAGTCCATTGCAAAACACATTCCATTAAAAAAAAAATAAAGTATGTGGAAAAACTGATGCATCACACTGTTTCCAAGTAACAGGGTTCATACGGGTGCTTGAAAATGCTTGAGTTTTAGTTTAAGCACTTGCAATTATATAACTCTGTGATGTGATTTATTTCTTTATCTTTAATAACTCTGCCAGGTTAGACACCAAGCCAAAGCTACTTACAGACACCATACATTAGGAGGTTTTCTCACATAGACTCCAATTAAGTTTTTATTTTAATCTTTGTCTTGGTGCGAAAACGCCAAGTAGCTTCTCTTTTTTTGTATAAAACTTTTTGTTCTTTTAATTCTTAAACCTTTTCCTATTATGAAACAGAATTTTAGACGTTTATAGCATAATACAGCATCCATCATTGTGTACATAATAATCCCGAGTATATATAGTCCTGTAGATGTGTATTTTACACCAGTGATGAAGGTGATGTGCTGGGGAAAATTAGAAAATGACCCTTAAAAATGCTTGAAAAACTGTGTACAAACCCTGAATTCATGTAAAAAAGAAGCCAAAATCCTGACTCTCCTGGCAGTAAATAACGCTGTTTGACTCTCACTCCAACTCTACTGCCCTGGTGTATATTTTCTCCAGGCTGGTGGAGCGGAAGAAGGCAGCAGTGAAGCGCTGTGAGGAGCAGCTCCTGAAGATGGAGGTCCAGGCAACTGACAGAGAGGAGAACAAACAGATTGCACTGGGTACCTCGAAGCTCAACTATCTGGACCCACGCATCAGTGTGGCCTGGTGAGTTAAAAATAACACGGACTCAATAACCCCCGATGGAAACACGCAAGTACAGTCTGGCTGATATAATACGTGTAGACTGTGTTTTCAAATGGCCTTTATCAAAGTAGAAATAATTGGATCAGACAGCAAAGTGAAGTACCACCACGCCTGTGCATTTCTGGAAAATAAATAAATAAATAAATACAGGTAGTCCTCGGGTTACGAATGAGTTCTGTTCCATCGCTGTTGATGTAACCCGATTTTCCGCATAAGTCAGAATTAACCCTTTAGTACCCCTAAATCTCAAAGTAACTATCCAAATACATGTATTATACTTCATATTAATAAAATAAAGTAAAAGAAAAAAAAAAGATACTGTACTTAATGTGCGTATACAGTGCATATGTACAGTAATGGCGGACAAGACTCCGGCGTCGTAAAGTCAAAATATCGTAAATCGGGCACGTCGTAACCTGAGGACTACCTGTATATATGTGTATATACATATATATAAATATCAGGGTTCCCACGGGTGCTTGAATTCCTTGAAAATGCTTTAAATTTCAGTTGTGTTTTCAAGGTTGTGAAAATGCTTGAATTTCTTGTGAAGTGCTTGAAAATGCTTGAAATTTAAGGGGAGTCTAACTCAATAAACCAAATAAGAGAAATAAAACAAAAAACGTTCACCCCCGCCCCCTTCCATGACCCTCATCCTGACATGGGCAAACACAACTAGTAGGCTACCGTTAAAATGTGCTGGAAAAATTGACAATTTGGTGCTGGAAGGTGCTTGAAAAGTGCTTGAATTTGTTCTTGCAAAAAGGGTGGGAACCCTGACATATACATATCCTGATGGTAACCTTTGGAAGTTGTTTTTCCATCATTGATATGAGTTTCTACTATCCTACTCACAAGACCATAATAATAAACACAAGGCAAATTGTTCACAAATCATGTTGCTTTATATAATAACAGACATGAGAAATGTTGTGAGAACCTTTTTTTTTTCTACTCTGGCTTCAAAAACACACTGAAACAAGAAACTTTCAGACAGTATCATCATGCATAATATAATGTACAGAAAAATAGAATCAGTGAAATGATCGTAGTTAATACCTGTGTACTTAAAGTTAGTTTCTATTAAATTATATAGAATTTATAATGTCAGTGTTATCATTTCCTAAATACCTTATGTTAGTTTCTCTTCTTTTGCATATCAGCTCTAAAGGTACGTAATGGCTCCTGATAGTCATTTTGTGTTCTACTCCAGCTTTGTTTCTATAGTATGGATATTGTAGCTGGTGTTACATATCAGCTAAGATGCAGGAATTATTTGAGGAGTTGCTAAGTATTGGTTTTTTTTTGCATCCTCGTCCTTAAATGTGTTCAGGTGTAAGAACATGGAGGTACCCATAGAAAAGATCTACAACAAAAGCCAAAGGGATAAGTTCGCCTGGGCCATCGACATGACGGAAGCAGACTTCGAGTTCTAACTCCATGTCCGTAAAAGCTCCAGTGTCCAAGACATCATGCAACGTACCCGTTCTCATCGTATGGTACTTTAAACATTCTATTCCTACTACGTTCTAGCCTACCGATCATGTACTTAAAATGAGACTGTGTGACATGATGAAAGTCTGCCCTTGTCAAACATTGTTTTATTTACAGCTGTGCACTTATGTTGAAGCTTTTTTTGTGTTTTTTGGCACATTATTTAGTCAACCGCTCTTTATTTGTTTGTGCATTTTGTGTTTGCATTAACTTGAATAAAGGTTCCAACTCTGCAATGAAAATATAAAACCTTGGTCACAAATTTGTCTGAACATTACGCAGACGTCTTAAGCCTCATCCGAGAACCAAAAAAAATTGGAAATTCAACACGTGAGCGATTTTACAACTTTGTGTGAGTCGTCCACACCTCTTATAGGACACGTCTGTAATGAATTGAATTATTTCTCAGCTGAGTTTTTGGTCGAAGTCTTTCACACTTCAAACAGCTGGTGGTACAAGTGGCATTCATCATGTTTATGCAGCTTTGACAGTTTTATCAAGTTGGTATTTGTTGAATCTGTGGCATGCTTGTAAAAGATCACCGTACCAAAAAAAAACACAATGATGTTGTTTGAAGTCCACTGTTACATACTTGGAATCTCTTTTTCTTCTACTTACAGACATTGGATTGTTATAGAAAATCAATGTCCAACTTTTTCAGCTTAGCCACTCGGATTCAATTATGCAAAACCATATTTGTTAAAAAAAAAAAAAAACAAAAACCATGCAACACAGATGATCCATAAATTAGCATCTAAATTACAGCTCTATTTTGAAAAAATACCTAACTTTTAAGCACCGCAGAGATACGATTTATAGAAAAGAAGTTACTCAGCACCTGGCCAAATATTTATTATTTAATAGGTGACAAACAGCATTGTATTAAATAGGTTTCATCGAACAAAATCTGTTAGAACTGGAATGCATCCCACACCTTGTTAGTAACAGTGGTGCTCTTAAAAAACAAACAAAAAAAACCAAAACACTGCAGTCTTCAGGTGTTTACTATACCTACTTCCTCATGTTGGGAGGGATGGAGGTTCTACTGGCCTGTTTGTTTTCCAGTTGTACGTGTCAGCACAGGCTGGTGGGGGTTTGGGTGTTTGTGTGGGGGGGGGTCTCTTCCACGTCAGCCATCACTTCGTGGGATTTAATTAATTACAATACAAGATGGCAGCAAAATAACCTCCGGGTTGACGCACAAAATCCATAAGCTGCGTTCCCGCTCAAGCATTTTTAGGGTTCAGAAGGGTGTAATTCACACTAGTCTAACTTACAAATAACGTCCAACTTTTCAAGTCATTACATAACTGTAACTGTTTATCACAATATTCAATATATAAAAAAAGCATTTCACACAACAACACACCAAATCAATAGAAGTCATTTTCAGAATGGAAACCTCTCCCGCTCCTGAATATAGGACCGACTTCACATCTTGTTACTTAGGAACCTGTAAGGACAGACGAGAAAATCCAGGTTGTGTTAAAATGGATAAAAGTGAAGGAATAAAAATGTTCAAATTAACATGAAACCATAACCAGTTCTTCAGGTTACAGGTTCTATGACTGCTGTAACAGAAAGGTTTGCTAATAAAACAAATGCTTTATGTAGGAAATGTAGCTGGAAAAAAACGCTTAGATTTACAAGTATATTTATTGTTTAATTTCTGCCTTAAAAACTCAAAAACTCCCTGCCTTCAGTAACTAATCTCATGAGACGTTTTGACATTCATGGTGCATTAGATACAAAAAAACAGAAAAAGGAAAAACCTTTCAAGTGCACATAGGTTTTGTGTCAATGAATGAAACTGCTCATGTACACCATGACCCACTTGACCAACTTCAAGTGAGCTACATGAAAATAGTTCAAACACTAAAAATATGGGCGGTACCTGTTATACTGTATATAAAACAACAGGACAATATAAGAAAGTAGGCAGGTATGATTCTCACAGACAGATGTTCATTAGTTTTAAACATCTTTCACACAGAGGGTTGACCTGTTTTTCTTCCGGATTTCATTCTCACCTTCATTATGAGCCTTGACCCTCTTTAGCCTTTTCTGGCGTTCCCTCGATCTCTTCAACACCGGCCTGGGTCATCAGATCTGCAATGTTCTTCTCTAAATCATCGATGCGTGTGCTCATCTCATCGAGTGGAGGAGCAGTTAAGGCACATACAGTAAATATGAGTGTCTGCTGTTAGTGCTCAGCAGGTGAATAATATCTGGGTCAGACAATTTATCAAAATTGTGGCTATAAAAGGAAATGCATGGGGGTGAAACAAGAAATGTTGCACAATATAGTCTTACATTTCAACTAGATTAAAAACTAAAATGCCCTTTATCGAATAAACATTGCTCATTGCTGTCATTTTAAATCTGAGTTTGGATATTCCTCCCGATGATCTGGTCTGACATGGTCTGGAACTTGTCCTGCATCTGTTGCAGCAGCGTCTGGACCTATTCAACAACACAGAAACCAAAGGAGAAATCAGAAGAATGAATCATCTGAAAAAAAAAAAAAAGGAATGAATCATCTGCTCAGACTGGTTCACTCAAGAAAGTTATCATCAATAACATGTACCATGTTTGACTTATGGATGAATCTCAGTTTCATATGTAAAGCTACTGTCAGTGGAGCAAAGTCCAACAGTAAAACCAACGCATGCATCCTATGGTAACAGAAGTTTTTAGTTTCCTTGACAACAATGTAAGAGCACAGTAACCATGGGAGCCTAGTCTTTAACTCTCCAGCACATCTGTAAAACAGTGAAACCACCAGAAAACCAAAGTATCAATAACTGTTCTGCAAAACTATACACTGGTACATTGTACATTAACCTACACACATTTGTAATTTTCATTTAAAAACATACCAGCCTGCAATATTCAGTAATTAATAACAGCTGTTCTGAGGGTCAGAAAAAAAATATACATTTACTTTGGTGTAACATACAAGTTTAACCAAATAAGATGCACGATTTACTTCATACAACAGACACAAAACTTTTAACAGCCCATGACAATAAGGTTTTAACGCCGCAGTGTGTTGTAAGGACAGTAAGTAAAGGATGGATGCGTGGGAGGGTACCGGTCTCCATAACAACCCTCAGAAACATCAACTACTTAACAACATGCAGAATAACAATGTGAAGTCGACTGGTATATGCACCAAAATTAACTTAATTTAAGTATAACACACATTGTTAAGTACTATGGAGGCGCTAACTTAAAATAAGTAATCGGTACAGCTGAAATAGTCTGTGCAGATACATTACACTTAAGTATTACTTAATCTATACGAATGCAATGCTATGCGGATTTATGGCTTGCTATAATCATCTCATTTACAACACTTACATTGACCATTACATAACGTATTGACGGTGGTTAAACCACACCGTTCTCCCTATACTATACAGCTCAAACACACTAAAACAGCGGAGGCATTTTACAAGAGACAAACACAGACGTGATAACTATTAAAGACGTGCCAAATTAAATCTGTCGGCAGCTCGCTAATATGCTAACGCTCACGCTAGCATTAGCTACATCAGCTAACATTAGCATACCACAATCACGACTCACCACATTAGTAAGATCTTGCACCGATTTGGGGTCTGTTTCAGCCATGGTTTAGTGTATACGATTATCAACGCGTAAAAAGTATAGAATTAAACCTGCCAATCGTTTTTCGGACTGCTTTGTAACTGGTCTAAAGAGATAGTAGTCCCTCGTACCACCCACCGCACAGTCAGCTGTTCGACAACAATGAAGATATCGCGAGAAGCTAGGTGACGGTGCAATGACATATGGGTAACTGAGTTTTATCGAGATAACATTTACAGTACCCTGCAGTTTTTTTGTGGTCTGAGGAAAACCTGGCTTGGCACACATGAGCAGCGTTTTGTTCCTCAGGCTATGCTATTTTACTTCCGAATTAATGCCTTGCATGTTGTATTCTTTAGTTTAATGCTAGCGAAAATAAATAACAACAGTTGATGTACATGTGAGCGCGTGTGAATGTGTGTGTGTGTGTGTATATATATATACATATGTGCGCGTGCCAGGTCCTCCTGTTCTCTTGAGAGCGAGTTTGGATTTCTAAGTTGGAGCTGCTGAGGAACACATGTGTTT
This sequence comes from Maxillicosta whitleyi, assembly GCA_029822895.1. Taxonomy (NCBI): domain Eukaryota; kingdom Metazoa; phylum Chordata; class Actinopteri; order Perciformes; family Neosebastidae; genus Maxillicosta; species Maxillicosta whitleyi. The sequence goes on from JAPSES010000249.1 coordinate 13,374,458, forward strand.
TTACGCGAAACATTGGTGTGTGTATACGGTTTGTGAAAAAAAAGGAAAAGGAAAGTGAAAAGTGACAGGTAAGCGCCAAGTTACAAGATGTTGCGCCTTAACCGGATTCTGTAGTTTTAAAGCCCTCATAAGTCGCTTTATTTAAGACTGAAATTAACAGTTATTAGAATGACAGGAAAACCGCGTATGATACAGCTGATAATTCTGTAGTGCAAACTCTCAACATTGGCTGTAACGTAGTAATAAGCCGTTTTCTTAGTCTTTATTACTGGTAGTTGCTGAAGCCCGGTAGCCAAAATTGATGTGTTGAAGTTTGAGCATGCCATGGCCCAACCCCACGGAGCTATGTTCTGCTTACATAACAGAGCCTGTTCTCTGTTCTGTTGGTGGCCACTGTCAATTCATTTAACCAGGGGTGCAGGAAGTACTGAAGTTTAGTATTTAAGTCAAATTATCAAGTTAAAGTACCAATACCCAGCAAAATATTTACTCAAGTGAAAGTAAAAGTACTACATCAAGAATCTTACTTAAGTAAAAGTACTAAATACTTCCTTTAAAATGTACCTTAAAGTATAAATGTCCAAGTACTCACACAATATCAGTCTGTGGATAAAGAATGTAGACATACTTATTAATGCCTCTGCCAATGTCACTGCTCAGTGTCATAACTATATTATGTGGATTTAACAGATTGGTGTCAATATTGTGTGTGTGATTTTTCATGTAAGATTTAGATGAAAAGTAAAAAAAAAAAAATTTATACAAAAATATGTTCATATAATGTAACAGCATCACTTTCCAAAATGTAAGTAGGAAGTACAGATAACTGTAACAAGATGCACTGAAGTGAAAGCGAAAGTATGCATTATTATTTTTATTGAAGTAATGTACAAATACAAAAAAAAAGAAACTACTGTACAAGTACAGTAACGAAATAAAAATACTTTGTTACATTCCACCACTGAATTTAGTCAATAGTGGTGACATGAATGTAAGGCTTATACTGGCTCTACAGTCATGGTTTACTCAGCAGGCACATGACAACAGCTGAGCTTTCCTTGGTTTATAATGTATTAGTAATGTTTAACCCTGGGATACTTGTAAAAAAAAAAAAAAAAAAAAGTCTCAAGGATAGTTCTACAGGTTGTGTTCCCTTTACATTAAGTTTTATATTCACTGCAGATTTCATTTGTCATTTGAAGTTATAACTTGATTTTGCCTGCACTAAACACATCTGCTTGGCTCTGTCCTTCAAAGCACTGAGATCTTGGATGAAGCGATGCTGTCCCTATACCCCTCCTTAACCCATAGAACACCCAGTGCTACTTTAGCGGCAGTTCCCAAATGGATTTTTTTTTTTATCTCTATTTAACCTTTCTTAAGTGATTTCAGTGTGAATCATTAATTTTCCTGTATTTAATTCACTGATCATGTAGATTTTCATAAAAGCTCAGAGTTAATTTAAATCAGAAAAAAAACGAAACAAGTTATTTTTCAGCAAAAAATATCATTGACTAAACATTAAAACAAATGTTTGCATTTTCTGTCATTGCCCAAACTCCATTGGTTTTACTGGTAAATCAATGTTGTAGAGCAGGGGTGTCAAATTCATTTTAGTTCAGGGGCCAAATTAAATCTGAAGTGAAATAATAACATAATAATATAGAAATCATATCAACTCCAAACTTTACTCTACGTTTTAGAGTGAGAAAAGTAAAATTATGCAATGAAAACATTTACCGTGTCCTTTAAAACAATGTGAATAACATGAACAAATTGGCATTTATTAAGAAAACTAAGTGTAATTGTAATAATATTGTCTCAGTTTATCATTTACACATGTACATTATAAACATATACAGATCGCAGTGGATCAACAAATACATAAAACATTTAAAATCAGACAAAAATATTGGTAAAATTGCACTTAAGACATTTGAAAAATGTTTATATTTGTTTAGGTTAATTGTGTTTTTGTGAAATGATTCCGTAAAATGACATGAAAATGTTTACATTTACAAAGACAGAAATATGTAGTTGTGAGTATTTACAGTTTTTTTTGTTTTTTTTTTTATAGTACTTTACGGATTTGACCCACTTTAGATTAAATTGGTCTGTATATAGAACTTGAACTAAAATTATTAATAGCTTACATTTAAGCTTTCCGGGCCGCATGTTTGACACCTGTGTTGTAGAGGATGACTGTGTTTCCATGGTCACTCTGAACGTCCAAATAGGTCGTATCTGATGACCATGAAAAGATGACAAACTACATTTTACACCAATTATTTACATGCGTTGATAGGATTAGTGGATCAACAGGTACTAAACATTTTATATATTGTATGTGGTTTTGGTCTATGGTGTGTGTTTGGGTCTTTATGGGTTAAAGGTGACTTATGTGAAATAACAGATGTTGACCAGGTAGAAAAATGAAATGAAACCTGTTCTTCATCTTGATGACTCTCACACTGATTTTCAGTGATATTACAGGTTTGTGCATTGCAGTGTTTGGGTATTATCAGCAATCAAACTCTGAAAAGATAGAAAGTCATAACAGAGAACCTGTTGTTGAGGTTCCAAGCCCACTGTTGACAGGCTGGTTCTTAAGCTCCGTGGAGTGACATGTCAGCTGACACTTATTATTGCTTAGTAGTATGACAAAAACATGCTAAGGTTTAACAATAACACGCCGTACTATCTCTGAAGTGGCATAGCACAACTAACAAGAGTCATACCTCACCAACTTCCTGTACTTCTCACTGTTTGTTCAGAATTTGTAGGTCACAGTTTTGTGGACGTAAACATTCTTAACGTGCCTACAGGAACGGAGCTGGTGATCTGTAACAGAAAATCAGTCAGTCTTATAGTTAATTCTTTAAGTGGTTGAAGAAGGAAAGGGAATGACTGTCACTTAGGGTGTTTTAAAAACGTGATAACTGGGAGTATTCAGATAATTGTAATCATCAGACCTGACTCGTTGACATGCGCTTAAGAAATGTGATAGGTCTAATCCTGGTTTAGACGCTCCGGGCCATTATTGGATTTATTTTTATACACAGTGATGGTAGACTCAAACTTAATGCTATTGTCTTCTACTCGTGTGTGTCTACATACCTTTGGTTTTCTATGATTTGAATTGTGTTTACACAGGCACAGATGTAAAAAAAAAACAAAAAACAACAATAAAATAAACCAGATTAACCTGTATACATGCAGGAAGACATCAGAGTACTACGGAGAAAACTATGTGTGTTAATTCAATCTCTAAAATCTTAATATCTCCAATGTCATCGTACCGTGTACGTGGTTGTGCAATGATGACAAAGATTTATCTTATCTCATAGTCAGATAAAGCATATCAGATTATGCCGTTTACATGATCCTTTGAATAATCCAATAACTCAAGAAATCTGATAATCATTGGAGTATTAGTGCATGTAAACGGGCTCATTGTCTGTCTGGCAATTTATGTCATTATCTTGTCATGATTCCCTATAAATACCAGGTTAAACACCAGTACTTAAAATATTAGATGACCTGAACTGGGGTTGTAATATAGATGGGGTGGTTTATTACCCCGCCCCCTTAGGAGAGAGGCAAGGGTTATTGTTTTTGGTTTGGTTTGGTGTGTTTCTTTGTTTGTTCACATTCTAACACCAAAACTATGTGTTGAATTCACACCAAATTGGGTTTATAGATTGCCAGTGACCCAGAACAGATCTGATTACATTTTGGGAAAAGTAGGTCAGAGCTCAAATTCTCTATGGGTTTCCTTTTATCTTTTTTTTTTTTTACTTATAATGTTTGTAAAAACATGCATTTTGTTTTAATTTTCTTCAAACGTGGCACATATATGGAAGTAAATGATACGCTGACATCAGCACATGCATAGACACGATGACATCAGCTGGATCGATGCCAAAATAAGCTACAATATGCGCGAGGGGCGGGGTTTGTCGTGCCTGGAACCACTTGTTTATAATTTGTGTTAAACTTTAACAGCCAGTTAAAAACTTTAGTAGTAGTTGTGAAACACACTTGCATTGGGACTTGTTATCTCCACACAGCTTATGTCCCACTGTGGCAACATGTGCTGACACCTCCCATCCATGATGCCCCAGCCATGGCCCCAATACTCGTCTGTCATATCTGCCTTCACTTGCTGCTGGCTATCTAACCTTCATGGGCTTTTCTCCACCTCCCTTTTTGTAAGATAGTTTCAGGTCTTTGACTTCAATTCCCTACCTGTCATCTCCACCATGCTGAGAGCCCACCCGTTTATCACTATGCAATTAATGGAAGAAGTTAGGCTAAAAGAAATGACAATTTTACAACTTTACTTTCAAAATGTTATCACACTTTTTCTAACAGTATTACAATTTTGGAATAGTAAAGTATTTTGACTGTCTATATATGTCACACATTAAAATATGGTATTAAAGGGATACAATTTTAATTATAACAGCAAAATTTTCTTCAGTATCTAACATTTTTTTCTTAACTATGTGATATAATTTCAATGATTAGGTAGAAAAAAAGCCTAATCCCTTGTAGAAAATAGCAATTTGTCGGTGTAGCGTCAAATCTGTTTCACCTGCAAAGAAGAATAATAGAAAACATTAGAACCAGAACAACATGATTAGAACATTTTATTGCTTACAGACATCTAGTTCTGCATCAGATTTCTGAAATATTCCTCATGTTCCATCTATAAACCATCACCCAGTCTCTACAACTTTTATTTAGAATATCATCTGACATAAGAATTATTATTGTGATAATATTTCCAGTCATGTGACCTAGCCCTAAAACCCTCAGGAACAAAGCCGAGGTATTTTCAGAAATGTGAAAGTGAATTCTTAAAGTATACTTATGTTAGTGCTGTTGTCCTGGGTCAGCAGTGACAGTGGTTTAACGCAGGAAAAAATAAACCACAACATGCCTTCAACAAACACATGCCTTGTAATTTTCAATTGTGTTGATTTTAGACCATGGCAGTGACCTGTGTCTGTCTCATAACCTACACAGGTGCCTTTGGTTGACTTGCTGGACTCCCCTTAAGTGCCTTGTGCATAATGGATACAGAGGTGGGTCTGCAGGAGGAAGACATGGAGGCCTCGTGGATGCTGCTGTCATGGATGGCGTCCTGCTTCATGGTGTTTGGGGGATCCTTGCCTTATGTGCCGCAATACCAGGAGATCTTAAAGAGCAGCAACACTGAAGGCTTCTCCACCAGAGTCTGTCTGGTTCTGCTTTTAGCCAACATCCTGCGCATCTTCTTCTGGTGAGGATGAGGTGGACGTACAGATAGTCCTCGGGTTATGAACGAGTTCCGTTCCTACGCTATCGACCAAACCTGAATTTCTACGGAAATCGGAATGAACCCTTTAGTACCCCTAAATACCCCCTAAATCTCTACATAACTATCCAAATACATGTATTATACTTCATATTAATTAAACAAAGTAAAAAACAATATACTGTACTTACTGTATGTACAGTAATGGCGGACGAGACTCCGGCATCGTAAAGTCGAAATAACGTAAGTCGGGTACGTCGTAACTCGAGGACTACCTGTATTCATTAAACATATTTTTTTTATTCTGCCATTATTATTCTCACGTACACTTTCTTGCTTCATTGCTTTCTTCAGAAGGCAGGCAGGTGTCTCACGTAAACTCCTGATCACAGATTCTAATGCGTTGTAACTTATCTGTTGTTTTGCAGGATAGGGAAGCAATTTGAGCTGACCCTGCTGGTCCAGAGCATTGTGATGATCCTCACCATGTTTGCCATGCTGCATCTCTGCTGCTCAGTCCAAAACACCAACCGAGTCAGCACCAGGCAACACAGACTTTCAGGTACCCAGCCATTTAATGCATGTTATGAGACATTTTCACCAACCACCCAATGAAAACAGACACACTCACATAATCACATAAAGTAATTAGACTTAGACTTAAGCCACTTTCATGCAGAGAATCCCACCTTTTTAACTCCACTGATTAATTTACACAGCTACGGCAAAGGAGTAACAGAGGTGAGACATTCTGGACTTTTACACAGTGGACCTGCATTTCAGAATGAAAGGGGGCGGTGATATAGTGCAGCCTATAGTGTTGACGTATAACTTGTGTGTCAGAAATTCCCCGAGCATAGCAGTGTTGCTAACCTCTCCAGCTTTCACTACTCCACAAATGTTAGCGTGGATAGAGTCCTCGGAACAAAGTGACAACAGCTCGTGGACCTCGGTGTCTCCCCTGTTCGACATCTTTCTGGTCATTTGATATGTTTGTTTACTGCACACAGCCTGCGCTCACTATTAAATCCTCCTTGTGTGGGGGTCGCACACGCAATACGTCATCAAAACAACACCTTGGTTGTGGAATGAGGCGTTACGGAGCCATGATAAAGGTGGAACCAAATGATCCCACCATTTAGTTTTTCGCAGATGTTGTTTTGAAGTAAAGGCAAAATATTCCCGTAACAGAAGTTTTGTGTAAAAGGGGCTTTAGACTCATTTATTTGTCATTCCAGATTTTACATCAAAAATGAAATTCCAATGCAGTTGGCTCGGCAGGCAGCAGCATTAAGCGCAAACAAGCACTATATATACACTAGATAGGAAAAATATATATATTAAAAATGAGAGAATATAGAAGTTAGAATAAATATGGATATAAAAACTATGTAAGTATGAAAAAAAACCTATATTCCTTTGATTAAAAAGAAAATAATTTACAATATTGAATAACTGCACAGTTATATTGTTTGTTGGAACAGTCCTGTGTAAGTGTGGGTGTGTGTGTGTGTGTGTGAGGGAGGAGGGGGGTATTCTGTTGAGTTGAGCAGTCCTATACTATGTGGAATTACAAGTAGTAAGTGTCATAGTCAGCATACCTCTTTACTGTGTCTGTGGTTTAGACATCAACTCACACTTCTTACCAAAAGAGGGGGCCATTGGTAAAGCTTTGATGGCACAGCCGCTCTTTTCACAATACCTCACTTGTGTCAGTCACCTACAAATATTCTCCATTACTCTTTTTCATTGCCCCTTGTCTTTACTAGATGGTTAATTTTGGCTCCTTGTGTCTAGATGTTCCAGTCACTAGTGTACACTGATGATGGGAAACCTTGAAGGGTCATAAACATAACGTTGCTGTCGATATTAGGATATTTAAGAAAGTGCAAGGCAAAGCACATATGTCCTATAGATGTATTATTTGTCATGCTAAACGTGCAGGGGATCGGTCTGTTCTTTGTGTGGTGTAGAAGGAGGAAGTGGATGAGATATTGGTGCAAAGTAAGGGGAAATTGGAGAGGGGATGAAGAGGGCTAAGATTACACAAACCAATATCAGTATCCACTGCGCATTATGTGTGTGTATGTGTGTGAAAGTGTTGGTAGAGGCTGCAAACGCCACTGTAGACGGCCCATCTGAGATTGTTTTCAGGGTCACACTTTATAGAACACCGTCTTTTATTGGTAATTGTGGGGTTTTTTTTGTTTTTTTTTTTACAGGTGCTCGAGTTGATTGCTTTTGCAAATGGGCTGACGTAAAGTCAATCCGAGTGGGGTTTTTACTACATATGGAGCTGAAACTGAGCGACGAAACACTAGGAATATGCAGAATACATGCATGCAGGACACACAAGTTACAATAACTGTTTGATTTTCGTGTTGATTGATGTCTGAAGGATGAGAATTTGACATACCTTGGTTTTGTTTTGCTGACAGTGGTAATAGGGTTGATTGAGTAAATCAAGATGGAAGATGAGAGTAATGATCTGCTTTATCTTAGGCATCTGTGCTTCTCTTGTCTCAACGCAGCGAGCTATTACTCATCCTCAAGGCCCACGCTTAAACTTTTTTCACAGCGAGTGAAATAATTTATGACAACTGGTGGTGGGCTGTCTGTTTTCTCTGAGGGTAGATGATTGTCATGGGCTTCGTATCTATCCGAGCTCGGTATTTGTACATATTTTAGCGTTTTAGTTAGAGTTGCCTGCGAGGAAACACGTGTGTGTGTGTGTGTGTGTGTGTGTGACGCAGCTCAGGATCAAATGTTCATGCTGACAGAGTGCGCAACTTTGTCCGTTATGACCCCCAGTTGCTAAAATGCAACATGACCACTCTCTCTCAGAGACACCCCTCCCCTCCCTGAAGGGTATGCCCGAGGTCTGGTTTCACAGATGGGGGGGATGGAGGGGTCAGGACAGGAATAGATCAGAACAGCCCTTTACCCCAACTGTCCAGTCCTCCCACCATCCCTCCTGTTAAGTCTTTCCAGCAGAACAGGGTCGTTTCGCTGCAGTTTAGTCCCTCCTCCCTAAGATGCGCATTGGCATGATTTCTCAATATGTGACTATTTTTAAGAATCCTTCACGCTGAGCATTTTTTCACCCCCCCCACCTCTCCACCCAGCATCCCTTTCCGCTCTCAATCCTCTTCTTCTTCTTCGTCCTCACTCCTTTTTACGCCACTTTCCTCAAATGTCCTCTTCCCTCGTCTCGTCGTTCTGCTCATTTTTCATCCTCTTCTTTCCCTTGACTTCACTTTTCAAGCGCGACACATGAGAATGCCAAGTCCATGTGTGCCATTCCAGGGTCAGCCATGATCTTACTGTACGTCTGCCAGCGACCGTCCCCCACATACTGGCCTCATTTTCTGCTTCTTAAAAGACCCGCATCGTAGCCTTATACCTGTTATGTTTTCTTATTGCTGATGGCGCTGTTTTCTCCAAGCCTCCATCTGTCCTGGTTGACTTTTTGAAATTTGAGAAGGCACATTTTTCCATATATTTTCCTTATTTCAGTGATGTACTAATCTTTGAAGTAGCGGGTTCAATGTGTTCCTGATGATTTTTTGGCATGCTGTAAAACCGAAAGGAGAGCAGTGTCCGACCTATGAAAAAGAGTCTGTGGTGCCAAATTTAGGTTTAAGTAATATTTTATACTCAGTGATGCAGTTTATGGCTCAAATATGTATTGGCAACAGTGCAAAAATGACATTAAAATGTTGTCATGTTATCTGCTTTAGAGGTCAAACGCAAACTGATCTCAGATGTTGTTTTTTATTATTTTTTTTATTAGTCCAGACCATTAGTTTTTTTCTTTGTTGTGGACTTTGGTATTGTGGCAATTATAGGGTTTGGTGTTTTCTGTTATGTGCTATCAAAATTTAGCATCTTAATGTAGTTGACTGGTAGCTTTATGCTATGTATGAAAAACCAGTGTGAAAACTTGCACATTTACTGCACCTAAGGGAGGATGAAATCATGCAATACAGGAGAAACATCAGCTGATATCAATAAGTTGAAAAGGCAGTGTTTCCTTTCTCTACAGCATTACTTTAAATAAGTAAAGGTCGAGAGAAAATCAACATAATTAGTCCAGAATTGAATTTTCGAGCTGGGTCACCTTCATTAATGAGCTGGAGAGGAGTGTGCGTTGGAGGATTTCCCTTTTCTTTATGTGTGTTTGTTGGTTTGCATGACCTTGGCTTTTTTAGTTTAAACAAAGTCTTTAAGTATAGCTTTTTTTTTAATACTTCAAGCTGTATTAATACAGTGTTATTAAATTATATACCTAGTTTATTTATGAAAAAAAAAACTTGGCTCAAAGATAATGTGTCATTAGCTCAAAAGTGCTCTAATCTCTTTAGAAAAGGTCTTTTGTTATGATGAATAAAATTGTATGTAAGCTGATTTGGAGACTAAAAGTGGAGGCCGTGCTGCAGTTGCAGAGTCTTTGTAATGGTCTCTACATAGAGCTGACTCAGAGGTATGACTTTGCAATGACTTCCAGTGGCGGCCCCAGGGTGCCACATTAACAGTCCTGGCCTTATGATACAGGGATTGGGAGGCAGATAGAGGGGCGAGGGGAAAGACTATGTTCAAAGACAAATGTGACCTGAGGCTAAGAGTTAGGCTTGGTGCAGTGAAAGTGCAGAGTAACATTGAAAAAGTGAAAATAGAAAATGCAAGGACTTAGGAAACGTTCAGTGAAGGCATTTAATAGCGTTCTCACCATGTGTACTGTTCAACGGAAACTCGGGTTAAATATTTAGTAGAATTTAATGGACTTCAGAAATAAGTTGGAGCAGCTCTGAGGTTCCTGTATGTCCAGTTAAAAGAGGAACAACATCTTCCTCTACTGGTTGGACTGGGTATGAATCTAAACTGAGTAGTGAAACATCTGAATGATCTCACCTCAGATGTTTTAATTTGCATTCTGTGCATGAAGTTTATATTCTGTACATCTATTCAGCCAACGCTCTCCGCTCTCGCCTACAACACCACTCTGACTCACTGAGGTAAGAGTCCACATTCCTATTTAACGTCCTGCTTGTGTGAGCCAGGAAGAGCTTACCAGCCTCATAAACAGAGGAAGAGATGGGCCTCTTGATAGCTGGTATTGACCCCTCGGTCATCCTTAAAACCATCCGCGCTCAAGTGGTGAAAGTAATTTCAATTTGTATGAGATAACCTCTTCAGGAGAGGTTAGACAAAGCAGACTTTGGAGGCATGATGAGAATTATTTAAAGGTGTGCCCAGATAGATCTTAATCCAGTGAGCTCTGACTCTGTCTTCATTTGCTCATCGACAACAACTGAGCTCATATACTGTTTGCCGCAACTTATTGCCTCATAAATCCACAGAGTTTCTGTCTCACACAGGGACACAGTCATGTTTCTGCAAGTAGTGGCTGCCATAAACAGCTGAAAAATGTCTATAATAACAAATTATTTGATTTTTATTATTAGATATTGTACATTTCGGATTAAATAACAAGTAAATTATTACTGCAGCAGGCTCAGTGACAACATGAGGGATGCTGTACTGCGTTGTACTCACATCTGGAGGTGAGATCTATGTCATTGTTCTGTCAGTTGTTCATTAGCGCCGCAGAGGAGGTTATGTTTTTGCCGGCGTTTGTTTGTTTGTTTGTCTGTCTGTTTGTGTGTGACGTAACTCAAAAAGTTAAGAATGGATTTTGATGTAATTTTCAGGATTTGTTCCCAATGGCACAAGGAAGAAATGATTAACTTTTGGGGGTGATCCGGAAGAAATCCTGGATTCTGGATC
>JAPSES010000249.1:13385646-13399349 GCA_029822895.1 Maxillicosta whitleyi
AGATTGATAATAGTCTTTCTATAGGAATTGATACAAAGGCTTTTAAATTTATGACATTTTGAATTTACTACCTTATGAATCTCTTTAATTTTACCTTTAAATACACAAGGGTCAAACTGAGTGTACAGATTAGACTATGCACAGGAACAGGTTATTATCTTAATCTGGCTTTTCTCAGTGAAAATGAATCAACTTCAATGTCACAACTTTTTAATTGCTTTGACTCTTCCAAAAAATTTATTTTTTGGGCGGTTGAAAACATGTTGGGCATATAATTAATTAGTTGAAATCGAGAAACCTTAAATCTAACAGCTCTGGTTTCATGTTTCTGTCATGACCGTGAACCTGGTTGACTTGTTTAATTAATAGCCAGCATGGTGGTGCAGTCACCTCACATCAAGGAGGTCCTGGGTTGTATTCCAGCCTTTCTCTACATCTCTGCTTTCTACGTGGAGTTTGCATTCTACCCATGTCTGCGTGGGTTCTCTCTTGGTATTTCAGCTTCCTCGCGCCGTCCAAAGACATGCACTCGATAGGTTAGTTAGTCTGAATCACTCATAGGTGTGGATATAAGAATAGATGGTTGTTCATCTCTATATCTTCTTTTACACTGCACTTCTGTTATGAGAATATTTCATCTTTATTCTCGGAATGACATCTTTGTAACGCCTCTGGAGCTAGTCACAGAGCTGTGATAAAGGTGGCTTCATGATTCCGAAACTGTACAGTGCTTAACAAATGTATTCTCCCACCACCACCCAGTATAAGGTGTTTCCCACTGCTGTCATAATTTAACAGTATTTCTGTTTTACCTAAATATCTTTTTTATGTTTCTATAACGGTTAATCCACCAGTAAATGCAAGATTTTGTCAAAACCATATATTTAATGCTAAAATATAACTATAAAAATATGAAGGCAAATTCAGCAGCAAATTACTCTTAAAAATTACAGTTCTTATCTTTCATTCCTGTGTAAAACTACCTAAAAACAATGGCAGCAAGAATGTAACAGCTATCTGCACCAAAGGTGGACACACTAAATATTGACATTTTTGGTTATTATTTGTCAACAAGGACTATTTTGTTTTTCCAGTTGGTCATTTTATTAATGAATAACAATGAAGTTGTTAATTTAATATGAAGTTATTGATGTTTTCTTGTTTTCATGACAGGTGGTTAATACATTTATTATGTAAAAGTTCTGCAAGCAAGGTGTGACATTTTGATGACTTATTACACATGTGACTCCTGCGCCAGACGGATTTAAAAATGGGTGGTGTACAGGAAACAAACATATCAACACGATCAGAAAGATCTTGAATTGGGGAGACACTGAGATCCGTGAGCTGTTGTCACTTCAGGCAGAGGACTCTAACCATGCTAACATTTGTGGAATGGTGAAAGACTGTGAGGAGGTTAGCCAACACCACTATGCTCAGGGTATTTCCGATATGCAAGTTGTATGTCACACTATGCGCTGCTTTGCATCACCACCCCTTTGATTCCGGAATGCAGGTCCGCTGTGTAAAACTCCAGCCCGTCTCACCTCACTCCTTTGGCTTGGCTGTGGAAATCGGTCAATGGTGGAAAAAAAGTGGGATCACCATCTCACCTTTTTTTTTTTAATCTCTGTGTAAAAGTGGCTTATATGTGAACATCCGGGGTGTATCCCAACTTCATCAGTATGTAGCTGAGATAGACCTTGGCATCCCTGCATATGGATGGATTGTTTAGGTTGAGTTTAACCTGTGCTGCAAAATTCTGCATTTAGTGCCAGATTTTTTTTTGAAGCAGTCCCCCCCCCCCTCCCTTTGTGTGAGTGATACACTTTTGACTTTGCTACGACAAGAACATGACTCAAAAAGTTTATTGCCAGGCGGGTCTGAATCTAAGTGGAAACAGCATTCCTTGTTACCACAAATAACTTCTCTAACGCATGGCTGGACTCAAGCTGTCCGATCTCCGCTGCGCCGGCGTTGGTTCAAACTGACATTTTGCAACATCCCTTCTAAAAATTACTCTCCTCTGGGAAACATATAAACAGTATTAGCTCAGGGGAGGGGGTGTGAAATGGAGTGGATGATGTGAAGACCTAAACTTCCGGGACAATTCTGGATAACAGGGTGAATGATACTTGAGAACCCAATTTGTTTGTCTTTTGTGACTATATTTGTTTTAACAGTAAATGCATTGATGTTTCAGCTGCTAAAGTTTCCAGAAATGTCAAGGGTAATTGGCAAGATTCCCAGTCAGCATCACTTATATCATCTTAATAAATTTACTCAATGCTTTGTCAGAGACTGCCGTTGCGTGAAGAGGTTCATCCAACGCTAAATCAAATATGAACTAGTACAGACCAGTCAATCCAGTGCAAGTGAGCCCGTGTGTTTTATATTCCTAAAGTAGTGTAATGAATGGACATGTTTTATCTTGTGTAGCAGAAGCGTTCAGCAGATCACAGCGCAGAAATGAACCATCCGTTAAGAGAGAGAGAGCGCGTTCAGAATGGTTCAGTGACTTTCTGTCCATCCAAATGATTGCAGAATGCTTTGGTGTCCTTATTAAAACTTGACAGGAAGGTATTAGAGGATTTTCCTGGTGTGTCTGTCTTGTCAATGCTCACCAGAGCTGTGTTCATGAACTGTAAAAGGACAACTGGCACATGCGGTCTGCAGGCGAAGCTATTAGATACCTGCAAGATGGCCCCTGACCACAGTTACTGGACCAAATTAGGACATGGATGGGGTCCGCAGACCTTTTCACTGAACACCTGAGTAGAAAACGTGGAAACGATGTCACACAGCAATTTTCACACATTTTAAAACACGCTGTGCACAGTCCACTGAGCCGAGGCCAAGTCATTCTGCTTTAAGACTGACAGTGCTAAGTCAGCCCATCTCCATGCTCTCTAGCTGTCAGAGTCTATCCCTGTCTGTGTCTCCGTTTGGCTCTCGGCTTTGTATTGTGCTCTCTGCTCAGCCTGATGGGAGACATCTTGAGTTTATACTCTATATATCTACTTCACTGACTCAGAGTGAGGCTTGTTTTCGTTCTGACTGAGTCACTTTCTATTCCCTCTGCCCCCTTTTCCATCCACAAACATCCGTCCTTTGCATGTTTGGGTTTAATAGCAATGAAACAAAATCTTGACAATTTTACACCTATTATACACCTTCCAAAGTTCACACACATGAACAGGTACATGAATATGCAAATTGATTGACTTACTTGGACTGAGCAACTTCCCAGAGTTACTTCATAGTACTTTTTCATCCTTGGGGCAACTTCCTCGGCTGCTTTAGTAATTGAATTGTTTGATCTGGAATGGGTTTCGTGTAAACAAAGAGTCTGCGAGAAGAAAGAGTGCCTGAGCTCCTCCTGGCCCTCTGGAGTCTCTGGGGTCTTTGAAGTGCAGCTTTGGCCCCAACACGCACCAGACAAGATGGTGTTTGGAAAGGCCAGGCCACCTGGCTGGGGTGACAGGACAGCAACTACAGAGAGGTGTTTGTGTGGGTGCAACAGAACTTATTTTTAGTCAGCAAAGTGGGTGAGAAAAGGATTAAACTCTTAAGAGGAAAGAACACAATGGGAGAAAGCAAGGGATGATGCCTGGTAGGAGATCAGAACAAACAAGAAAGACATCTCCATGAATGATGCATGGCTTTGTCTCTTCATCATCCTCTTCCGGGCAATTTGATTATGCAAGTAAACGTACAAGGCTGTATAAGTGAGAGATGAAATGGGATAGAGAAAGAGATGGGATGAGAGTGCTGAGAGATGGGTGTGTGAAAATAGACTGGTAAGAGGGCAAGACACAAGTGTTTGTGGTGTCTTCGTGTGTTTGTGTATGTGGGTGTTTGCTGCAGATAAGTGGGAAAGGACAGGTAAGCTGAATTAAAAACCAAGAGATGAAAATATGACAGGCTCGGCAGGAAGCACCGAAAAGTTGTCACTAGTATTAAAATACCACTTCTCTCATTGTTGCTGCAGTCAGCATGTCTATACTTGACCATCTTGGCCTCATTCGAAAGGAAATGTAAGAGCTTTTATGCTGCTGATAAAGGGCGTTCTCCAAGATTTTCCAATCTCTCTCTCCCAGCGCCAAGTGGCTGCTGTGCGTATAGGTTGGTGTTATGTTGAAATAAAAGGGCACGAGGCACATGTTTATAAGAGCTCAAGTGTGCCAGGCTGTGTGGTTTTACAACAGTGTCGTGTGTGAGTGGAGACAGGCAATACCGCAAGTCCTGCCTTGAGAGATGACTATTGTCTTGCAGTGTGTGCGTGTTGGTGTTTGTGCTCCGTTGCGTCTTTCGTTGCTCCCACCTTGCATGTTTGTTGTCAGCTGGCAATGTGTCTTTTGTGGCCTTCAGTAATAAAGCCATTAATCACGTTCACTGTTTGCCACAAACATGCCACTGTGCACGTTGCAAGATGTCTCACTCTATCTTTCCCAGGATGCAACAGCAGTTCACTGAGGTGTAGTGGGAAATGTTCCAGCCTGATGCTACTGGGGTATGGGATGTACATCTGTATGTTAGGGGAGAGTGAGATGATGCTTATACAATGGGAGGCACTTGGCTGTCCCTCAGACCCATGTCAGACCAATGATTTATAATGGCATGAGCCGAAAACTAGCAACCGCACTGTTGTCCATGAAGCTGGAATAATTTCGCTTTCCTCTTTTTATTCCTGTTTATACACGTCAGCGCAGTATTTACATACACCGCATCACAGTCATTTCATGAGAAAAGTTAAAAATGTTCTATTTCAAATTTGTTTTTTTGATAGTGTATTTGAAAACACCTGAAAATCTACCTATTTACACCAACGCAACAGGATCAGACCGAGATCAGTACATCACAGGGACTGTTTTTTCCCTGCGTAACTGACACATTTTTAGGTGTTGTTGGCGCGACATATAATTGATAGCGTAAAAAAAAGGGGGGGGGGGGGGCCAATGTGTTACGTGATTTTCTGGTCTACTTTTGAAGTGGTTCGAAGTGCTCAGAGGAGCTGGTGTGACCTCTGTTTAACTGAGAAAATGTAAAAGTTGGTAGACAGTATTTCACCAGTGGAGCAGCTGATGATAACTTTGAATATTGATGACAGGTGGAGTATAGCCCATAGAAACTGAGAAAAACATTTGCTCTGGAAAGCTATATTTTGAAACTATCCATGAATGATTTAACAAACTGAGGGTGCTTTCATGCCTGAAAATTCAAACCAAAGTTCAAGTTTTCAGTTTGTTGCACAGCGGAAACAGACTAGTCAACTTTTCTTAATATAACACTAATGCATAGACTATCTTTATCCATGTTAAGACATTGTCAATGCCCCTATAATGGTATTATCATGGTATTACTACAGGGGTGTCCAACTCATTTTACTTCCGGGTCCACATTCTGATCTGAGGTGGGCCGAGCCAATGAAATAATAACATAATAATACATAAATAATGTCTGATCCAAAATTTTCTCTATGTTTTAGAGCGAAAAAAAGTACAATTAAACAATGAAATAATGTGAATAACATGTACAAACTGAAAAATAAGTGGGATTTTAACAATATTTTGCTTCAGTTTTAAGATTTCCACATGTTCATTATAACTTACAGACTGTAGATGTACAGAACATTTAGCAACAGGATGAATATTGTTTAAATTGCACTTACGTCTTCATATTTTGTTCAGATTATTTACATTTTTTGTGAAATTATACTTTGTTTTAGAAACTATATTTACATTTACAAAGAGAAAAAAATTGTAGTTGTGCGTATTTATAGATTATTATGATAGTATTTTACTTCTCTGACCCGCTTGAGATTGAATTGGTCTGAATGTGGAACCTGAGCTAAAAGCATTGTTAATATTTTAATATGTATTTTTGCATTTCACAAATTCATCCCAATTCATCCCTGAACTGGACCCTTCAGATTTGAACCCCACATGTTTGACACCTGTATATTACTAGGTACACATTATAATTTTCTGCATTTGCTGGTTGGTTTGTTTTCTATGTGAACACTTTTTTGGATGGTAAGTGATAATAGTCCAACAAAGACGTCAAGCCATGGTTCCCTTTTCCTAGAACAACTCTTTTTCATGAAAGGTGACAGGAGTGGATAGGGAGGTCAGGTCCCACTTGAGTCCCCATACTAACTAATGTGCTGTTATTTCGCTATTACTCTCCTTTAGCTGATGTCAGCAGGTTTCCCACAGCTCTGCGGTCATACATAAGCAATGAGGAATACCGTTGAAGGTCCGTTGAAGCGACGGCCCATGTTGGTGGGACTGTGGACGTAGTCAGTCTTAATGTTCCGCCTCATGAGCTTTCTGCGGGACTTGAAACCAAACCCAAACACAGTACGAGGTCTTAAGAAACCTAGATCCCAATGACAGTCAAAGTCTTTCCATGTGCTTAAATTCACTGCTGCAGAGCCTGCACTTTGACTCAGTGGTTCTCAAATCCGGTCCTCGTGGCCCAGTGTCCTGCATGTTTTAGATCTTTCCTTTTTCCACCACATCATTACATCATTCTCAGGCTACTACAGAGCTGGATGATGATCTGATCATGAATTGATTCAGGTGTGATGGAAGAGGGAAACATCTAAAACATGCAGGACGCTGGGCCACGGGGACCGGATTTGAGAATGACTGGGAGTAAGACAGCAACGAGTGCTCTTCTTTTATAAGAACTGAAATAGCTGCGGATAAGAAGAGAACTAAAATTCAGTATATTTTTGTGTGTTTTTTTTTTTTTTTTTTTACCCAGCTGCTCCATTTGAGTCGAGTGTATAATACTTTCTCAGAGAGCGCACCGCTACATCAGACGGGGATGGTTTTCTTAGTCATCGCTGAACTGTAAAAGCCACCCATGATAAATAGGGTTGTGTCAGGGAAAAGATAGCTTTAGACCAAAGGTAATAAACTTTCTAAATGTATAGCCTAGCCCTACCAACAGTGTGTTTATTCCAAAGTAATAGAAATGTAAAAGCTTTCGAGCATCTCATTCATCTTTGTTCCATCCACTTATGCATGTGCGCAGTATTGATTTAGAAGTGCTGTCTTTGCAGAATTTTCTATGCATCCTCTAATGAAACGCTCGCAGTCCTGCCCTCTTTTTCTTCTCTTTACTATTCCACCTTTACAGCTTTCAATCCCTCTCTGTCAGTGCTCCTCTGTTCCATTCGCACACACTCTAACAACCCTCTCAACATTTAGCAGTGCATGTAACACACATACACACACATGTACCCTCTTATCCTTGTGTTGATCATCTTTGGTCTTTAGGCTCTTTTCCTTTGTTTTAAAACCACCCACCATTCTTCCAAACCTCTGCTTTCCCTTCCTGTTACTTCTCTCCCACCACAGCTTCATTAATTTGCATTGACTTGAAGGAACACTCATGACAAGTAACCGTTAAATTGTTTCACAGTGTGGGTTTTGTTTTTGTTTTTCCCGTCTGCAGACTTGGACTTTCGTTACTTCTGGAAGTGGAGCATGTTCGAGGACTACCTGCTCTTCTGCTTCGGATTCACCGTGTTGTGTGCAGTGGTCACCCTGCTGTTGCTGGACTCCGCTGTGTTTGTCGAGGCGCTGGGCTCCTTGGCCGTGATGTTTGAGGCCATGCTGGGCCTCCCGCAGCTACTGCAAAACTTCAACAACCGCTCCACGAAAGGCATGAGGTACAGCATGTTCTGAGGTCAAACACAGCCTTGTAACTGTAACTCAGTTAATGATTCCAGCCATGCTCTCTAACCTGTTTGGAATGTACTCCCGTTAACCTTAACACCAAGGGATTGTGTTTAGTCATTTATTTTCTTCTAAACAAAAAAAAATGCCATGCTTTATTATTGTATTTCATACTCATTTCCTTTAAATTGTGTGAAGAATAATTACAAATTCAGTATTTAGTCATAAATACAGTAGTAATCTGTCATCCAAAGATAAATGCATTACAGTAATGGTGAACTAAATTAATTTCATCTGCACATCCATCTATTGAAGCCTGTTTTAATCTACATTTGATGGTAATTTAACAGGTTTACCAACAAAAAATATCACCTTGAATAGAAAGAGTGGAGAAAGAGGTGAAGGGATTTTAGGATTTCTTAAGTAGCATATGTTGCAGTCTGGATGTTTTTCTCCATCGGATTATCCTATATAATAAAAGAGAAGAGGACTCTGTTTGTGTGTGTGTCTTAGGCATCACATAAAATCTTGAAAGAGCTGACTGTTGTAGTTTTTCATACTTAAGTACTTATGGTGAAGGAAGAGACTAGTGAAAATGGCACGTTGATAGGATCAATATTTTGGGAGATACTTTTAATTATGGAATGCAATGGTTTCTCAGTGGCCAATCATGTTGCTATGCCCAGAATCACAGAATAATTGCTTGGGTTACCAAGCAACAGAGGTCATGTTGCTGTGGTGTCAAATTTCATGACCAGAAACAGACATGGCACTAGAATTTATAGAGAAAGTAAAGGAATGAACTGAACGGGTCAACACGCCTTTAATGGAACAACATCACTATTAAAAGCACAAGTTTCTTTGAACTTGAAATCTACTTTTCACATATATGGTATATTTTAATGACCATTGGAAATAGATTATATCACTATAATCAAACAGCACAAATGCTATTGGAGAACTGAGGTTTAACGTACTTATGGCAAGAACATAAATCAGTTTTTATAATTGCATTTGACTCTTAAGAGTAGCTTTCCATAGAATAAAGTATGAAAACGTGTTCCTATTAAAACTAATACGGCAGCCACTGGAACACGGAACAAACATAATAATTATTGTATAGTGATATGCCGCCTTACTAGCAATTAATTTCCTTTACAGCAAGTGTGTGACATTACGCTACAAATCAGCTATGGATAGACTGTAATAATAACCACTGGAGGATACAATGCATACATATAAATTGAGAATAACTAAAGGCTGTGGCTGTGGCCATCTTCCTGGCTCAAAAGCAAAACAAATCAAATCCAACCTGTTTGCTTTTTAATATATTGTCAGTATGTTTCACCAGTTCCAGATGCCATGTTGTTTTAAACTACTTTTGGATGACGCTTTGTTCTGAGTTCATGCAGATGTGGTTTCAGAAATAATACTTGCACATAACACTGGGGGGGGAAAAATGAAGATTACATTTTTTTTGGCCATATTGCCCAGCTTTCAATTTAACTGAGAGCAAGTGTATTTGATTGGACGTATAAACGTATAGCCCTAGTACATAGATATATCATCATTATTCTAATTACTGTAAACAGCACACCATCTGCTTCTGGTTACAGGAATACAGATGTTCTATGTTCACATCCTTGAGAGTCATCTTTCCATTCGTTTAGCTGGTTTTGTCAGTGATTAACTCAGCTGTTGAAGAGCTTTGAGACCAGTGTGGGACTAACTCAGTGTAAATGAATTTATCACCACACCCTCTAATGTATCCACTTCACCCCATTCCCCTTTTGTGCACATGCACTTATGTGGCCCAAAATAGCAAGTGCACCCGGAAAAACCTGTACAGTCCGTGCACACATGACCTACTGCTACACAATCGTTACAACCCTTTGGTGTAGTGATTGTGTAATTAAAATAATGCCCTATTTACACACTATAGTGTTCGTAAAGGTCAGTGTGCACTGATTAGGCTCACAGGTAAAGGACTGGGAGATCAATTACACCCCTAATGGCACAGAACACTGGACTAATTATGATCATTATTTTGCCATTATGTTTCTAGTCTGTCGTCAGTATGAAACCATACACCGCTGTAGAATGTGGCTGTGTGTACTCGGCGTAGTTACATGTTCAGTTATGTAATATTCAGGACGTATAGAAGTCAGACTCATATTAGTATGCATACCTTGGGACCGGAATGAAATGACTGACTAAAATTGGGTTCTTGCCACGATGTTTGCAGAAATTAGAAGCTTTCCCTGGGATTTGGAGTAATTTTGTTTTCCATATAATGGCTTTGTTGAGTCTGTTGATTGTATCCTTTCAGAAATGCATGTAGTTTACAAGTCTGTAGACGGGAAATTGGGAAGTCGGTGCAAAATATCCCATAAGTATTCAATCTGGTTTTGATCTTACGCTGCATTCCAGAGTGCTGGGAAATGGAATTTATCTCACTTGGCGTTAACTACATTACACCTCATAGTATTCCAGGTGATCCATGTTGAACATAAACAACAAACGTGGAAATCGCAGGTGTAAGCTCCTATTTGCTTTGGTACTAAAGAGGCATTTTGACTGTCGGTAGTACAGTGTTCTCATTTATGTGAAAAAAGATGGTAGACGTGACGTGACTGATAAGATAATTATACATTGTGAAGTTGTTTTTCATTACGAACTTGCCGACATTGTTGTGTTGACCTCACGTTGTAGTTCGCGGTGAGGTCAGGGTACTTCTATCTGGCCCCAAAAAAGACAGACTAGAATAAATAAAATATGATAAGATATTCTACAAGTCAGTGATCAAGCCAAACAGCTAGTCAAAGCGGTCCATGTTGAGAGTAACCAGTAAAATATCAGAAGCAACAGAAGCAAAGTCTCAGAACTCGACTGGTGATGAGTTGCAAGAGCGAAGTGATTTCACACTCGCCACAACTCGTAGGGAGAAACTTCCTCCTGATGATAGTTTTCTTCTCACCGATCCTGTTCTGGGTGCACGTATCACATGCATGTGCCCGGTTTTTCTATGTTTTTCAATGTAGAATGAATCATTCTGAGGCATTTCCAGCATTCTTCAGTCCGTATCTGCACGTATATCTGCGTCTGCTCCAAGGCCCGCCCGCTGCCATCTCTGTTTCACCACACGTCTCTGGATCGTATCCAAAAGCACAATGAATAAACATAACTTTAAAGTCTGTAAAGTGGTATTTGACATGAATATGTGGTACTGGAGGTGATGTACTGTTTGAAAGGCAAGATGTTCTTTGTCAGTGATGTGCTTCATTTCACATAAAGTGTCCTCAGGGTGTACATCTGCACTTCTTTTAAGTGCCCATTCAGCTGAGAGTGAATATCGCACCAAAGATTGAATATGTAATAATATAATGCTTGCACCTCTGAGATGACTGATACTGAAGTTTGTAAAATAACTTCTTTCAACTCAGAGAAAAACGCATGTATACTCCATAAAGTATTTTAATATAATGCACCAAAATTGTCTAAACTCTCTTATTGGCTAAATATCAAGGGGTGATATTAACTACATATACAGACTAATAAGATTATATTACCTCAGTGTAGCAAGAAAGATGTTTTCTTTTCTAAGCAACAAAAAAAAAAAAAAAAAATCAAATATACCAGATGATTAATGTGTAGGTTCTGGAAACAAAACAAAATGCACATATCAGGTGGTTCTTCAAAATATTATGCTATTAATGTTCTGTAACCCACAGGTGTCAAACATATGACCAAAACCAGCACATTAAAGG
Organism: Maxillicosta whitleyi; assembly: GCA_029822895.1. NCBI lineage: Eukaryota > Metazoa > Chordata > Actinopteri > Perciformes > Neosebastidae > Maxillicosta > Maxillicosta whitleyi. The sequence goes on from JAPSES010000249.1 coordinate 13,397,105, forward strand.
GTCCAATTTGGCCTGTGATGAATTTTTGAAATGCAAAAATTATTAAATATTGAAGATATATTCAATTAAAGGTGGGAATATCAGTTTAGTTCAGGTTCCACATTCAGACCAATATGATCTAAAGTGGATCAGACCAATAAAATACTGTCATAATTACCAATAAATAATGACAACTCTGAATTTTTCTCTTTGTTTCAGTGTAAAAAAAATTAAAAATACACGTGAATAAGCTCAATATGAACAACTTGAAATGTCTTAAAAGAAAATAAGTGCAATTTTAATATTATGCCTGTTAATAAGTGTTTTGTGTATTTGTAGATGCAATAAGTTGTAACATGAATGTGTAAATCATAAACTGAGGTGTTGAAATTGCACTTGTTCTTCTTAAGACATTACAGGCTGTTTATGTTATTCGTATTTTTAAGATAACTTTGTTGACGTGAACGTTTCACAACATAATTTTCCTTTTTTCCGCTGTTATTGTTTTACTGCTCCAGCCCACTTTAGATCACATTGGGTTGAATGCAGCCCATGAACTTAAATGAGTTTGCACTGGAAAAAAAAAAATCTAAATCTTAGTGCATATATTTTCCTCATCTTTTTCTCTAAAATAAGACATAATCACCATCAGTTATTTTTAGACTTCAGATTTTGGAAAATTTTATTTCAAGAAGACATTTCACATGTTCCATTGGCAGATTTTTTGCTCGAATTAAGCAAAAACACTCAATAAGATTTACATTTTTGCAGTGTTACATCCCTTTTCTAGACCTAAGGGCACAAATTGCCATATATTTAAAAAAAGCACAATTTTATACTGTCTATAATTGATCTTTCGTCATGTGCATTTGTGGATTCTCCATTTGTTCATTTTACCTTGAGCGTACTCCATTCCAGATATGATGATGCAGCACGTACTCCGCACCTCTGCTCTTCTTATCCCTTGTGCTTTACATGTTTTACAGTCAAATTCTCCTGAGTCCTATTACTGAGGTGTGATGTGGACTATATAGATCCTACTTCACTTTCCAGGTCTCTCACTTATTGTCTTAAAACGTGCTGTGGAAAGGCTACAACACACACACACACACACACATTCACAGGCAACTGCAATTAACCTTTTGACACTTTGCATGTGTGCTCGTATGTTCACATTCATTCAGCTTGTATCACTGCTCTAGGATGGAAGGAACAGAGTATTAATGGGAATAAACAATTAAAACCCCATCAGAGTAAGAAGGACAAGAGTAGTTGAGGGAGTGATAAAAAGGGAAATTTTCTGTATGGGGTGTTGTAGATTAGTGTGATTAATGAAGTCACACAAGGGAGTAGGTACCCTTTTATATCCGGCGTGGATGTTTTTGAGGAGCTAGGGAGTTAAATCTGAAAACTGAATGTTCTTCCTCTATAATAAATCCACGTGGCATCAAAGGTGACATCACTATAATACTTTCTAATAGTTGACATAGTACCATTTTTAACATGACATGTATACAGCGTCTTAAGCTCCCATTAAAGACTCCTGATCTATGTACTGACAGTGGAAATAATTATACAATTATGCGAGGTCTTTTGGTGTCCATGGTAACATCTATGTGTCCTTTTCTCCTTTATCGTTAAAGACTGACTCACATGCAGGTTTTCATCCGACAGTATTTGTTCATAGAGAGATGCTGTCACCTGCTTGGCATTTGAAAGCACTCATTACTCAGGTGGAAGCGGCAATTGAATGCTAAAGTTGTGATTTGTTTATATAAACAATGTGTTTGTGTGCGGATGATTGCTCAGCGCTCTCTGCTTGGCTGCCCGGGGAGCCTGCCTGTTTTTTTTGTTTTTTTCTCCCTCTTCCTTCTCATTAAACTTTATCTATTTTGCCTCTTCTCCCATTCGGCTCTGCCAGCTCTGCAGCACAGATGCCAACCTTCACAGTGTCACTCAATGACAGTAGAGGGGACAGTGTGTCTGTCAACCGACACAAAAGTCAGCAGACAAACACAATGCTGCTTATACTCTCAATGAAAACCAATCTTTTTTTTTTTTACTTTTCTTCCTCCAGACAGTTTCTGGAACTCCCTATTTCTCTCTTTTTTTTTTTTTTTCTCCCACTTCAACGCAATGTGTTTTTTTGTCACGAGTGTCACAAAAGCTCAAAGAATGAAAAACTGACTCCATCAAAACACACAGAATACAACTGTGTAGCAGAACGGTAAACACGTGTTCCATCCCAGGGTGTATGCTGCCTCCC
>JAPSES010000249.1:13399449-13412202 GCA_029822895.1 Maxillicosta whitleyi
CTGTTGAAAATGATCAGATTGATAATAGTCTTTCTATAGGAATTGATACGAAGGCTTTTAAATTTATGACATTTTGATTTTACTACCTTATGTGTCACTTTAACATAATTTCCTCAGAATCTTGCCTTAAAAAAATGGCAAATAACGCCACAACACAATCAGTAGGAAAAAAATAGATTTCCTACCGATTGTGTTGTGGCGTTGTGTGCCATTGCCAACCAATCAGGTGTCTCTATTTGTTCCAATGATGGCAGAGCGCATGTTTGGAAGCAGCATGAGCGGGTGGACTGGTCTGATTCTGAGAAGACAAGACATTGAACATGGACCCAGAGCCAACATGGACTGAGTGTGAGGCTGAGCCCTCCAGCTCTGAATGACAAAGCCATCCTTGGCTGTATTTAAGGAAGTTATTTTAATTCAAAGAAATAAAAAAAAAAAAAAAAAAAAAGAGTCCTGGCATTTTTAGTACCTGCCTCAACCCAAAGAACTGTTAAAGAAGCATAGGTAGAGGTAAGCTATATAATATATATAAATTATGCTATGGTATGTGAAGTTAATGCACCTGACCTGCGTTTTTAAGTCAGTATATGTACGTTTTTTATCAAAATGCCACTGCCCATTATGTAAGTGCTTTTACTTAACCCTTTATAGGACACTCATAGAAACCTCAGAGCAGGGGGGGTCAAACTCATGTTGGTTCAGGGGCCACATCCAGCCCAATATGATTTGAAGTAGGCCGGATCATTAAAATAATAACATAAGGGTTAAAAAAAAAAGTACTTTAAAGTAAATCTAAGCGTCAGTACTTTGAACTTTTACCTTCATCAGATTATTGCTGTAGTACTTCTACTTTTACTTGTGTGTATATTTTGTCCAAAGCTTCAGTACTTCCTCCAGGTCTGATCTAAGGTTTGCTGCCTACAGTTTGTCAAAGCTTTTCCACTTCCTGACGGGGGAAACTGAAACTGTTGTTGGAAAGTTGGAGCTTCATTATAAACCACCGGTCTCACTCAAACAAACACTATCTTTACCTCACAGAACCACCGCGTCCACCGTTTGTCTGTTTGGATCTGCAGTTCCGTGTCAGTCTTGTATATCCAGAACCATCTCCACACTATCAGGAGCATGTCTGGCATTGAATTGCATTGTTACAGAACAGCAGTAGCAGTTTTCTGTGTAATTTGGCTAGTTCTCGGGTGGTGCTGGATGCTGTGACATTGTATCTGCAAAGTAGGGGAGATAAGTTGTTTTTTTTGAGAGGAACATGAGCGAGCGTGTCCTGGTTATCAATGACTTTTATGTTCATAAAACAAAATGACTTCAAAAGAACTTTCAGTGCGTAGGAGGTGTTTGTTCAGCTACGTTCACCCAGAAGGAAGGAGAACAATAATCCTGCCACCGTGTCATGGAATTATTCAACTTTAATCTGGCAGAATACTTCCACTGAAGGAGACTAATAATTATAATAATAATAATAATAGCAATAGTAATAATAATAATCATCAACATCATTATTATCATCATCATCATGATAGTAATAATAATAATGATAATAATACTTTTGCTGTTTACAGTATTGCATGCATGTATGTATTACATGTATGTATATGGTTTACAATGATACAGCTACACATTTTTAGAACACTTTTAATATTATTAACTCTACCCTTTCATACACTATATTTAGATTGCACTTTATTTTATCTTATATTTTTCTAATATATCTATCCTATTGTGTTGTTATTTAGATGTAAGTGCAGAGATCGCCTATTCTATTCTACTCTATTCTATTCAACCCTATAATTCCAAATGTATCTTATTTGATACATGAGTTTTGAAGCCCTCTACATGATCAGTGCGATTTTTTTTCTTGAAAAACCTGATGTATACAATTAGATACGCGAAATACACAGATAATGAGGTCACAGAGGTCTTTCCAGTGACACTACAAGACTGTTATTAATGAGGAAGTAGGCAGAACTTTTAGGAATTACCAATTTGTAAGACATGCTTATGTTATATATGTTTTTTTTTGTCAAAAATAATAATGTTTGATCATTGAGACCCGATGTATTAAATATGATACAAAATTGAAAATCATACATTGAAATACATACATTGATTACATTTTTTTTTCTTCAATTAATTAATTAATTAATTAATTAACAAAATTTTTTTTTAAAAATGTGTTTGTTCAGAAGGACCAATAAAGGCTCCAGTTTCCAACTGGATTTTTCTGTCAATGATTTAACGGATTTTTCAGGCTTTACGGGGTTAAATATTTCACAAACACAAATGTGGAAAATTAAACATTTGAGGGAGTAGAAGAAATGTTTTTGTCAAATGACTCCGGGTAGTATTTCAGATCCCACTGGGACAGGGTTTTGTGATGGTGGTCCCTCTGAATTGTCAGTCAGCTCAATAAAAGTTGAGGTAAACAGTAGATTTATCGTCTGCTCGTGGGTTCGGTCTGACAGGTGTGACCGGCAGCTTCTCTCACCTGCTCGACCTGCCTTACAGAACTTGTGTTTTGTCGAACAAAAACACAGACAGCTCTACTGTAGCTGTGGTTACGAGGAAGACGACTGACAAAGGACTTAGTTTCACAAATGTTTCATCGGGTTTCATGTCAGTTAATTAGCAGTAGTGTTAGCTTGGCGTGTTTCACCCACTTCTCCATTTCCACTCTTCTGTCCAACTACGGCCACTTCCTTTTCCTTGGAGGCAAAAGGTGGCGACAGATAAACCCAAACCAGAGGCTTTGAACACAAATGTGTGATGTCACCGTGGCTAATGCTCACTTCTTTTATACCACAAGTGTCAAACATGCAGCCAGTGGGCTAAAACCAGCCCACCAAAGGGTCCCATCTGGCCCCTGGGATTAATGTGTGAAATGCAAAAATTAAACTGAAGAGAAACTGTCATTTTAGTTCAGGTTCTACATTCAGCACAATTCTATCTCAAGTGGGTCAGACCAGTAAAATCTAATATAATAACATACAGTTGGGGAAAAAATTATTAGACCACCCTTGTTTATTTCTTGTTCATTTTAATGCCTGGTACAACTAAAGGTACATTTTTTTTGGACAAATGTGATGATAACAATAAAAAATATCTCATAATAGTTTAATTTCAGCGCTGATATCTATCCATTTAACATGTTTTCTTGATAAAAACCAAAATCACTTCAGTTCTTACATTAATATCTATGTCATTGTACTGACAAAAACAGTGTTTTAAGACATTCCACTTTTTTTTTTTCTGTCTGTTTTAGTCACATGACACACACAGGAGTTAGGACTTGATTCCATATCTATTGTTTTTGATGACTTTTGACGGTCTAATCATTTTTTCCTTACAACTGTATAAATAATAAATCAAAATTTTCCTGTTTGTTTAAGGTAACAAAAGGAATATGACAATATTTACATTTACAAACCATACTTTCACAAAAAATGGGAATAACCTGAACAAATACGAACAATGTGAAGTGCAATTTTAACAATATTCTGCCTGTTCCTAAAAATTTTGTGTATTTGTAAATCCACGGACATCTGTAGGTTGTAATGTGTGTGTATAACTGAGAAAATGAGGCATTAGACTGTTAAAACTGCATGTGTTTTTCTTAATAAATTGCATTTTGATAATAGTTGATCATGTTGTTCATATTTTTTTTTAAAGGATGTAAATATTTTCACGATATAACTGCACTTGTTTTACTCAGAGCAGACAGAGCAAAGTTTGGAGTCGACATTATTTTTATATTATATTATATTTTATATTACTACTATTATACTATATACTACTATAATACTGATCTGGCCCACTTTAGATCATATTGGCTTGTGACCTAAAATGACTTCGACACCTATTTTTTACACAGTCTGTGGTTTTCGATTGCATTTACTTCTTGTAGAAATCCAAAATTGATGATGCCCAGAGCAGTAATCATCGTGTTAATCTGTCAGTTTCTGACAGCATCCATTACAGGACAGTTACACAGCTACACTGTGACCTGGACCTTTTCCTCAAGGTCAAAGCTAAACAGTGTTCAAAGCAGTGAGACCTCATGGCTGCAGCTTTAATTCCTTTGTGAGTGTGAAGCGCACAACAATTGTTTAGGTGTCCAGTGACGTCCAACGTTAACCCATAAAGATACAGTGATTTTTTTTCTCTCTATTTTACCTGATTTATCATCATTTATTCTAATATTATCCTCTGTATTCAGCATTTTTCAGTGTAAATCAATGTATTTTTCTATATTTAATTCACTGATGATGCTTAATAAATGTATTCTTCCACCTCCACGCAGTATGAGGTGTTTTCCACTGCTGCCATAATTTAACAGTATTTCTGGTCAACAGCGGATATAAAGGGAGCAATTAAAACGCCCAAGTGTTTGTGCTCAAAATGCCATGACGTACGATACAACACAGAGAACGTGTCATTGGCGTGTTACGAGCAGGTCTGAGCAGCGGTGAAGTCGCTCGCTGTCTGCGGTGTCTTCATAGTATAATCAGTCATCTGAGTGCCAGATCCATTCAGGACAGGGTCATGTGACTTAGTTCCATGCACTGTCACTCTACTGCTTGTTTGGAAACCAGAGGTGGACACGCCCGATTCTGAATGACGACTTTTAGTTTCTGCGTCCCTGTATTTAGTGACTGAATAAACATGTTAAGTTGTTCACAATTTGTCCACAATTCATTCTCTAAAGACCAATTCTCGCCAAGATGGCTGAAGAGTTGACTTATGACTAAAAGTTCATTCAGTTTTCTTTTGGTCAGACACGTAATCAGTTTCTCATACCTTTAAAACTCGTCACACACCATGATGTGACACCTGTGATGAAGACGGAACTTTACCGCCGTAACATGACAGGTATGAAAAACTGATTTACATGTCTGATACAAAAGAAAACTAAATGAACTGTAAGAATATAGACACTAGGAACTTTATTGGATTATGACTCAAGGGTTGCTGGTTCAATTCCCTGGACTGGCGGAAAGTTGCTGGCTTGATGTACCCTTGAGCAAAGCACTTCACTCCCCAGGGACCTAATATGGCAAACCCTCTGCTCATAAATAGATACTTTATTACACCTGAGGGAAATTCAAATACACAACAGTGGGTTAGTACCAGGTTGACACAAAGGTTAGTATATATACTCTAAAAAACATTTGTTAAACAACTACTCTAAAAGGGTTTCTGGTACAATTCTGCAAATAGAGACTTCTGATTGTATTTACACGCTTCAGGGCATTGATATAAAGTGAAACAGCGATTTAAGTGAAATGGTTCTATAAGTGTTCTACGGTGGATTGAAAAGTGGGTGTAGTTCAACTACATAAGGTGCTCATTGGATCAGTCCTAATGTGGTCAGGACTGAGGCCCAGACCCCCCCTGACCACTCAGTGATGAGTTGCACAGTCTTAGAACCAGGGAGATGAAAGAGTTGCTGATCCTGCCGGGGGAACAGGTCAGAGACAGCAACCTGGAGCTGAACACACTCCTCTGCCTGATCACTGTCCTGTGCAGAAGCTGCTGGAGGTTGTCCAGGCATGTTAGCATGAGGCGTGTGTGTGTGATGCATGATGATCTAGTGATGGGTTAAAGGCAGAAGACACATTTCAGCGTGTGGAATAAACTATGAGTGACAAAATAAAGATTCTATTCTATTTTAACCCTAAAACAATTCATTTAATATATCTCCAATTATACATATTATTCTATCCCATGCATTTTTAATGGTGCCAAGTATATCAGAAACAGAAAAAACTGACTTTTTTTTTTTTTTTTTTTTTTAACCAAGCATCTCCATCCACTGTCCCTGATCCTCCAATAAAACATGGGTTTTACTGGTGAATCATCATTACTATTGTAACAACACATTATCAGTAAGATAAAACTAACCTGTCTCACAACGGTGTAGAAGACGACGGTGTTTCCGCATTCACTACGGAACGTCTGAACATCTAAATGGTTCATAACTGATGACCATGAAAAGATGACAAAGTGTATTTTACACTAATTATTTACATGTATTGGTAGGATTTAGATCAGTAAATGATTTTGGTCACTGGTGGGTGTTTGGGTCTTTATGGGTTAAGTATGTAAAGAAAAAAGGATCACACACACACACATATAGACATATATAGAGTATGTATATAGACCTTTTGCTGACACTGGCTGAAGGACACCCACTGTCTTCCAGCTTCAGCCTGATGTTTCATCAACCTGTCTTCTCTTTTCAAGTCCACTCTTTTGTTCCCTCTCATCTTGTCCGAATCACTTTAACTGCACTCCAAAACGTGCACCCTGCTGTCAACCTTTCCCCCCTTTTTCTGCCATCAAATGCCTTCCCACTTCCCCTTTACCTTCTCCCATCCATTATCCTGATTCTGCCCCCTCTCTGCTCTCACTACATCATCTCCTCTCTCCGCTTTCTGTTTCTCTCCAATGCTATAGCTCGCTCTTTGTTCCATCCCTGGCACTGAGCGTTAATCTGTCTATTCACTTCATCCGCTGAGAGAGCAATTAACCTGATCAAAACTTGCTCGGGCTGAGATCAAACGCATTTCAACAGGGGAGGGCGGTAAAGAGAATCGCAGTGAGACTAGACTGACTGGGGGGAATCGCCGGAGAATCAGAAAACAGAGTCATTTTTTTGACTTGAAGGACGGGAAAGTTGGATCAGATGGGACCTTCAGGTGGCCATGCATGAGAAAAGTGTTCTCAAATGGATTTTAAATAGCTGAGTGACTCATTGCACCTCTCCTGCACGCACCCCACACAAATGCTCATCAGACCCGAGCATACCGGCTGCTGCGATCACATCTCAACCCATCTTGCCTGTGAGGGATTAAACTCTTAATCTGCCAGACTGAGCCTTGCTATTAGTACCGACAGGGCTGCAGCTATCTTTGTAGGGTTTTTTTTTTTTTTTTTTGTGCAGTGAGCATGTGCTGGTGGATTGCATTGTGGTGCAGTGGGTGTTTAAGAGGGTGTGAGATGGATTGTGGGCAGTTTGCTGTAGGTTTACTGTACTGACATGTGTGTGTGAAGCAGAGATTAACACAAAAAAAAAAAATCATTGAGACATGGGAACAGAATGTGTGCTGGAGGGAGAGCGACACATAAACACATTACCTGGCTTAATATTGGAGGGTGTTCCTATTTACCACCTGTGTCAAACCCTCTGTGTGTGTGTTTCAGTGTGTGTGTGTGTGTGTGATGCAGCACTAAAAACAACAGAATCCAAATAGAGTGAGAGAGGGATTGCAGGGGACCCAAACCAATCGGTTATGATTGAACTGTTGTCTCCACTGCGAGTAAAAAAGCTTGCTGAGAGCTAAATGGCCCAGCATGTGCGATCAGTCTCATGTTGCATACACTAACCGGCTCTGGGCACACGCCACGCTGTAGGTTAATGAATAGTGATGGAGGGATTCAATAAACTGAATGTCTCTTTTCTCATCACACACACATGTGCACACACACACACACCTCTGGAGAACCCCATCTCCATACCTCTCTTGTTTCCATCTCTACCCCGGCGCTAATGTGTTGTCTGCTCCGTTAGCAGTCATGAGGGCTTGGACAAAGTGTTTGCTTGTTTTAGCTGTTCCCTCAGGCACACGCTACCTAATGAGCTGCCTCTCAAGGACAAAGTGGGTGTGTGAGGCTGTGGACACTGACAAATCTGCATGCACAGTGATATTTTTTTCCCCTGAACTTTCACCTCGTGCAAATTGGCATCAGTGCTGCAGAGGTTGGCATAATACAACATGATATTCAGAAGTCCGCTTTTTCAAAGTCAGCACTCTGGTATTGCAGTATTTACTTATTGCACAGCTGAAGTTTGGTCAGCTGCTCTTTTTTTTTTTTTTACCCGCCGCCATTTACACTCACATGTGATTAAGTATCTCAGGTATTTGTTAACCCCTAAAGAGCCACTTCTACTTTTGTGTGAATTTAGAACCTTTCTTAATGGGGTCATATTTAGTTAAACCCACTTTTATTCGTTTTTGGTTCATTTATTTGTGTGTTTGGACCTTCATAGTTCATGTAGTTGGTGCTGTAAAGCTATCTTTATATTAATTTTGGTGAAAAACAAGTGGATTTCAACAAGCTGTTTTAATTCCTGCTTAATTTGTTACATTTATAACTAGTTACATCACAACATTTGCACATATAAGGGCAAGACTTCCGCTAAACATTTCTCAGAGTATGATAATTGTTTATCAGTAGCAGCATTTGGAGTAAAAACTGAAAATATGTCCAAACTTCAAGCAGATTATCTAAAATGTTCAGTTGTTGCTTGCATAAATGAACACAAGTGGCTGAATGGAACAGAAAGCACTGCCAATAACCCTCAGGGGGCGGGGCCTTGTGCAATTAAAGGGCCACTGCTCAACCTTTCTGGTGTCATTATTCAGAAATAGTGTTGAAGTTTGACCTGTGGAGTTGAATTAATGAAGAATTCAGGCCCAAACAGAACATTTACAGTTTATGTAGACCACAAAGAAATGTTTGAAAGTGCATAATTCCATTTTAAAACAGCAAAATATCACTGCTTTAAGTGATTTATCTCCATTTATCATAATATTATCCTCTCCATTTTGCATTTTTTCAGTGAAAATCAGGCATTTTCTGATATTTAATTTACTGATCATGTACTTTAATCATCATGCTAAGATTATATTTGAGGGTTATTGTATCAAAAACAGAGAAAATCTCATAAAAAGGGACTTTTTCAGTAAAATATATCATTAATTGACTATAAACAAACCATCTCCATCCATTATCATTGATCCAACTCCATGGGTTTTACTGGTGAGTCAATGTTGTAGAAGATGATGGTGTTTCCACGGTAACTATGGAGCCTCTGAACATCCAAATGGGTCATATGTGATGACCATGAAAAGATGAAAAACTGTATTTTACACCAATTATTTACAAGTATTGGTAAGATTAATAGATCAATAGTGATTTACCTTTTCATATCAGTAAATTATTTTGATCAATGGTTAACATTTGGGTCTTTATAGGACTTTATAGAGGTTTTTGTTTGTTTTACATTTAGTTTCTTTTTAAACACATGTACTTTTATTTTTAACACATAAAGGTTTATTTTATTAAAAACAGAAAACTGCAGAAAAAGTGACATTTTCAGTCAAAGCTATCATTAAGGGAACATAAATCAATAATTTCCATTCACTGTCATTGATCCAATTCCATGGGTTTTGTTGGTGAATCAATGCTGTAGAAGATGACAGTGTTTCAATGGTAACTAGAGCCTCTGAACATCCAAATGGGTCATATCTGATGACCATGAAAAGATGATAAACTATATATATATTTACAGCAATTATTTACATGTATTGATAGAATTAAGTAATACTTAACAATGTATATCAGTAGATACTTTTAGTCGGTGATGGATGTTTGGGTTTTTATGGGTTAATTAGTTTTTGTTTTGTTTTTTTCTTTTAATGATGGACTTTCTCTCTGTTGCATTTTCAGATTCCACTGAATGAAAAGTGCTTTCTTTTACTGCGATTGCGCACATTTTCTCATTCTACACATACTGGCAACCTCTGCAGAGATTCACGTATAAATTCCAAGAGTTATGATTCGATGTTTAAGATGTATAAGTTGATGCCGAAGCGCTGCTTTAAACCCACCCCGGAGTGAAGGTAATTCGATGGAGAACCGCGCCCCCTGTTACGCGTAAAAGCGATCGCCGTCGGACTCTGAAACGCAGACTGGAGCATCTCCTTTGTGTCCTTGGATTTGATCTAAAAAAAAAAAAAAAAAAGGAAAAGAAGAGGACAGACGTTCGGAGCAGCCCCTCGCATGTGTTGTCTTATGTGACTCTGAGTCTCGTCACCATCTCTCTTATTGCAGATCACTCTTGCGCCTGTTCGTCACCTTTACGCAAACTTGAACTTGGGTATCCGGAGTCTCCTCTGTTGCGCACCGCGCCCCCCTCCCCCCTCCTTCCCTCTCTTCTCCCCTCTCCCCTCCTCCTCTGTTCCTCCTCCTCCTGCAGGACCAACCCGAGCAGTAACGGGACACTTTCACCATCAAACCTATACCCGCCTCCGTCTCTGCCATGTCTGTGCGTCTTCCACCGGCGTGGATGATGCTGATGCCACAGAGGTATCCCAGTTTTTTTTAACATGTGACGGACGGAAATTCTCTTTCACCCAAATGTTTGCTGTTGAATGATACGGAGGTGTCTACCAGGCGACAGAGGGATTTTACAGCTTGCTGGTTTGGCTGTCTGGAGACAAGTGCGGGGCTCAGGATGGTAAGGTGCACTTTAAGTTCCGGTGGTGTCTGCGGGGATCGTGTTTTGTCGCTTTATATTTGACTGAAGTTACTTGTAGTCTTTTTTTTTTTTAAATTCACCTATTTAACCGTGCATCATATAGTAACATAATGCGACTGAAAAAGTCAGACAATTTAATTGAGAAAATCCCAGTTTTATCAGGAAAATATCTTATATTTATATATCAAAAATATTATATTTGACTTTGGCTATAAACGACTGTTTGATTTACCTTTTGCGCAGAGATATATTAGAATGGGATCAAAATAAGACTAATTTTGACTAATGAAAAGTCATACAGTGTATAGTGAACAGTGTGTGTGTGTGTGTGTGTGTGTTGTGTAACTTGTAGCCACAGAAGGAGAGAGAGAGAGAGAGAGAGAGAGAGAGAGAGAGAGAGAGAGAGGAACCTGATCCATATGAGACATGGGTCCCATCATCAGCTCCTGGCAAATGCAGTCACTGTTGACTTGCCCATGAATATTATATACGCTCTGACTGAATACTGAATAACTGCTCATACTGAACAGAGGATAATAGAACAACTTGTCAGATATAGACAAAAATAAAATGTATGTCCGCTTAAATAATATAAAAGCTGGATGTCAGACCTTAAAAGTAACTAAACCCCCACAAAAATAAATAAATAAAAAAATCACCATGTAGCAGTAGGGTTTACCCAACAACACCTTCAATTAACTTTCCACTAAGAAAAAGCAGCCAAATCCATAGGGAATAAAAAAGCGATTAATAAATACTTTATGGTGTTCTCTTTCCTCTGTGGGGTGGAAATGAAACACCACCACTGTGACAGAAGTGATTTATTGGCTTCTGCAGTACAGGATCCCATCCTACTGGATCTGAATTAGTGAGTGTTGTTGGAGGGATCCAATGCTTCAAACTGTCTGTTCTGTTCCACTCACACATTCAATAAGACAGCGGTTCTGTAGTCAGATGCTGAGAAGAATATTCTGGAAATGTACTGACAAATTGGCTTAATTTATGGAGCATCATTGGAGGAAATATGAGCATTACTGCAAAACCTGCAAGACTGCACGTGTGCGTATCAGTCAACACATTATGTCGACAATCGTTGCAGTGAGTCAGGACTAGCCACATGAGTGATGAGTGTTGGTGCCTGTTTTTTTTTTTTGTTTTTAATGGGGAAAAAGTCTGCAAATATCCTCTTGATTCAGTCTCACATAAACTGTAGCAGCGCGCAAAAAAAAAAAAAGAAAACATTAACAACAATATTTCGCTTCATAGATGACAATAAAAAAAAACAAAAACCTGAAGGGCAACTACCCAAAAAGAAGTCAGCTGTATTATCAACAACTGGAGACACACAAGGAGTCTCAAAGGAAAACTCCAGCTGTTTGAGCCTCAGTCTTACTCTTTCATCATTTGTCACCACTCCATTCAGTGCTAACAACATTCTCATCCACTAATGATTGGCTTTTTTTCCTCTAGAGGGTGAAGTACTGCTTGAAATCCATTTCTCACCAGTAAATATATAAAACAGAACCAGAAGAAGTCAATGTTTTTTGTTTTTTTTTACTGAAAAACCTTAGATATTGGCTTTTCGGGGCTGATATTTTGCTTGAGAAGTATTGCAACTTCCTGCGCTGAAGATGGATAATTACAAAACAATTATGAGTTAGAACTCTACTGTTCCTGCAGGGACACGTTATGCAGGTGTCCGGTCTTTCTGATTGCACGTTGGTCTTCATGCATGGAGCTTAGCAGGAAAGAAACTCTGAATCGGAGTAGACAACGTGTTGGTTAGCTGCAGTCAATGTGATGATAAACAACAGACCCCAGTTTGAGATGAACCAGAACTATTTAAGGCTTTGATATACAGCAACCCATTCTGGGCAACTGTAACAACCAAGAGTGCCAATAAGTTTCAGTTCAGTTGCTTTGCCAAGAAAAACACTTTGGACCCTGTGTTTCAGTATCCGTTGCTAGGATTACCGCCCATCTGTAACAGCCAACAATTCAGCCAGAGTGTGAATAACACTACAGACCTGAATGTTCTTTTCTACTGTTATGCCTTCATTTTCTTTTCACACCTGCATCAAGTAAAACAGCCTGAGCGCGACCTAATATATGTAGACGTGAATGTAAAATTGTTTTGTTATCTGTTTAAGTTCACTGTCTGCATTGACTGGCCATTTATAGCAGCAGAGCTGATGTGTCTGTCTTGTTTCTGTGGACAAGAAAGGAAGTGAGAGAGGAGGGAGGAGCCTACAGCACTGCAGTCTCATTGAGGTGTGCTCCCTCTGTCTCCTCCTCTCCCCTTTTCTGTCTCAGCACCATCTGTCTTCCCAATTCTTTGCCCATTTTGTGCTTTATATCGTCACCCCCCCCCCCCACCCACTCCCTCGTGCCATGTCATTCGATTTCCTTTGTCCACT
>JAPSES010000249.1:13425456-13457941 GCA_029822895.1 Maxillicosta whitleyi
AAGTAATAGTACTAATGTAATGATGAAGTAATGGTACTAATGTAATGATGAAGTAATGGTACTAATGTAATGATGAACTAATGGTACTAATATAATGATGAAGTAATGGTACTAATGTATGCATGTGTGTGTGTGCACGTGCACATGTGTGTGTGCGCGTGTGAATGTGTGTGTGTGTGCACGTGAATGTGTGTGTGTGCATGTGCATATGTGTGTGTCTCCTGCACATTCTCTGAGTTAAGTTCGAGACGCAGCTTAAAACCTCTTAAAATTCACAAAGTCACTTGGTGTAATTAAGAGGGCGGAAATTCTGAGATGATAAACTGACATAAATGTGTGTAAATTGCAAGTCGTTAAAATGACATTTGCAGTGTCTTTATCTCACTGAAACTTAGATTGTTGCAATGTTTTACTGGAAAAACTTTTGTTTCTTAAACTATTTGAGGTAACTAAAAACTCTACAAGCATCTCATTCCTTTACATTTCTACTACATATAACATCTGCAGCTTTATGGCAAAAATTGTCACATTGCACATTTCTGTAAACCTGTAAATGACATATCGTTAGCTTCATATCATAATTGCTATGAGGTCGTACACTATATGGACAAAAGTATTGGGACATGTTGAATACAGGTCATTCTTTTCTAATAGAAGTCTGGGATAGAAAACAATGACGACAAATGTCACAATGTAGTTTTATATTGGGATAAATATCATTACATTGGTTAGTTTGGTTTCAGTGGTTATTTATGCTTCCAAAAAGCCCCAGAGATGGTTTTTATTTAATTTCTGTCAACATAGAGTTGTTGTTTTTTTTTGCTGCTACCTGAAGAGGAGGCAAAGGGTGTTGTTTTTGACTTGGTTTGTCGGGTTCTTTGATTGTTAACACTTTAGCAGCAAAACCTATTGCTTGAATTGATACTAAATTGGGTTTATAGATTGCTAGTAACACAGAACAGACGTGGTTACATTTTATGAATAGTCAAAGTCAGAAATTTTTAATCAATTTTTAATTTTTTTTTTCTTATAATGGGTGAAATTTCACATCTATAAAAACACCAATTTTGTTCCAATTTACCCTGAACTTGTCACAGATATACAGGATATTGATACGCTGACATCAGCACACACACAGACATGATGACATCAGCTGGATCGATGCTAAAATAACCTACAATACATGCAAAGGGTGGGGCTTGTTGTGCCTGGAACAACCTGTTGTATATGTTCTATCTCTATATTTTTTGTGCAACTAGACATCTACTTTCTTCATATCTCACTAAGTAAGGAAAAATTAAAATTAAAGTTAAAATTTAAGGAAATATTGATGATTATAAACCATATGGACAAAAATATTGGGACACAGCATGGCTACAGCTGTTCATGCTGATTTGCAATATTAATAATCACTATGATATTTATCACAATATAAAACTATAGCTGTGGCATTTTTCATTCTTTTGTCTATATAGTGTATGACTTTGGCAATTATGCTATGAAGCTAACAACATGTGATCTTAATGTTTCTGAACCACATCTGTTTATAGATAAATACATATGAACTTTGAGTGTTTCAATAACACATGCACTTGACATTTTTGGGTTGAAGAATAAGGCTGTAACAACAACTATGTCTTTGAGAAACAGCATCATCAAACTTTTTATGTTTACAACTGATAGCACTGTGGGTAAGGGTTAGGAAAACATACCACGTCTCCAAAGATGTGATTAAAAGATATCACACGCAGCCTATTTGGTTATGTTTATAGATCCCCCTCAGTCATGATATGGACCATCTAATGTCATAGTGTTTTAGCACTCTGAATAATAAGTAGCAATATATTTGTTTTTACACAAAGAGGAGTTCACTGACCTCATTAAAAATGGTTAAAACAACATCTCCTCTGGCATTTCTGGAAATACTAACATTGTTCTATTCAAAGGCTTATGTGTTCATGTCTGTACAAGTTGTGAGCTGAGATGATACACGTAAAAAAAAAAACTGCAGAAAACATCACAATTTATTTGTGATTTTATGAATTATGCTTGTAAGGACATGCTTCTACATAAAAAAAGAAAAGAACTCACCATCAGAGTACAGCTGCACTCTGATCCTAGTTTTGTCTGTTACCACATTCACCACCTGCTCTTCCATAGTGGTGTAGCAACAGTCCGAAAGTCCTTCTTAGCGCTAAGCTGTTTTTACTGAGTTATCAAATGTAATGAGTAATGAACAAAGCTATTTGAAATGCATAACAAACAAACATAACGAAAAAAAAAAGAATGAGGCAAAAATTACATAAGCAGAAAACATAGTATGCAACGAGCAACAAGAAATGTCAGTTCTGAGACATGAAACGGATCATTTTAGGTCTTATTAAAGCTCAAAAACTTTGGAAACCACCAGGGTTGAATGTGTTTTCTGAAAATTGCGAGAAAGGCCTAAATCGCAAATACCTCTAGAGACCTTTCTTGCTCACCAAATATTCTAAAAAAAAAAAAAAAAACCTGTTTGCTTCTTATAAAATATGAACTGCAAATGTGTTTCTATAGTCAGAATTAAAGTGATTTCGAGAGCCTTAACTGTTAATATCTTCAGTCGAGGGCTGGGCGATACGGGATACGATAACTTTTTTCATATCAGACCATATGTGACACGGTATAAATCAAATCACATTTTTTTGTTTTTCTCTGTACTTATGGAGAAGTCCCTCCCTCCACTCTTACGATTACCCCCCCCCCCCCCCATCACCACCACCACTGCTTTAACTTAAGATTTATTGACCCCCATCTCATAAGCGTCTTAAGTGTCAGCCGTATGGTTTGTGTGTATTAGTGTTGGCATGGACACCCCTCCCCCATGTGTTGAGCTGTGCCATAACTGCCATAAACCAAAGTGAAACAACATGCTTTGATCGTCCGACTCCCAGCACTTATGCCTCTGTTCTACCCCAGAACCATAACAGTTTGCACACTGCTTTTCAGTAACCCGGTCGCCTGACTTCTTGGTCACATTTCCTCCAGAGGGAACATTCATTACCTCCCACCGTAGCCCAAACATTAGCATGTGTGCCGTGGCTCTTAACCTGTGCTGTGTGTGTGTCAACCTAACTTGCTGTGGCTGAAGTGTGATTGGTTGGGTGCGGCACTACTTAATCATGATTGTCTGTTCTCATTCATTCATTCATTTTCTGACTGCTGGTGTTTCAAAGAGGGGAAGCTCATTGTCAGTTTACATCATAAAACGTGTCAGTTTATTTATATGTAAATTGTGCCTCCGTTCCTTGAGAGGCTGAGCAGTCAAGTGACGGTGTAGATCTCAAAATACCTGTCAATCAAATCTCCATCCAGTGATTTTCAAGTTTGGAGGCAATGAAAAAAACTGTCCCATTGAAGTGCATGGACGCTCTGGTTCTACGGACAAATGTTCCGATTCATATCACAGTACAGACATTAGAAGGTGCAAATACTGCCATTGAACCACATGAAGAAGAAGTCCTATGGGCAAATGCATTGACAACAAAAACGGCGCAATGGGAATGTATGAGAAGTTAACAACATCGACTTAGTCAATTTTTGATAAGTAGCTGATTCTGAATGAACTCTTCTTCGAGACGTGTTCTTAAGCTTTTGTAGCCAATGAAAAGTTAACACAACCGTACATATTTGCCCACCCAGGACTTTCTTGCTGTGAGGCACTAGTGCTATCCACTGCACCACCGTGTCGCCCTGTCACCCTAAGGTCCATCAAAACATGGACAAATGAATTCTATCAAAATTGTATCAAGCATATCTAATTTTTCTATCGAGGAAAAGTTATAATGTGACATATAATGTTGTCGTTTAATCGCTCAGTCCTACGAGTATTTTTTCCATTTCATAAATTCATCCCATGGGTCAGGTTAGACCCCTTGGCGGGCAAGTTATGGACCATATGTTTGACACCCCTAATGGTACCTCAGATTGACATTGTCATTGCTTACACAAAGGAAAGCAATAACACTGTCGCCACGTATACACATCAGTCAGAAAGAATGAAGTTAAAGGTTACGCTTAAGTGTTGCACCAGGATGAGAAAACAGAGAGGACACGAGTGATAAATGAGAGTAAGAGGAATGGGACACGTAGTGTGTAGGATGTATCATGCATAGAGAAACAGCACGGGGAGTTGTGTTTCACTTAGAGAAATGAACGGAGCAGAATGAGGGTGAGCGGGTATGAGGGACAGAGATGAAGGATGAGAGGGAGGAAGTCCGACGAGAGCGAAGGAGGAGGAAACAGAATGAGTGATGAGAAGGTGGAGACAGAGGCACGAGGAGAGAGGAGAGGGCGGCAAAGAGAGAAAAGAAAGATGAGAGGGACGGAGAATAGATGAGACACACAATGTGAGCAGAGAGGTGAATACAGAGTGAAGGAGTGGAGAGAAAAAAAACAGGAAAATGGAGAGGCTGATGAAGGGAGAGGTCGAGAGAAAACACAAGGTTCACTTTAGAGTTTTATGACCCTGAGTTAAGCCTGAAATTACTCTTAACTCTTTAAAACCTGACGTGTCATTGGTGATGTATACAGTTTGGATGGCTGTAACTCTGTCACTGTTTGTCCAACTGGAAAAATTCCAGTTTATAGGTTTTATTAGGTCATTACGAGAATTTCACCCACACCTGCACTAGAAGCAGGAGAAGGAGAAGAAACTGTTTTAGCAGAATTACAACACGCAGTAAATGGTACATGTTTGCTAGATTCTGAAAGTTGTAAGGGTTCTGGAAAAATGGGCAACATGACTTATTCACAGCTTATTTTCTTCATCACAATACCCCATTTTTCTGTATCTTTATAATGCATTGGCCATTATTGATGCATGAATCTTTTACGATTTATATATAATATCTGCAGTAGTTTTTCAATGTTCAGCTGGATTGGTTTGGGTCATTAACATATGAGAAAAACTTTCGGCAGAGACCACTCCCCCCACCAGCAAATAGAAATGATGAAATCTCTTGGATGAGAAGCGAAATGTTTTCAAGAACAAAACCAGCCCACTTGGTTTTTGAAAAACTACTAAGGATGAACGATGACCCAACAGAATGAAAACTTACACTGACGTCTTAAAAGATAATGAACAAAAACTAGAAGTTTGCATGTTTTTGCGGGTTGTTTCAGCTTCCTCCAGACATCCATAAGACATGCCCTTCAGCAGCTTCAGCTTGTTTGCTTCCTACATGTTGGATGTCGAACTGGTTGATACATCCAGGATGATGGGACAGACTCCAGCCCCACATGACCCTCTAGACTCTAGAGGATTAAACGATTACAGAAAACGAATGAATAAACCAAAACTAAATCCCATTTTCACAAGAGTTCACATAAGGAACTAAAAAAAAAACATCTGCAGTTTAATTCTTCTCATGTCAATCTAAAATAAAAGAAGACAGATCAAACATCCACAATATGTCAACACTGTTTTGTTTTTCTGCAGTCCGCTGCGCGACTGACAGAAACAACAACACAATATGTGTGTAGATAAAAGAAAAATAAAGTGGTTAGTAAATGCATCTGTCATTTCTAACCACGGTTCAGGTCCCAAATTAAAGCAATGAAAATTGATTAATGACTTGATTTTCAAACTACAGACAAAAAGAAGCACAAATGAAAAGTCCATCCAGTCCTTAGTTCTCCTCACCTTTGTAAAATACAATACAGGTAGTCATTTGGTTATGAATGAGTTCCGTTCCTACGCTGTCGATGTAACCCGCATTTCCGCGTAAGTCGGAATTAACCCTTTAGTACCCCTAAGTAACTATCCAAATACATGTATTATACTTCATATTAATAAAATAAAGTAAAAAAAAAAAAAAGATACTGTACTTAATGTACGTACAGTATACAGTATATGTACAGTAATGGCAGACGAAATTTCGGCGTCGTACAGTAATAGCGGAAGAGACTCCGGCGTCGTAAAGTATAAATAATGTAAAGTCGGGTACGTCGTAACCCAAGGACTACATATATATACATATATATATATATATATATATATATATATTAACATGCTGCTATTATTACTGAAATAAAGTGTCCTTCACTCTCTTCTCACTGGTCTGAACACCTCTGTGGTGCACTGCCAACTTTTCATCGGTTTTCTTATTATTATTGATATAGTTGATGATAAAAAAAAAAAGCTGTAGTGTGTGTCTTCACAGTTATTTTTTACTGTTGCGTTGCTTCTCTTTGCTACTGATCCTAATACTGTTTGAATACAAGCTCCTATCATTGCCTCCTCTGATTGTCATATTAATCTTTTAAACGTTCCCTAATGAAACTATTGATTGATTGTGTCACTGTATTATCTATCAGTTCAGCTGCAGTGGCTTTAGAATACTGAGTGACTATAGCTCATGATTTATTAATTACTGAAGGTGATTATCTGACCTCAGGATTTTTGTCTTCTCTCTGTCTCCCTGTACCTTCCTCTCCCATCTGTCTTCCTTCCCGTCAAACCTCTACTCCTCTCATCTTCCATCTCTCTGTCTCTCCTTACCCTCCTCCCCTCTGTTGCTTTGCCTCTCTACCTCAGGGCGAGTGTTCCTCCAAGTGTTACAACATGTTCATCATAGAGACGGTGTGCGTGGCCTGGTTCTCCCTGGAGTTCGTGTTGCGGTTCATACAAGCCCGAAGCAAACTGGACTTCATGCGCGGACCGCTCAACATCATCGACGCCATGGCCATCCTACCGTACTACGTCTCCCTGGTGGTGAATGAGGAGGATCCGTCCCTGGACCACGAGAGGCCTGGGGGAGGTAAGGGCTACTTGGACAAGCTGGGCCTAGTATTGAGGATCCTGCGAGCGTTGAGGATTCTTTACGTGATGCGGCTGGCTCGCCACTCTCTGGGCCTGCAGACGCTGGGCCTGACGGTCAGGCGAAGCACGCGGGAGTTCGGCCTCCTCCTGCTTTTCCTCTGCGTAGCCGTCACACTCTTCTCTCCACTGGTCCATTTGGCCGAGAGCGAGCTCACGGGCGCCCATGACTTTAGCAGCATCCCCGCTTCCTACTGGTGGGCCATTATCTCCATGACGACGGTGGGCTATGGCGACATGGTGCCCAGGTCCATCCCGGGGCAGGTTGTAGCTCTGAGCAGCATCCTCAGCGGGATCCTCATCATGGCCTTCCCTGCTACCTCCATCTTCCACATGTTTTCCCGTTCCTACCAGGAGCTCAAGATGGAGCATAACCGGTTGTTCAAAGAGGAATGCGCCGCAGCCGCGGCTGCCGCTGCCTCCGGGGAGTTGCAAGAGGTGGGAGGCGACATAGGAGGAGTTGAAGGAATAGAGATCGCAGTTCCACCTGGTCTAGGATTACGTGTGGACAAGGATAATATGCACTCACTGGAGTCTTTGGCTCTGTTAGGGAAAGGTGAAGTTGCAGGAAATAACAACCACAACCTGCCAGCAGCAGCCTTCTGAACCGCAGTACTCCGACCGACTCAATCCTTAACTTCCAAGAAGATACATTTTCGGTGTTGCATACAACAACTGTGAAGTGGCCTCCCTATCCCATGAGGTTTTGGAGATATCTATATTCCATTGGCAAATAGGAGATTACATAAACAGCATTTCTTTTACTTCTCAGCCCATTTATTCTATATGTGCAACTTTAAGAGCACACTGTTGACTGCACAGGAACTCAGACTCATTAAAGCCCTTTAAATTGGATGGTCCAGTTGTTTCTGACTGAGCAGAAAGCATCTGCAGCAATATTAGTAACCGGCTGCTTCCATAAACATGCAATATTCAATCCAAAGTTGCTTTTCCTTCCACTGTGAAAATACTTAAAAAGTCCAACTGCAACTTTTAATTTATTCTTACTTTTTATTAATATGTTGCCTACAGTATGATCTCAAAATGCATCTCATACTATATTCTTTACTTTTCTTGCCATGATCTCAAAGAAGTGCTCCTCTTAGTTTATTTTTGAGAAGCCTGAAGCCATGTTCTGAGAAGAAATATAAACATACTAATAGTTTTGATGTATATCCATCTTTCTCTAATATATATTTGTATGCTTGGACTCCCAAGAACTGATGGTTTCTGGATTACATGCTATGAATTTAAGGTAAAACTAAGGGTAGGTATGTACAAGTGAAGGTACAAATTGTTTTTTTAACCAGCTGATAAGAAAATGAAAAGAAGGAGTGTTTGTGGTACAGAGAGAGGATGAGTGAGTGAGACAGAATGAGCGCTAACAACCATGAAATGTACTTTGCAACGCTCCAAATAAAAGCTCTCCTAGTAATCTGAGAGAAATCCATTTTCTGAGCTGTAGTTTTTTGGGTTTGTTCTGAGTATGACCGCCTAATCTCCTGGGCTGGCCGGGATGCTCAATCAGAGTCTTTTAGTCATGTTGCTGAAAATTTCTGAGAAAAGAAATAGAAACAGCTGTCCTAGCCAGGCACACAGATAAGTATTCTGTGTACAACAACTCTGCGACAATCCCCTTCTTACATCACCTCCTTGTTTTCATGTGCACAATTACACCACAGTGGAATGGAGCCAAGTCTCGGTACAAATCTGCGGTTTTTAGAAGGGGATCTCTGTAATGCGATGCAACTAAAGAATCTCTGCTTAACAGTCCTCCCTCAGGTCTGGAATAAACCAATCTTTTCATCCTCGGGGTGGGCTTCAGACTGGGTGGGGTCATCCCTATTTTTCTTAGAGGCGTGGTCAGCTCCGTCGCGGGGTTCAAGAAGGATACGGAGGCACGCAGAGCCACGCCAGATGTGAATGTAATCTAGATTAAAGTTGGGATTAAACGGGTTACTGCCTGAAACTCAACTACATCCAATTGCTTTAAATTTGATTTGGTGCCTCCCCCCACCCCACCCACTCCCCTCTCTCCAGGATCCCAGTGACTCCAGTGCAATTGCTTTTTGTGTATTACCCATATGGCATCCCATTTCTGCAGCTATAGCCGTGTTGAGATTTACTGGTAGAATAGTATTTGTAACAGGAGCTTCTACAGTAACATATGGCAGTGTGTATTTATCTGAATTGAGGCAATCCAACTTTGCATGATGAGATGATAGATTACACAGATTAAGGTTATTATCCATCTGTATACCCTATATTTTAAAGGGGTCTTGATATTGTAACAAACAAAATCTTTATTGTGTTTCAGGGAATGATCGTAAGTCACAAAGATCATCATTTCAAAATCTGTTTCGGAGATAACACTTCCCCATATTGGCAATAAAAATTTGCATTATGTAATAAATATGCTTTTTGGTGCTCACATAGGGAGATGTCAGCGATCACACTGATGGAACAGACATTAAACTCTGCTGTGAAAACCTTCAGTCACATTTCAACATCTCAACTGCGGAATATTTTGTTGACGTCTCGCTGTGAGTTTCATAAGTACAAAACAAATAGCAGTGAAGTGTTTCAGCCAGGAGTCCATCAGCATCTATCTAACCTATCTTACATTAACACCTTAACTGCTGAAAGTGAAGGCCTTAATTAAAAAATAAATAAATAATTAAAAATTATTGGGACCCCACATGGTAAAATTAAGGTGTAAAGTAGCATGGTAGGATGAGGGTTAAGTAAGGAAACAAAGTATTTGTACTCCATTACTTGATACCTCTGCTAATGAATGAATGAACATAATAAATCTGCACACATATGTACCTCCACAATGGCTGGGCATCGCTAGTCCACCCGTCTTCCAGTCTTTATCCTACGCACAACTATCTTCATCCTGACTTGTCTTTCTAACCATGAGTCAGACAAATGTACAACACTTTATCTGTGTCACTGTAACGTCTTAACATCTCAAAGGCTAATGGGCTCATTCCAGTGTATGAATCACAGATGAACAATCCACACAAACCTCTAGTTATATTTACTCCTGAGACATTAATCAAATTACTTGTGTTAATTGAATGTCCTCAACATGCAGTCACTGGAAATACATTTAAATTAGAGCTTTTTTAAGGCACTTGTCTCTGATACTTCACTGAGAACAAATTGGTTATGATTAGCATGAGGCTAAAAAGCCCTCTAACTGGATTTTAAATGGCAAAACTACAACTCATATTTCCCTAATTACCATTGTACTTAAAAGGCCTGTAGAGAGCTGACACATTACTCACTGTTTTAAGTGAAACATAACACATCCTTCTTTATCGTGAAGATTTATGATCTTCTAATGACTAAATTAAGCAGCGTGGGAGACAGAAATATATGTTTTTTTCTTATTTACACAGACTCTGCTTTTCTTCTAGTTCTCTCAGAGTGGTTCGGGCAGGTAAATGAGGGGGGGTTGTTTCTGGGGAGCTCATTGGGATGGATCACCTTTCTACATGCTCTTTCAGCCTTCTCTTTGGCTCTTGTCTGCAGGCTCATCACATACTTTTCACGTCTACAACTGCAATTCCCCCTGCTGAACACAAATGGCACAGCTCTTTCAGTTTTCGAGCCGAAATTCTTCCTCAAATAGTTGTTGATTTGCATCAGAAACATATACATAATGCAGCGTTAAGAATGTCAAATAACACTCCATTGTTCCGAAAGTGAAAGGTGTAAACAAATCCATCATATCTTTGTATGTATACACACATCTGGTATCTCCTATTCTCTTTCTTTTGGTTTTAACACACATATGAGTCCGAGTCCCCTCTCTCTCTCACACACACACCTACTCACATTTGAGACTTGCGGTTTTTAGTAGGAGTTTTCTTGCTCATTGAGAGTCGAAAGGTTAAAGGGGTTACCGCATGCATTCATTGTTCCATCATGTGGGCGTTTGGAAGCCCATTGTGACTGTGATTAAGGCTGAACGAATAAACCTCACTTGCAAATGTGCATCATTGCTGCTGCTGGTGGTGGTAAAAAAAAAAATAAAAAAAAAAATGATGAAAGCCTGAGGAGGTAGAGCATGTTGGAGACTGAACACCAAGAGGCATATATTACCATTTCCATCACCATATTGCTACTAGCTATAATCTTTTAAAAAAAAAAAAAAAAGCTAAAGTAAGTTTCATGACATTCTCAAACAACTCTGTCACTCTCCACACCTGGAAAGAAACTGAATTCGTATAAATTCTCAGTGAAAATATTTATATGTATGTAATGACGGACGAAATTTCGGCGTCATACAGTAACAGCGTGCAAGACTCCAGCGTTGTAAAGTCAAAATAATGTAAGTCGGGTGCGTTGTAACCCGAAGACTACCTGTATACGCAATATTCTAACCCACATTCGTTCTATACAAGAATATATTATTTCATCATCGTCGATAAGGATAGATCAAGGATTAGTGACTCAGAAGGAATAGGATCAACAGATTTAAGCGATGATGCTTTGATTTATATTACAGTTGATCTACGAAAAGGGCCCAAGAGTTACACGTGGCCCCCGGAACCGTGGGTTGCCTACGCTTGGGTTAAGGTTTTCATCGTTAATAAGTCCCCAGTGAGGTGAGGGAATGTACAGGGTGTTTAGGTGTTGCATACGCTCATATTTACAATAAAAGTGAGTGAAAGTACAATAAAAACTACAAAGAATTCAGGTCAAATTCATTTAGGATCTTGAACGAATGAGTCTGATCTGATTGAGGTGTTGCTTTACAATGCAGAGGAACTCATGAAGTTCTAACATCCAAGTCCCTAGAAAAAAAAAAAACTCGGAGGCATCCACGGGGGAAGGAGTAAAAGAAGCCTGTTTAAAATTCATAACCCGCTTTACTTTTCATCCTATATTTATATATACTGATGTAGGCTCTGCAGCTACAGTCGAGTACCGTGCAGTCGTCTAAGCTGGAGGGGTGTTTTCCACGGAGCGTATACATTTTATAGCAAAACAACCACCGTGTTCCATAGGATCTAAAATAATAAATAAATCTAATGTAAGCAGATGATTGGGCTTGTGGCTTAGTGCTGTATAATTTTGATTACAGTGATTGCATTGGTATTCAGTAGCGCTCATCATACCATCTGTCGAGAAGGAACCTCACAAGTCCATTTTTGGTCTTTCATAAAATTGGTCAATCTTCGCATTGGACTGACGCTTATAGAAATACATAACCAATGTAAAGTGCTGAAAATGGCTTGTAACCACATCACTTAAAGGAGTGATATTTTGCTTTTTTTAATTGAATTATGCATTTTAACACATGTCCCTGTGGTCTACATAAACTGTAAATGTTGTGCTTGGGTCTGAAATCTTATTTATTTCAACTCCACAGGTCCATCTTCAACACTATTTCTGAGTAATGACACGAGACACAAGGTCATTTGGAGCGCTGGCCCTTTAAATGCACATGACCCCACCCCCTCCAGGTTGTTGACCGTGCTGCTCTGTCATGTTAAGCCACTCGTGTTCATATAACGTTTAGTAATCAGCTCAAAGTTATGTGCAAATGTTGTGATGTAGTTAATTATAGACATAACAAATTAAACAGGAATTAAAACAGGTTGTAGAACCCTTGTTTTCTTTTGCTGGAATGAATATAAAGATAACTTTGCAGCACCTGGAGGGTTCAGATTCAAAGTTTATGAGCTATTAGGGTCCAAATACACAAATAAATGAACAAAAGACTAATAAAAATGGGTTTAGATAAATATGAGCCCTTCAACTCCATTCATTTATATAGAATACACATCATTTTTTTCCAGTTTCCTGAAAAATAACCACTTAGGACATACAAGGTTCCTGCCTCAAGGTGACAATATGTAACACCAATCCTATTGCCAGTATAATGTAGACATTTCTGAATTAGACATATGTTTTATTTCAATATTCCTAGATAGGTGTTTAGTGGCATTAGACTGTTTTAATCGCACATGTTAATGTTTATCTGTGTCTAAGGTTTGTCTCGTGTCTCAAAAACAGCTTGACAGAACGTCTTTGAATTTGGCACAAAAGGTTGACGGGGCCTCAAGGACAAACTGAAGAAATTATGATGGACAAACAGAAAATGTCATGGTCAGGGTGTCACCGCGTGAATCTCATGTGTCAATATTTCAAGAAGGCATTGAGAAAATTTCTTCAAATTCACATGGACTCAAGGTTGAACAAATCAGAACTGATCAAAAAAGGTCAAAGGTCAAGATTCTTGCGACATCACAAAACATGTTTTGGGTCATAACTCAGGATTTCAGGATGTTCAGCAAGGACAGAGGAAACATCTGATTGAATCTGTGGCCCTGATTATGATTTAAGTTGACAGCAGTTGTTTAGGGTTATAGAAACACACAAGTGATGAGAAATAAAAATGAAAAAACTAACTCAGAAATATTCATATTAATACTAAACCACACCTTATCCTATCCCAAACCCAGTGGTAGAATGAAAGTACTTTTTTTGTATTAGTACTTTACTTCAGTAAAATAATAATGCATACTTTTACTTTTACTTCACTACATTTTGGGGCAGTTATCTTTCTACTCCTTGCATTTCGGAAATTGATGCTGTTACTCGTCACATCATCTTTTTGTCTAATTTTTTTTTTTTTTACTTTCCATTTAAATCTTACATGAAAAATCTCACACACATTATCAACACCAATCTGTTCAATCCACATAATATAGTTGTGACACTGAGCAGTGACATTGGCAGAGGCATAAATAAGTACGTCTACATTCTGTATCATAATGATAAAGTGAGAGTACTTGGACTTTTAGACTTTAAAGTACATTTTAAAGGAAATACTTTTACTGAAGTAAGATTCTTGATGTATTACTTCTACTTTTACTTGAGTAAACATTTTGCAGGGTATTGGTACTTTTACTTAAGTACTAAACTTCAGTACTTCCTCCACCCCTGCCCAAACCAAACCAAAACAGTCATTTCCTAAACCTAAAAATCTACAGGTGTTAGGATGCACCTGGATTTTTGTTGCACCTTGGGTTTTGTTTCCCCACCATTCCCCCTAACCTATTCCACCTTATAAGGTGGAAAAAAATAAATAAGACCAGGTCCTTCAGGATTCAGCATGAATGCATCTGTGGTTTACAGAAAAGTCTAATAACAACATTTTCTTCTAGTGTTTGCAGAATTCTGTAGGGATTAATAAAACGAATATGGACTTGTGTATTAATCTGCCAGAGTATGATTGATTTAATATGATGTCTGCTTTTGCAGGGATTTAGCCATTTTATTCCAGGACTCCCATCACCACATGTAAATATCCCACCAAAATAAGTTCCCCAGACACGGTTAATGCAAACGCACTGCAACTTTGGGGAGACTGCTTGTCCTGTAGTGCAGAATGATAATAAATTCAACCAGAGCAGAACATGCAGAGTGTAGCCTATGTGCAAATATGTGGTTATAATCAATTCTGACATTGTAACTACATGAGGCGGAGAGCCTATTCCAGATCCCTATTAAAAAAAATCAAATAGCACGTGTAAATAAATGTATTCCCACTAAACATCATACACTTGTGCTCCGTCCTGTCATGGCCCATGTTGAAGGCTGTAATGAAAAATGCCACCGTTGAGTTATTCTGAATTTCTTTGTCATCAGATATGATCAGTCTGTGCTTGTGCTCCTTGCTCTGTGCGCTTTTGTCATGGGAAGTGTATGCCACAAGATTTCAGATAAGCCTTGGATCCAATTAAGCTACACAGGCAAAGAGTATTATGATAGAAACCCCAATAGAGGCTGTAACCCTCCATCTAGATAGAGAGAACGTGGCTCGAATTTAATCGGCTGACATGAGTCGTCATGGAGTCCTGGAGTTCCGTCTCCCTTTAATTTACAACAGTAAAATGGGAAAGTAAAGGAAATATATTCTGGAATGTGCCAACCTTAGGTCACTGCCAGGATGCTCAAAAGGAATTGGCAATAAAACACGTATGTCAATGAAAATGGGAGGAAAAGTTGGTTTGCTGGATTTTTAAAAGAAAACTTGAAGGAATAAAAGCTCTATATGTAGTATTTCTATGTTCTACTAATCCAATCCCCTTTATTTACATAGTACATTTAAGCAATAATAATGTTTCCAAAGTGCTGCACATCATAAAAAGTTAGTTAAAAGTACTAAAATCAACTAACATTGAAGTTCTTCCAAAGACAACTAATCTCTTGTTTCGGGAAATACCAAGAGATTTTGGACAATTCCATGCTCCCAACATGGTGGGATCAGTGTGACGACAGCCCCTTCCACTACGACTGTGCACCAGTGCACAAAGTAAGATCCATAAAGACACGGATGAGCGAGTTTGGTGTGGGTGAACTGGACTGGCCGGCACAGAGTCCTGACCTCAACCCGACAGAACACCTTTGGGATGAATTAGAGTGCAGACTAAGAGCCAGGCCTTCCCATGCAACATCAGTGTGTGATCTCACAAATACGTTTCTGGAGGAATGGTCAAAAATTCCCTTAAACACACTCCTAAACCTTGTGGAAAGCCTCCCTGGAAGAGTTGAAGATGCTATAGCTACATAGGGTGGACCCATGTCATATAAAACCCTTTGGATTAAGAATGGGATGTCATTTAAGGTCATATCTGAATCAAGGCAGATGAGTGAATACTTTTAGTAATGTAGTATATAACCCCCCCCCACACACACACACACACACACTCGGACAGTGTGTCATTGTGCTGGTCCCAAGCCCAGATAAATACAGAGGGTTGTGTCAGGGAAGGCATCCGATGTAAAAACTTGCCAAATCAATATAAGAATCTGATTCGCTGTGGCGACCCCCTGAAGGGAAAAAGCCGAAAGAAAGTTTAGTATATAACCCCCTTTTAACTCATACAGACCCAGTGCTACTTTTATAGCAGTTCCCAAGTAAATTTTTCTCTCTATCGAACCTTACTTAAGTGAGTTATCTCTATTTATTATAAAATTATATCAAAACAGAGAAAAGGTGATGGTTTTTTCCAGCAAAATCTATCATTAACTGAACATAAACCAAGTGTCTCCATCCACCATCATTGATGCAACTCTTTGGGTTTTACTGGTGAATAAATGTTGTAGAAGATGACAGTGTTTCCACGGTAACTACGGAGCCTCTCAAAGTCCAAACGGGTCATATCTGATGACCATGAAAAGAGGATAAACTGTATTTAATACCATGTATTGATAGGATTAGTGGATCAAACGGTATTAAACAGTTCAGATCAATGCTTTTGTTTGCATCTTTATGGGTTAATAAGAGAGAAAACCTGGTGACAAACGGCTTCTTTTCTTTTCCAGCAACCAACATCTTAACTATATGACCTCAGAATTCGACTTTTTTGGAGTTGTCAACTTTCCTCTGATGATCTGCTTTACTTAAAACAAACATTTCCCTTTTTTTGGCACTAGACATGTACACATTAGTCAATGCCTCATCACACATACAGAGATATGGACACACACACACACACACACACACACACACACTGAAAAAGTACAGCTCAGAGAGACCAGCAGGACAGCTGAGGTAGCAGCTCTGAAGCCTGTTACACAAACAAAGCAGGCCCTTCTGTTGAATTAGTAGTCAAGAGATGTAGTCTACAATGTTTGCTTCAGTTATGAGAGATGACTACAAAAGAGCACCTCGGTGGGAGAAACATTTCACAGCTACACTAAAGTGAGATGCAAATTATAAATGACATTGGTAAGATGATATTTGAAACCTCCTACAGGACTAGAGTCACAGAGGCTGTTCTGTTTGGAAAAGTGCATTTCATTAAAACTCAATACTCTCTTAAAAGTTTCACTTCAAATAGGAACTTGACTGCGTGTGTAAATATACATTATAACTCACAGTTTCAGTTTGCTTTGACTTGATTCACTAGGATTACTGGCTTTGCCGTCAGACGTGGATCATTTAAAATTGATGGAATAATGGGCTCATTTCTGTCAAACCTGTTATTTTTCTGATGTGATTGATTCTGCTGTTGATATGAATTAAATCTGAAATTATCAGCATGCATGTTCACATTTGATTCCCTTCCCAATCGGACTTCTCTGTGTGCTTTTACTGACTTGATTTACTTGACTTTTACTCTGATTATGATGATACTAGTGCACTTGAATCTCTTGAGGAATGATGACCAATGAAGGAATACTTTCTGTAACATGTCACTGTTCGGCAAAAACCTCTTAAAGTCCATTTTTGGTCTTTTATTTATTTATTGTTTTGGTATAAAATTATTCTATTCATCAGTCTTCACATTAGCCTAATGGTTTTAGAAATATTTAACCAATGAAAAGTGTCAAAAATGGCTTGAGGAAACATCCCTTAACTCTATTCATGTTTTCCATAAAATACATTGTTTTTCCAGTTTCTTGAACAGTAACCGTTTTGGACATAAGAGGTTTCCATTCGACAGCGATGATATGATGGAGAAGATTTGAACTAAAATAATCTGGTGGATTATCGTATTATCATACCTGTTTGTAGTCCTCATGAACTATTTTCATTATATTTACATTTGAGATTTTGCATTATTTAGCCCATATAAAGAATCCATCCATTCATCCATCCATCAGCCCTGGCACTGTCCAGCCCTCACAGAGAACAACTATGGCAGCTGAATATCCCTTGGCAGTGTTCCATGGAACCATCCTCCTGAAGCACCACCCAAATGAGACAAGGTCAAACGCCTTTTCCAAATCCATAAATCACATATGAACTGGTTGGGCTGAACCTTGAAAGAAAATCCTATTGTTTGTCTTAAATCCATGGATCAACTATCGGCTAGACTAGGGATGGGAATCAAGAACCGGTTCTTTTTGAGAATGATTCTGGTTACCGAATCCCACTTTGTTGCACATGCACGTCTGCTGCATTGTTTTGGTCAGAACGTCGCCAACATGGCATTGAAGCAGAAACGGTCTAAAAAGGCGACACCAGGTCCACTTGGAACACTGTCAAAACTTCCATTTCTTAAAAAGGGTGGAATCCCTCCGATTTGTGAAAACATTTGTCCACGCAGCATGTGATTCATTTGATATGCTACTTAGCTGTGCTAGTGAATCTAGTGGCAGAATGTCCAGACCCAGGCCCAGTTCTGGTATGGGTCTTACCCCCTCAAATACAAGTTTCTGAAGGAAGGGGAAAGGAAATGAAGTGCACAACAAGAGACGGGTTGAGTCGAAATGGTTCCATGTAGGAGAAATACGACAATAGAAGAGTGTTATTATTTAAACATACTGTATATGTTATATTTTCTATGCAGAGATGGAAATATAAAGGACCACTAATCCCATTTGTACTGTTTTATTCTCTCAGCCAATGAGAATCGATAAGGAATCGGATCGATGAGCGAAATTAATAATGGAGTCTTAATCGTTAAATTCTTATTGATTCCCATCCCTAGGCTTGACTCTATTTTCTAGTGCCCTGGCATAGACCTTCCTGGGTAGACTGAGGACTGTGACCCTCCTACAGTTGGGACACACCCTCTGGCCCCTACTTAAAAAATGGAGCCAGCAGTAGATTGAAAAGGCGTGTAAGCCAGGACAGCCCTACAGTGTCTAGAACCTTGAAGAACTCAGATCAGATCTCATCCACACCTGGACCCAAACCACTACCCCTCATAGGGGCGGTGAGTTCAGAAGAGGGTAGAACCATGTCGCTCATTCAGCTTAGACTAATCAAGTCTCATTGTTAAAGACCCAATTATATGAGCCTCTCCTTCAGGTCTGACTCCAGGGAAGAGCCTCCGTTTCCTGGATTCGGGCAAGGTCATGGGTTGCCTATGTTTCTCCTTCATAAGGATCTGTTGCATCGCTCTTAGTCTGACTTCCCCTAGGACCAGTTTGCCTTGGAAAACCCTACCAAAGGCTAGAAGCCCCCGACAACATGGCTCCAAGCATCATGAGGGCACGTAAACCCCTCCACCAGGAAATGATGTTGATTCAAGGACAGGACTAAAGAATCTAATTTTCCCTAAAATAGTATAGATTTCCCTTAATAACTGTATAATGTAAGATTTCTGCACAAGAAATCTAAATAATAATAATAATAATAAGATTATGTGATATACAATTAAAAATCATTTTATTCAATGTTTTTATTTGGTTGCCTGCAATTGCATCTTTTCCCCTTTACTAATACACCATTTAAGTCTAACATCACATGAAGCTGTTTAAGCACAGTGAAATAGCAAAACATTGGAATAACATCATTTAAAAATGTGCATAATGTTCTGTTACATCACATGTAATCATGATTTCTGTCGGTCACAACTCCCATGATCCCACACTCCTTCACAACATCGAACTACATCGTTTGTTATATTTTAATATTTTACATCGAATAAAAACTAGAGGCAGAAATTACTGCGTATTTACAAGAAAAACTTCACCCGTTCTACGTGTTTTAAGATAAAAGGCTGAGGCGTCTGTACATTTACTGAAATAAAATCAATCACTATGACATCTCACATTTCTCCTAAAGATCACTATTTAAGAATATGAAATTTAAGGAATATTATAACTGTGCTGATGCTGAGCATGTGCAGAAACTAGATTATTTTTCACCAGTATTTGCTTTGTAGAGGAAGGAAAGTCATTCCCTAGTGATATCTTTAGTTTCTGTGATAAAAAAAAAAAAAGATTCACAACCAGCTGATGCCACTCATTAACTCCCAGTCTTTCCTCCCTTGTGGATGCACCTGTAAACACCTTTGTATTTCCTGGAAACTCTGTGACTCCGTGTACACACCTTTCACCTGGAGACCAGAGCTCTGCATTAACAGGTGAGGCGCTTACTCTTAATACAATTGTATGCAAGCGGCAAGAAAATATCCATGACTGTATTTTGCATGTGGAGAGCTCTTTTCCAAAATGCTATAAAAGCCATTTAATTACTATTTTTTATTTTATTTTTACAACCTGATTTTAAGATAGCATCAGGAAAATTGGAACTAAGTTAATGTTATCTGCAATTTCCATGACAATTTTAAACATCATAACATAGATTTCAATGATATTCACAGAGAAAGACAATAAAAACACTTAATTTTTGAAAATGGACATATAGCGTTTTGGAAAAGAGTTGAAAAAACTGTTGGCAAGCAGCTGTTTTATTTGTGTTACTTTTATTTACTGCGATGTAATAGTAACTGAAACTTGAATGTCTGTCATTTTGGCAGCAATTGATCTGAAAGCAAATATTATGTAATAAGATAAGATCATCAACCATACTTTGCATGATTTAAAGGATTTTATACATTAAGCTAGGGGGCGGCAAAGTCATTTTTTGTCCAGTTGCCAAATAACTTGATCTTAAGTAGGCCAGACCAGTAAAATAATAGGCATAATAATCTATAAATAATGATCCAAATGTTTGTCCTTGTTTTAAACTTTACTAAACCCACTTTTATTCATCTTTGGCTCATTTATTTGTGTATTTGGACCCTAACAGTTCATGCAATTTGAATTTTTTACCCAAGTACTAGGAAAACTATTTTTTATATTCATTTTGGGGGGGGGGGAATGAAGTGGATTTATACAACCTGTTTTAATTACTTCGTAATTTGATACATTTTATAACTAGTTACGTCACAACATTTGCCCATATAAGGTCAAGACTTGTGACGAACATTTCTCCGAGTTTGACATAATTGTTTATCAGCAGCAGTGGTTGTAGTAAAAACTGGAAATATGTGCAAACTTTGAGCCAATTATCTAAACTATTCAGTTGCACAGAAGCTCAAAGTGGCTCATGTGCATTTAAAGGGCCAGTGCTCAAAATAACCGTTCTGGTGTCATTACGCAGAAACAGTGTTGAAGATGGACCTGTGGAGTTCAATTCATGAAGAATTCAGACCCAAGCAGAGCATTTACAGTTTATGTAGACCACAGGGAAATGTTTTAAAATGCTAAATTCCATTTTAATACAAGCTAAATATCAGTCCTTTAATATGAAAGTTAAATGTTATATGTTATGTTATAAAATGTGAATAACCTGCACAGCAATGTACAACGTGTAAGTGCAATTTCATATCACAGCGGATGTAGAAAACATTCATAACAGGCATAATATTGTTAAACTTATTTTTTTTACAACAGGATAGGTTGTAAATGTAAATATTATCATAATGTAATTATACTTTTTTCACATTAAACCAAGGAGAAAACTTGGAGTTGTCATTATTTATTAGTAATTATGCTATTATTTTACACAACATCACATTGAGGTGTATGTAGAACCGGAACACCTTTGACCGTTAATATATTCAGTGTTATTTTTGTACTTTGCAAATTCATCCCTTGCACCAGATTGGACCATTTGGTGGCTCAGTTTTAACCCACAGACCGTATGTTTTAGGCTATAACTTCATATGCTTTTAAAACTCATATAAAACTTATTCTATGGGGACTGTTACTGGGTTGTACTTCAAATCTCTGCAAAGATATAGTGGCATTTCAGGCACTACGGTCCGTAATACACACTTGAAAAAATTTATTTACCATCCACATTTGTTAAAATATCCTAATGATTTAAGTGAAGTGTTAGGAAAAGGTTCCGCATGGCCGGTGGATGACCCGTGTCATCGGCTCATTTGGCTGCGTCCCCTCAGCATCAACAACGCTACCATCTGGGTAAGCCCACACACACCTGTGATTTCTGGGAGTGTGCCACAGAGAAGCAGGCAAAGGCTGAAACACAAGCAGAGGTGGAGGACAGGAGAGAGAAGGCGGGGAAGTAACGACTGCAGGGCTGAAAAGGAAAGGTTACACAAGGTGAGACTATAGCTCATATGCTGTAAGACAAATCTGCTGTTAAAGAAGAAATAATAACTGGAAAGTACAGATAGCACAAACCTCCAGCAAGGCAGTTCATTTCTACATAAAAACACCCTGTGTTTATGCAGCGATCGCATCGTCTGTCACCGTCATGCTGCTGGACGCTAGTGACTATTAATCCTGATCGAACGAATCTGTTTACATTCAAGATTCAAGATTCCTTTTATTGATATTGTGTGTGAGCATGCACAACAACATTCAGACGTGATTTATAGAGATGGTACTTCCTGAGTAAGAAAAGAATTATGCAAAATGCCAGATGTATAGATAGTATTATATAGTAAAAAAAAATAATAAAATACACACTCTCCGCCCCTCTCCCATTCAGTCAAGTCACAATAAATTGACTCAACATTAAATTTTTGAGCCTGTGTAAGACAATGATCCAGAGATAATGCAGTTAAAATGTTAAATACACCCATATGTTAAAATCTGAAGACACAGTAGCATCATAAAATTGTCTTTGTTGCATTACATGGGCTTGACTCTTTTACATGTGGTAAATTAGAATAAAATCAGGTGATCTGGATTCTTTCTTTATATATACAAATATATATATCATCCCATTTAAAACATAATTTAATGTAATCATCTGCATTACCAGGAATAATGATCCAAAATAAGTTGACAAAGCAATGCAACCATAAATTTAGATTCCATTTAGTAAATTAGACACATTGTGAGAGGCAAATTATGGATGTTGCAACCTATTAAAAGTTGACTTTGGATCCCCTCAGTATCATGTTATTCCAAATAGGTTAAATTCTTCCTCTGTTAAACACTGTGTGGGAGAAGAGTAAGACAAATATTACAACATTTTTAAATGTCTGATACACAGTGTGTTTAGATGTGTCATTTATGAGCTTTTTGTAGAATCCCATTGATGTATTTCCATCTACACATTATATCCAGTGTGCCGTTGGTGCAATAAGGAATCTGTTGCATCTAAAGATCTTATCCTGGTACAATATCGCCTGGACGAGCACATGAATATTAATGAGCTCAGGCATTAACACATCACACTGACCAGCTTTTCTAATTGGCCTGATTTCTATGCTTATTTCTTTTCAGTGTCAATTGCACACGGACCTACAGACTTGACGTATTAAAAAAAAAAACACTTGTAAAAACGATTTTGTGTGGCAGGCTACCTTTAAGCTTCATTTTCAGTATCGACAGACAAATGAATGTATGGGTTGTCAAGCAGTGGATGTTGTAGTGGTTATCTGTCTCACCTCACAGCCAAAGGATC
The DNA here is from genome assembly GCA_029822895.1 of Maxillicosta whitleyi. Taxonomy (NCBI): domain Eukaryota; kingdom Metazoa; phylum Chordata; class Actinopteri; order Perciformes; family Neosebastidae; genus Maxillicosta; species Maxillicosta whitleyi. The sequence goes on from JAPSES010000249.1 coordinate 13,448,469, forward strand.
CTTGATTCAAATTCAGATCTTGTTCCTCTTTAAGGTTCTAGGAATATGGCCTGCAGGGTGTACTGACACCGGTGACCTTTTGTTTATCTGTGTGTTACCGTTTTGACAAGTCCTGTTCACTTTGTGAAAGACCAACAGCCTCCAAGCTCCAACTACATGATGAAAATACCATTACATGTTTTTTTAAGTGTTGTTTTCTCTTGCAAAGATTTATTCATTTTAATACCATAACATGTTGCCTCATGCACACGTTTCAATGAAAAAAACTAATTTCTGAAGGTGTTGTTGCTGTCTCTTGTGTACTGTGCTGACCAATGATGAGTGTGATTTGTTTGAAGACATAACAACTATCTCAGAGGAATAGTAAAGGGTGTCAGACCAATCCCCAGTATTTGCATAGAACTAAGTGTGTAGTCTCGGCAAGTAAGACTAAGAGCCAATCCCAATTCACCCTAACCCTTAAAACGGAGGTGCAAGGGGTAGGGGTTGAAACATTCCCCTATGAAATGGGACAACCCTTTGTGACCTGTTAACATCATCAGCGGTCATCAACGCCAGTATAAACAGATGAAACAACTTTACTTCTTAAAGTACCCATCATGCCGTCAGCAGCTATAACCGCCAGTTCCATGGGCTTTAGTTGACCTTTTTATGTCTATCAACGATAAACCACAGAAATGGGATCTATAGCGCACAGAAACAACATTAAACGGTCAACCCAATAATTAAGTTTACAAGTAAAGTACTTATATTTGTGTCTTTCTTTCATCACTGCTGCATGTTTTGTCTGTGTTTCCTTCCGTCTCGCCAATGATTCGAACAGAATTATGTGAATCTCCTCCTACCCCTTCGTGGTGTTTCATGGGCTATGAAGTTCGCCATCTTAGCCCGTCCTCTCCGTCTAATTGAGAATTGGGACAACACTACACCTTCACGTGTATGTGCAAAACGGAGGGTAGGGGGTAAAGGGTAGGGCCAAGATGCGAATTGGGATTCAGCCTAAGTTGAACATCCACTCTATGTCTGTGTGGATTTTTTTCACATACTTCAGCGTCCTCCCACAGACCAAAGTGGGCCCCATGAAAGGTAAACATTCTGAACCAGTAATAAAATTCAGTATCTTGTCAGTCTATAGAAGTGTGGTGGTGTGTGTGTATGTGGGGGGGGGGGTTCATAGCTAGTTGAAAGCTGGTGTGAAACGGCGGTAAAACTTAACATACTTTCTACTTCTGACTTTTCACCACTTCTAACCTATATCAACTGGACCCCTTCCACTGCTCTATGGGCCCCCCATAAATGCTGGGCCCCTTGAATTTGTCATACCCCCGCTTTACAGTGCCCCAGATTTTAGGATATATATTGGATAAACCAGGATAAACCTCATAAGTGCGATAGTGGTAGACATAGTATTACACAGGCAAACACAGCTGCTGATGTACTTTTGCTGTGTCATTGTAATAAAAGTAGTTTTGGGAGAGAAGGAGGAGGGGTTAGTGGTGCATCAGTTCGTGCACAGTACTCCATGGATTAATGGTTATCCACATCAAAAGGTCAAATCTATTTCCCCTCAGGGTTGCTTCTAGAGTTGGTTGAGTTTGTGTGTGTCTGCAGAATTTCTGACAGGGCTGTCAGCCACCCTCTGGAACAACATTGCTCCCCTCCTCTCTCCTCTCCATTCACCAGAATAATTCACACTCAGCTAAAATGAGAAAAAAAAAGAAAAAAGAACAACTGCCGAACATTCTCAGGGGCTGAGGAATGTGTGGGGATGAATGAAAGTGTATCTGCAAGGTACGAGTACTGAGTGTGTGCTGCAGGTAATGTGTGTGAGAGGGGGTTGGTGTGAACATGATGTGGTTTTTAAGCGGGGTTGAATTTTAAATGAACATTGACTAAGCCGTTTTTTAGAGCGGAGGAGGTACCAGGGGGCAGTTTTAAAGAGCATGACTAGCTTAACAATTTGCCAAAAAAAATAAATAAAACGCAAAAAAAAAACGTCTTTTAACTTTTTCAGCCTAAGCAGCAGCTGTACAACGTGTAAGACCTCAAGGCCTTGGTCCAATTAAAATATCACAAGCCAATCAAAGCCTGCCATGAATGTGCTGCATCATAACTCAATAAATGTGCAACGTATCGTTTCTTCTAAGAGCAAGGTCATTATAAATAATTTTAGCAGCTTAATTAATTAAGTTCATGCAACGTGTTGAGAAAAACAAACCAAGAAACTTATTGTTCAGGGGCCATACAACCTGATCTCAAGTATGCAAGACCAGTAAAATAATAGGCATAATTATCTATAAATAATGATCCAAATGTTTCTCTTGGTTTTAAAGGGATGATATTTAGCTAAACCCACTTTTATTAGTCTGTGGTTCATTTATTTGTGTATTTGGACCCTAATAGTTCATAAAGTTTGAATTTGAACCCTCCAGATGCTGCAAAAATCATGAGGATTTCTAGAACCTGTTTTAATTACTTTGGAATTTGATAGATTTTATAACTAGTTACGTCACAACATTTGCCCATATAAGGTCAAGGCTTGAGACGAACATTTCTCCGAGTTTGACGTAATTGTTTATCAGCAGCAGCGGTTGTAGTAAAAACTGAAAATATGTCTACATTTCAAGCCAGTTACCTAAAATGTTCATTTGTTGATTGTATTAATGAACACAAGTGGCTGAACACGACAGAACAGCACGGTCAAAAATCTGCAGGGGGTGGGGTCATGTGAATTTAAAGGGCCAGCGCTCAGAATAACCTTTCTGGTGTCATTACTCAGAAATAGGGTTGAAGATGGACCTGTGGAGTTGAATTAATGAAGAATTCAAACCCAAGTATAGCATTTACAGAAGGATTCTGAGTTTGGAACCGCCAGGCAGGAGGCCTAAAGGAAGACCAAAGAGGAGGTTCATAGATGTACTCAAAGAGGACATGAAGGTAGTCGGTGTGAGAGAAGAGCATGTAGAAGACAGGGTTAGATGGAGGCAAATGATTTGCTGTGGCGACCCCTGAAGGGAAAAGCCGAAAGGAATAGAAGAAGAAGAAGACCACAGGGAAATGATTTAAAATGCATAATTCCATTAAAAAAAAAAAAAAAAGCAAAACATCACTCCTTTAAACCATTCCAAAGGTCTTGTTGATGAGTGCCTTATGCATCTGTGAGAAGTCTAGAGCATGAATGATTACAAAAAGCATGAACGTGTCACATATGACAAATACACGGTCATGGCTTTGCTCTTTTGGCAGCATCAATAATCAGAGAACAGAAACAAGGGCCAGTCTGTTGATGCCAGGACACTCCCTCCCTGACTGATTACCACCTCATTGTACTTTAACAGTGACCTTGGCTAATCACACAATCATGTCTGATTGCATCACACAAACACACACCAAATGGCTTATTAGCTTCTCTGGTAATTAAGTGAGGTGTGTGTGGCTGTTGGACACAATCAGGGTGCATCTGTATTCAGAGAAGTTTCAGCTGTCTTGTTTTGATTTCTGCTGGTTACATCAAAAACAACAACAACAAAAAAAAAGTGTGTAATAAAAAAAATATGAGGACCCACTGGAGACTAGCCATGCAGATGTAGTCCAGCTGGACAGTTAGGGTTTGTGCATGGAAGCCATTAAAGTTGATGACTTTGTTTTGGCTATAGTTAGGCCTCTTTAGAGACTTATTTCAATCAATAACAGTTAAAATATTTTCAGCACTGTGAGAATTCTCTTGAAAGTGTGGGTGGATTTTTAGACAAGTGGCTGATCTTCGGAATGGTCTCTGCAGTTTCCTTAGAAGAGTTTCGACCATGCACATTCTGAAGGTAGAATCTGTTCAAATAATGTTATTGTATATGTATTTTGCATTGTTTTATTTTGTTTCTTTGCATGTTCAAAATAAATAAATAAATAAATAAATAGTCTGGTACTGGTATCAACACTGTTATACCCATTCATACATGTTCTTTTCCATCCCATTGTGGTAGTCTTTGGTGTGTATAGTGTATTCCATATAATCCTTTTGACCACATATATCTAAACTGCATGGGAATTTGAACATTTTATTTGGACAAATGAGAGTCCACACACGTCTGGAGAAAGGTGGCAACAAATGGGAATGGGATATTATGCATCGTTTTAGTTTTGCTGTCTGTGTTTCTCTCCTATTGTTTTATATTCAGTGTTAAGTGAAGTTAATTTGTCACTGAATAGTTAAATATTAACTCTGTGCTTCACCAGAGCGGTGGTGGGAGTGAGTAGGGGTTATTACAACAAGTCACTCATAGTTTATGCTAGCGTGACATAGGCCGTGGGATAGGCCGGAGCATGGCAAACTGGTTAGCATGCTAATTGCTGTAGATATCTCTGCAATACAATGACACATTTGGAAGACCGTCAAAACTGATGTGTTTCTTCGCCCGATAATGATCATTAGTGTAATTTTTAAAAATGTTTTTAATGTTTTTAATTGGGTATAATACTCCAGTTCTGAATCTTCTGCCCAGTTTAAAGAGGTGACTGTTGAGATGCAGGTTTAAGATGAGTCTTAAGCCCCTTTTATAAAGCACTTCTGTTCCGACAATATTTCACCTTTATCTAAGTCTGTGTACAGGAAGACATATTGTGTGTACGACCCCTGCACCAGGGAGGATTTCAAAATGAGCACTGGCCGTGTACGGTAAACAAACATATCAACCCACCCAGAATGATATTGAACTGGGCAGATGCTAAGATCTGAGAGTTGTTGTCACTTTGACCAGAGGACTGTATCCAAGCTAACATTTGTGGGATGGTGAAAGACATACTGTTGCACTCTGTTCGTCCTCCATTATTGTTTTGAGAGCCAACGCCACTATTCTCAGATTATTTCTGATATGCAAATTTTCCCTTAAGGTACTTGTTGACTATCGGTCTTGTGCCAGTATTTGGCCTTAGATAAAATTTACCACCCGCTTTTGGCTGCATTCCCAAACATCCCAACTCCGAGAAAAACGTTACTGTCCCTTTGATTCCAGAACGCAGGTCCACTGTGTAAAAGTCCAGCCTGTCTCACCTCTGTTACTCTGACTGTGGAAATCAGTCACTGGTGGAAAAAAGGTGGGATCACCATCTCCCCTTTTTCTCGGTTCTTTGAGTAAAAGTATGTTAAGTATTAGTAAAATGACATTATTATATTATTACAATATAAATGCTGGCACATTGTTTGTGGTACTGAAGTTCAGTATATTTCAGTGTCCACTCTGAGTTATAAAAGCTACCAACAATAGCCTATAAAACATGTATATTAATAGTTTTTTTTTTAATCATTGCAGGTATTTTATTTTACTGAGCAATTGAATGTAATAATACACACATACTCCCCATTCCCACTTCATAACAAAAGAGAAAAGAATAAACAAGGAGTTTCAGTGCAACTAAAACAACTCTTCCTCATTCTTCTGGACTGAAGTAGTGAGAGGAAGGCAGAAACTAACTCATGATGTTCTTCAAAGACATGAAGAAAAAATATATTTCACAGACATTGCATCATAGACCAATTGAAGTCTTCAAACAGAAAATATATGAACAACAAACGTCGGTTTACTCAGCAAGTTTTCTCTCCAACTTGGTGCTGAAATGTATAGGAAAACAGTTTCTCACCCTACACATACAGTATCCTCAACAACAAATAAAATAAATGAACTCGATCCATTGGTTGAGTGACATAAACCTTGATTAAACTTTAATGGCAATGGATAAAACTAGTGGCGTGTTACTTTATCACAACTAGACATATGTGAAAGAGAGATGTGACATTAGATTTTTATTACCTCTACGCTGACATTTAGGTAGATGCAGCTATTGCACACAAATAAGTAGGCAAACGCAATTCAACATGAAGCCAGATACAATGACACCCGAGAAGCCCTCAGTGAAGAAACACAAAAAAGACATCAGAGGAGTCGGTCCTCTCCTGCTAATAACATTTCCTTCTGTGCCCAGTGTCAGGCCTCACCAGCACATATTCATTATTCAGAAGGTGTTCGTCTCCATCTATACCACGGCTCTACCCGACACAGTCATCCCCACCATAGATTTATAATTTATCAGCCGTGCCTATAAATCTTTAATTGTTTTTAGAACACCCATTGGGGATGTATAATTCAATGTTCTGCACCAAAAGCAAGCTTTTTTCATGAAAGGGAAATTGCCAAAGATTCTCTGGAAAAGGCATGGTACTCACAGGAGCAATTCTCTTAGTTATATTATGCAACACACACTATCCTGGAGATTCATCATGGTCTAAATTACGGTGTTGGGTAGAGGCCGAGGCATTAGACAGTGTTTCAGTCTACACCCTCCACCTATCTTCGTGTCTAAGCTTTAACATCTGAGCAGAGCTGCGTCGCAGTGACCTTCACTAGAACACAGAGCCAAAATAATGCTTGGAACCCTTCAAGCTGTCCGTTATTATTTAAGTGGCTTAATGTCGGGCTGACACTTTTGAAGATAGGCGATCAATACACCATAAATGATCATTTGTTGCTCAGATAAATCAAGATGTGTCTTTACTGCTGACTCAAGAGAAACCTGGCCAACACTGTGCATTTGATTTTCTAAAGATACTGGTCCTCATTATTAAAGTGACAGCCACCAAATCCTGTGACTGTGAAATGGTCTTAAAGGAGTGATATTTTGCTTTTTTAAACTGAATTATGCGTTTTAAAACATTTCCCTGTAAATGCTCTGCTTGGGTCTGAATTCTTCATTAATTCAACTCCACAGGTTCGTCTTCAACACTATTTCTGAGTAATGACACCAGAAAGGTGGTTTTGAGCACTGGCCCTTTAAATGCACATGAGCCACTTCAAGCCCCACCCCCTCTAGGTCGTTGGCTGTGCTGCTCTCTCCCGTTCAGCCACTTGAGTTTGTTAATACACTGAACATTTAAAGGAAATCGACATGAAGTTTGGACATATTTTCAGCTTTTACTACAACAGCTGCTGCTGATAAATAATTATGTCGAACTCAGAGGAATGTTAATCGGAAGTCTTGACCTTATATGTGCAAATGTCTTGATGTAACTAATTATAAAACATAACAAATTAAGTGGGAATTGAAACGAGTTGTAGAAATCCACTTTCACACTTTATGAACTAATAGTGTCCAAATACACAAATAAATGAACCAAAGTCTAACAATAAAAGTGGGTTTAGATAAATATGAGGCATTTAAATAAACTGAAAATAATCATTTGGAAAAGTGTATTGGTAAACTACACGTTCAGATGTAAAAGGTGATTCCAGAAAAGTTGGAACACCTTGTAAAACACCCATATTTAATTGACAATAAAACATGCGTGACTTGTCTTGGACACAAGGAGGGGGTTGGTTTGTGGGGGGGAAAAAAATGTTGAAACCATTGACCCAAGTCATATTTTTTCAGGTGATGCAAAATGAAGCAGCAGCATTAGGAGTAAAGCTACGCAGATATCACAAAAAAATATGACTTGGGCAATTATGGTATTTGGCTAACAATATGTGAACTTCATCCAAAAATTTTTTTTTCTGGGCCAAAACTAATTGAAGCTGAACTGATGCAAAGTGGAACACCATTCTGTGGTCAGATGAATCAAAATTTGAAATCTTTTTGGAAACCATGGAGTCCACGCCTTCCAGACTAAAGAGGACGGGGACCATCCATCGTTATCAGTGCTCAGTTCATGCACTTACGTCAATAGAATGAGCTTCATGCACATGTAAAAGACCCCATCCTGCTCCTATCTAGATGATTTCTTTTCTATTGTGGACCTGAGCATTTCAGTAAAACCATGTTAAACTATATCTGTTAAAACATCATAGTTGACAAAGAAGAGCCAGGACTGTTCGGTAGGTAAACTCTGATGTCAGACAACAACGGGACAACATTCTTCTCCTGAAGCTCCAGTAACTGGTCTCTTCAGTACTGTTGTTAACCCTTTACATACTAGTTGGGTCAAATCTGACCCCTTTTGACATTCAACAGTAGTAAAAAATAACCTAAACATCATTTCTTTATGGTTTAAATTTGATGACTTTTCCTAAATTTTGCCAAAATACATAAAAACGCAAATATTTTAAAATGTTATCATACTACAGATTTCTGGACACTGAGGCTGGTTTAGGTAAATTTTACATGTAAATCATAATGTTTTTTTTCTGTTTTTATGTGTTATGTAAAACAGGACATGATACTGCGTGATAGTAGATGTTTTTCTCCAAAAACAAGTTGGTAAAACAAAAAAATACTCTTCCTGCTCTGAAACATTATATTTATATATTACGTATTAATGTGATAGTATATTTAGACATTCTAAATACAGGTAGTCCTCGGGTTGCGACATATCCGACTTTCGTTATTTCGACTTTACGACGCCGGAGTCTCGTCCACCATTACTGTAGTCAACAGCGTAGGAACGGAACTCATTCGTAACCCGAGGACTACCTGTACATCTGTAGTTTGACATTTGGTTTAGACACTTACTATGAGGGAATTCTTAATATGGGTTAAATTTGACCTGAAACAAACTGTGAAGGCTTAAGAAATGAACAGTTTGTAAAAGGTTAAAAGAAGAGGGGGATGCTACATAGTGGTAAAATGTGTAGACTATGTGTAATAAATGCTGTATATTTTTTAACAATAACTTTCCTAATTATTTCATGTTCAATTGTGAATAAAAATGTAGATTCAAGAGATTTGCCGTCATTGCATTTAGTTTTTCTTTACATTTGACACAATACCCCAAGTACTTGGAAAGGATTTGTAATAGAAGAGGCTTTAGTCTGAGCCGTCTGTGTGATAATAACTGGAAAAAGTCGTCCCAATTAACACAGTGCCCTTTCCTGCTTTTAGCTAATGAGACAGTCTGTAGAAATAAAGCAGATGAATCAAAGCTTGTTCTTTCAGCACCGTTCAGAAAACGTCCTAATGCCTGTACATGCTCTACAAAAGCTCAACACCTGACATTTCCTTGTTTTTTTTTTTTTTGTTTTTTTTTTAAGTCTTTTGATGTTAACTGAAAAGATGTTTTTCTATTAAACTCCTCAAACATTAAAGGAAACACAAGGAGAACATTTGAAACTTCACATATTTTCAAATGAAATAAACCAGTTTGTTTAATTTTCAAAGGAATAATTTAATTTGTTTGACAGCCGTTCATCCTTCCGAACTCGATCTGTAAACAAATTTTGCTCAAAGGAAGTGCAATCTCTGGGCACCTTGTTGTTTTTGCTTTGGTGTATGACATCGGCCGATCATCAGAGGATTCGTGTTAGCCGTCTGTGCAGGAGCGACGCCAGCGTGTGAAGCTTATTATTTATAAAAGAAGTGGCCGGGCGACCTGCTGTGTTGACTGGACCCATGTTCAGCACACACTTTGTTGTCTGAGCTCAGAACTCGATCTTCTCATGTCTGTGTTTGCAATATATGACTTAATACCATCATATTTTAATACCCCCCCC
>JAPSES010000249.1:13462070-13474567 GCA_029822895.1 Maxillicosta whitleyi
ATCTATCTATCTATCTATCTATCTATCTATCTATCTATCTATCTATCTATCTATCTATCTATCTATCTAAATCATTTAAAGTTTATTATAAATTATATTATATATCATATATTATTCATATCATAGAATGCACAGCTACTGCCTTCATATAACTCTTCCTTCCTTCCTTCTACACTGTTATTAAACACACACTCTTTTACACGTTCACTCCATAAGACCAACCCTGTGCCCAGAAGGTGTCAGTGTAGTTTTTGCAAACAGGTTATCTCACTTCTGAGCTGTGGTTAACTATTAAAGAAAAATCAACCCCAAAAGAATTCACCAAATCTTAATATTGTGTTTTTAATAGCTTTCATATCTGTGAAGGTCAAGGGTATCATGAGTTTGTGTTATTTTATTTTATTCTTTCAACTCACAAGTGTTCCATATTGTAACATGGCACAATATTTCCCCAGCTTTGTCTAAATAATGTCATTTCTTCACACAGAAATAGCACCAAGAATAAACTGGACAGGCTCTTAAAGGACAGAAAGTGCACTTTTCCTCTGCTAATCAAGGTAGGACAACATATATCTCCCGTAGAACACGTTTGCGTTGCCTTTAATAGATATATTTCTCATCAGCTCGACACTTCTGACACCTTCAACTTCAAGTGCTGCCAATGTTTTTGTGGCCTTACGTAATGCTCTGAGTAACGCTACACCCTGTGTTGTGATGCAGACCATTAAATAAATGTTATTTAGGTGATTGTGTGAACTCAGCAGAAGTGATTTATTAGGGAACATACTCTGCCTTGACGTGAAGGTCTTGGCGCTCACTGCTGAACTATCTCGGTGAGGTGTCCTTTACCCATTCACAAATGGAAAAAACAGAGGAATCACCTGATCCAAACATTTAGGCTATGCGTCTTCACTCCTGATACCACCTATGTCGACCCCATCATATCCTGTTCTTGGAAAGTCCTACAACTTTCAGATTCGCCCTATAAGGTCATGTTCATGGAGCAGGGGACTGATTGACCCCCCCCCCCCCCCTACCCCACTCTGTGTGGAGGTATTAGTCTTTCAAAGCCTCTCTGAGCTCCTATAGGACGCATTTCTACTCACTGTTGATTAAACTTTTAATACAATTTGGACCTCTTTTGTTATCGGAGTAGTTGGACTGGTGCAGAATGACTAAATCCCTTTGATGTGAAACAGTACAGTGCACTGCCGGTTGTCCCACTGTAAAACTACCTGTTCTCTGGGTCTATTTTTAACACCACAGTGCAGATGGTTTGATGAGGAAACAAGATGAATAGGGAGGAATAAAAATGTAGACAGCATACTGTATTAATATGGGGAATAAGGGACGTTGGGTTTAAATAAAAAGAAGGAAATAAATGGCAATTCCCCTTCGTGTGTACACGTGCGTGCAACCGGGGAGGGGGAAGGATTTTAATCAACTGAGGAGGATAAGTTGCAATAACACTGTGGATCCAGGTCATTGTTAGGTAGAATAGAACACTTAACCTGAAAAATACATGTACGGTATGTGTTCTGTAAAGGGTGTTTGACCACACTCTTTAATGTTTTGTCCCATCATGACCCTTTTATGTGCTTTCATCTGCAGTCCTTCACATTGATGTATTCATTAATTTGCAATTACACTGCCCCGAGGGGAGTGTGTGTGGGGGGGGGGAGTGTTAAGTCAAAAGACACAGTCAAAGATAAAACATCTTTGAACTCAACGAATTGAAAAAGCGGCAGAATCTGACAAGTCATTTCAAGCTGTTGGGAGTGTTTTTTTCTAAAGGTTAAATTCATAAGAGTTTGTCTTTTTATGAGTTGGAATATCAAAAGAAAGCATTTGCGTCAGTACAAAGAACAGACGTAAGCAATAGCTCCCAGCAGATGCACCGTCGCAAGCCTCCAGTCTCTGCTGCGAGCTTCATATGTGGGGGATTTTACTCATAACTTAAGAGTAACTTTGGCTAAGCTTTGGTCTTATTTTTGTGATGCAAAAGGCTGTCAGATGGTTTTTCATGTACATTCTGAAGACTAATCTTAATCTTACTTGCATCACTGGTGTATTGGAGCTGTAACTTTGCTTCTTTGTCTAATCATTTTTGTATCTTTTCTGTAGTTTTGGCATCACTAGTGGCTTTTTCATTGAACATTTGTGCAAAACATTACCGATATTTACCTTAAATGTTGAAAAAACAGAAGTGGATAATGTCTGTTTTTCCATTAAATCACAAATATGATGGCTTGTTAATTTATGACATGAGAAGTAAACATGGCGATGAACATACTGTAAATATCATGTTGATTTACAGATATATTTATTATTATCATATATTACCCCTCTATCCTGTACTAAATTAAAAAAAAAAAAAAAAAAAAGATACATTTCCTGGTGTGTCCTCTCTTACGGCATCATGTTTCTTTTAAAACTCTTCTTCTTAGCTTGTTGTAACGTCTGTCAACATCCAGGATTTGTTTTGTTCACTTGACTCTAGGTGCAGATAAAGGTCTTTTCATCGTAGTTTTACGCGGTATACTAATTTGGCTATGACCAAAAAAACACACGCAAAAACTTCTCATCAAAAAATGAGAGTTTTGGTTAAATTTCTGTTTTTCCATTAGGCTAAATTTTAATGCGCAAGTTATATTGACACAATTTGAGGGTGAATGGAAAAGCAACTTGTCATATGTCTATCCTGTATAGAAATATAATGAAACAGGCTTAGAGCGTTTTTATTTGCCCCTACATTAGATCATACCTTCAGTTATTTTGTTTGTGTTCCATGAGCAGCATTAGAGGATTATTCATGAGGGCAGACCCATGCACTTAGCTCGGCCTTTACCCCCTGTAGAACAGGGAGTGTGTCGCCCCATTATTCTGATGAACCCTGCCCCTGATAGAGTTTCTCATCACAGCTTTGTCCCTTGTTGACACCGGACCCCTGAATTAAAGCCGACCATTTAAAATGAGAGCTCACATCCAGTGAATTACAGGGTGATATCGGTGTCACGGAGCACAGGGTTCACTATGCCACTGGTTGGCCACTGTCACACACCGAAATCAGACTTTCCTATTTAAGCGTGGATTATAAAACAGTTCCCTGATTCTAATAACGTCCTGGCTTATTACTTCTGCATGTGTGCGCACTTAGGAATGTGTTGCCATGCGTGTAGCTTCGATCGGTTATGCTTGTAAGCGTCCGTGTGTGCCAACATACAGTAGATGCTTGTGGTTTGTTGTCAGGGGCATCACATGGGCTAAGCTTCTAGACATGTGAGTCTCTGCATTATGTTCACACAACTAAGTAACACGTAGCAGCATCGCATCCGTACACGACCGCTCTGCCTCGTACTGGTCCGAGCAGGACTGTGAAAGCTGCGTTGCTTCGGGTGTACACATTTGGGTCTCAGACAGCTGCAGGTTTCCATGGTGAGGTGGTGTTGTGGTGCTGTTCTAGGCAGGACAGCTGGACTGAGACACTCCTCGAGTCTGATAAACATTAAGTGATTTTGCAAAGAATGCTGGGTAAACAGCCACCCAGGGAGTTTTGTTAATGAGTGCTTGGCTTGGTTGCATGAAGTGTCTGTTTTTCTTTAACAGTGAGTCATGCGATACAGAGCTGCTAAATAGAGTATGCCAACGTCCTCCCCCGTCACACTCTCTCTTTTCCATCTCCATAGGTTCAGGGTTGTTGTGTAATAATCTGAGATCTTATCTATCTAGAGAAATGTTCTTATATAAGAGCATCCTGCATTTGGCTCCTTGGGCGTACAGTCCAGTCTGTCATGAATGCCATTAATAGGAACTGCGATGTAACTAAATTACATTTACTTCACACGTGTTCAGTTAAACGCACAAACATGCTGCTATTTAACTGCACAGCAATCATGATTTACTATTTTATCCATACTTAATAATGTTATCATTGCAAATCAAAATGAGAAAGCAATAAAAGAAACTTAACGTTACTTAACGTAATTTACATACGATGAAATGTGATCACAGTAATCATGACTTCAAGGTCAAGTTTATTTACATATGTTTAAAACAACAGCCAAACTGCTGTACAAATCTGCAGATTCAAATACCAAACACATAAAAAAAAACTAGTAAAATAAGAATAAATACAAGATATAGTAAAACAGATTTAAAAAAAACAGATACACAGTTAAAATATAAATGGCTTGCATTAAAAGCCAGTGTAAATAGATGTGTTTTTAAAAGAGATTTAAAGTGTTCAGTTGATTGTGCACATATGAAACATTGGGGCAGATTTCCAGCACTTTGTACCTCCTACAGAAAAAGTTCTGTTGCCTTTTGTCTTCAGGTTCTAAAAGCAGGCAATTTTAGGAACAGGTTTCTTGACACGTTTATGTTTCTCTTCTCGACTTAAACCTTAGAATAGAAGAGAAGAGAAATACTTAATTACACCTGAAACAGCAACTGGTTAGCTTAGTGGTTTACAGCTTAGTGGTTTAGTGGTGCAAAAGGTTGCCAGTTCAAATCCCAGGTTGGCCCTTGGGCAAGGCTCTTTACACTATACGCCTTGTAAGTTGCTTTGGATAAAAGTGTCAGCCTGCTGTAAAGTAAATTGGTTTGTAACAGTAGCATGACAGACAAATATACACTATAAAGATAGAATATACACAGTAAGAAAAAAAAATTATTTAGATAAAGGTAATGTTTATGTACATAATTAAAGTGCACAGATACAGTTATGATTCTGACCTGGTTTGATATTAGGTAAATTTATTGTAGAGTGATATTGCATATGGAAGGAAAGACCTCCTGGGTCTGTCCGTACGACGGCAGAGCGGTAAAAGTCTTTTGGACAATGTGCTCTGCTGTCTGTCCAGTGTGTGGTGCAGAGGGTGGTCTTCATTGTCCATGATGGACACCAGTTTCTTTAGTGTCCTCCTCCACCACGGACTCAAAACTGTCCATCCTCAGACCGACCACAGACTGTCTGTTTGTGTGACTGGCTCTGATGCTGTTACCTCAACAAACAGCTGTAAAGAAAATGGAGCTAGCTACCACAGACTGGTAGAACATCTGCAACATCTTAGTGCATACTCCAAAGGATCTGAGCTTCCACAGGCAGTGTAGTGGGCTCATGCCCTTCTTGTACACAGCCTCGGTGTTGGATTTCCAGTCCAGTCTGTTGCTGATCTTCACTCCCAGGTATTTGTACTCCTCCACCCCCTCCACAGTTACTCACTCTTTCAGTCCTCCTCTGGTATTTTTGTACATTTTTCAAAAATATTTTTTTAATATTTTGATTTGATGAACCCTCTGGACGCCTTCATGGCAAAACTGTACATGTACAAAAACATAGCTACATCAACTTTTTTCCTTTTTTTCATAAATCTCAAACAACTTCAATGTTAAACTTGCTCAAAACTCCTGTTCAAGAGATTTATGATAAAAGTGGGGGGAAAATACGTGCGATGATTTTAAAGCAGGTTTTTTTTTTTTTTTTTTTTGGGGTGTGCGTTTACATTTTGGCCACAAAGGTGTCCAGAGGATAGTAAATTTGGAGGAAGACCCAAAGGTTAATCTTTTAGTCATGTCGGTTCCAGGCCAGGGTGTGTCACTATATACCTGAGGCATCTGTTGAATGACAAAGGCCATGGAACCAGTTCAATACACTTGAGCTTGGTAGGACTTTATCTGTCCACTGTGTTTTCATAAGACCATGTGGAACTGTATATCCTCTAGTGTTTGGCACCCAAAGACAACAAGTGTTTCATTTCCCTTTGTCCACATCTGCCACTCATGTCACCAGATTAAGTCCTGTAATTTGTGCTAATTGTTACAATTTGAAGGCAGTGCATTGTCTGTGTCCGTCCAGCTTGGACATGGGGTCTTTTGTGACCAGCTGGTGACAAAAGGGGATCACCTTGCGAAGTTTGTTTTGGAAGGTGACAGGAGACCTAGTGTTCAAGAAGGGCTAACATTGCTCATCTTACCAGGGTGACGAAGCCTGTCGCTGCACATCAGCCCTGAAGGACCACGGAGATTTAAGGAGGAAGGAAAGCGGAGAAAAGCGGTGGATCAGTTCAGTTAAAAACAGTGGCAGCTGGTGACAATATTTTTTTTGTTGGGGCGCAGTATGCAAGTCCATTTTCAGATACACATAGCCACATTTCACCACTAGGATACGCTACAGCACATGCACTTATATTACAAAATATAAATTTAGATTAAAGTAAAAATACACAGGATGTGTTTTCAGTCATTTATTTTCTGTGACTATTCCACTGATACCATGGCCAATGCATTTAGACAAAGGTGCAAAGGTAGTGCAGGTAGATTATAATGACATTGTTATTACAGCTCCTGCCAGGATTCGAATGCTGGTCTGCCACATCAAAGTCTGTGGTGTTACGAGCTGAGCTATCCAGTTACTAGTATATGTGTCAGTAGTATTACCTGCGGATGAATATACATAGTCTTGGTCACTTTAAAAGTAGCTCAAATGCCAAAAATCTTATGGGACATTGTGGGACATTTCTGAGGAAGGTGTTGTTTCTTTTTGGGTTGTGTTGTTACTCCTGTGGGTGGTGCTTGGCCATAAATGTTTACATCCTAAGGCTTTCCTAGCTCTTGTATTAACCTTTGTGTAGGTCTTGGGGTCAATTTGACCCCGTTCTGCTTCATTCATCTATGGTGTATGGATGTGGAAGACTGCACAAAGGTTAAGGGGGGGGTCTACTGCACGCGTGTAATTTATTACAAGAGTCTATATGGTAAAAGAAGAGACCTCGGGTGCCCCAAACAGGAAACGCATGACTTGAGTGTTCACTCAGCCAAAACCAGGGTTTCTCAATGTTTTTTAAACCCGGGGGGGTAGACGATGTGCGTCTCTGCTCACCAATTCATGAGTGGGGGGAGTATGTGCCGAGTGATTTATAATGTTGTGATGTACAACAGTAGTTGCTAACGTACCCACATGCATGCACAACAGTGCCACACACACACACACACATGTGCTTGCACCCCCTGAGAGAGTGTCCGTACCCCCCAGTTGAGACTCACTGGTCTAAAGAACTGAAAACAACTTTAAACTACACTTAAATGCAGATTAAACACGGTACAATGCTTTGCTTCTTTATTTACATATTAATGTTTTTGTAAAATGTGACACAGGTGGGGGCCTTAGCACCCTCTACTGATGAGCCGCCACTGGTTAAAAATGGAAGCGAGATATAGAGATATAGCTGTGATCTTTAGAGGTTTTTGGTTCATGGAGGGCGATACCAGAGCCATGTGAGAATACAGTGTGTGGCCCCAGAGCTGCCTGAAATGCCGGCCGATCATCACTCACCCAGGCCTGGCTGCACGAGCAGGTCTCCTCCATCCTCGGGTTGTCAGATCTGGCAGGGCAGAGTCTGGGGCATTCAGGTCAACACTCCCACTGCACATGATAGGGGCTACAGTTTGCAGTGCAGTAAGCATATTCAGGACAGAAACCTATGACACATGCATTTTAATTATAGAGATAAAGTCAAAGGCTCCAGCACAGGCGCATAGTTGATCATACGCAGTTTTTACACCACACCTGCTTCGACAGTGTCTCAGTAGGTCAGCGTCTTCAACCCATCACTGAGGTTCTGTGGTATGAGAAGAGGCAAACATGGGTCCGTGGGTCAGGTCTCAGTCTAGAGATATGAAGCAGAAGATTATCGATGAGAGAATGATTAATGAGGTAAGGCAATTCGGAAAGAATCATATGTGATTCCTCAACAAACTCTGGGTTGCATCAGCTTCAGAACAGAGTGAGGGAGACATGGAGACTCCCTATTGGATTTTCTCTGTATTAACTGGACGGGAGAATCCAAATGCTAAAATAGAGCAGGTCAAGTTCTACAGCAAATATTAAAATAAAGAAGCCGCGTCAGTGAACTATATGCACTGTTAACCCGCTCGTTTTTTTGGAGGATTTTCATTGTTAGACATTGAGAAGATAAACAAGTCCAGGAGTTTTACATTCGATCATGACAAAAGAGTCACTTTCTTTGTGTCTAATTAAGGATGGATGTTGCATGATAATTTATAATTACTGAACCAGAATTTTTATTGCAATAAATTATTTGTCTTTGGAGTTTACGCTGTCAAATCTCTTACAAAATGATTCAATAGTTTTATTGTTTTACTCGTGCATTTGTTTAATTAGATGCTGAAACATAATTTTCTCTGAATTTTTGTCACTGTTTGACATGTTTTTTTCATGTCGTGACCAAAGTAAAGAGTTTAGAACATTTAATTTCCTAGACTTTGTCTCAGGACCAAAGACTAGAAGTAGTAATAAAATGACTGAATGAATTTTTTTGTATTTATTTTTTTTTTTATGCCCATTCATTTTAACACAAAGTTATGAACACCAGATTACTATTACTCATCAATAACACTCAGGATAACCTTGCAGTATTTTAGACACACAGAAGTCAACAGTAAGAGTTGTGGGGACGTGAACAGATGTGATGAGGATTCCCTGGTTGTCTGACACGGTGTGATTTCGGCTTCGGGACACAGGATTAATGCAAAAATGGGGAAGCACGTTTTGTCTGTATTTTAGATTAGCCTGAAATGTGAGGGATTTACTTTACAGCTCTAGAGTTGAGAAAATAGGGGGAAAGGCTGTTGTTTATAATACTACTGTGGTCCAATCATCTACAAACAAGGCCAGAAAGATGACCCGTGTGGCCCATTTCTGCTGATTCTGTGATAGTCTGGGCCTCTGTCTGACACAGGAGACAGACACTAAGCCTTTGTATGTCTGTCTGTGGTTATTACAGTACATGAAATATAACACATTGTATTATGGAGCATGAGAGGATTATGTGTTCACCGTATGTAGGTGGTCTCGACGGGGAAGGCCAGCTTGACACAAATATGATGGAGTAGGTCAAACTGCGGGCATTAGTACAAGTACACAACAGAAGAGCGGTGGACGTTTTTTGACAGAATCAGCGAAAACCGTAACAAGCATAAGAGATAAGTTTGTGTAATTTTGGTTTTCATTCTATATACAGGGATTAAGATAAGATAAGATGAGATAGGATGAGATGAGACAACAAGTAAGTACAGAGAAAAAGAAAAAAGATGGATAGAAAAACTATAAACAATACGTGAAAAATGAAAATATAAAAAGGAAATAAATAAATGTGGTATTTGCATAATTATAGGATTAGAATGGTATAATTAGGTTGCACATGGTTGCTCTCTCTCTCTGTGTGTGTGTGTGTGTGAGTGTGTATACAGTCTAAAATACAGATTAATTTGTGAAGAAATGACCAAAAATAGACACTTGGGTTAATTTGTCTCTTGTGTTTGATCATTGCTCATTCAGAGTCGACACTTCTAACCTTAACCTTTGCTAATCTAAGACAATGTTTCTGTTATTAGACGAAAAGATGAATTAAGGACCTGTTTTTTTCTTGTCTCGCCTCATTCATCATTGGAAAGAGCTTCTCCACATGGCTAATGAGATTTGGCTTGTCCTGAGCCATGCTTAGGTTTTTTAACCTCGTCCACTTCTACAATCACAGACACTTACAAAGACTCACAATGAAATGAGGAAACACACACAGTCACCCACTCAGAATCAAAATAATCAGGCCAACATCCAGAAACTCACTTGACAATAATAACAGCTTGCAGATTGTGTTTTGATGCAATGACTTAACAGGGATTTATTTATTTTATTTATGATCCACAACAAATCACAGTACTTTTAGTCATCCGTGCAAATATAAATCTTTCATGAGGAATATTTTTTTAATTTAAATAATGCATCCAAAAACCTACTTATAGCAAAGTTTTTACTAAAAAATAATATTAACTATTTTATATTTTTAAATAATAATAACTATATTTTACATGCTTCAAAGCCTATGCGAACCGTGACTTTTCAAAGTGTTCACAGTGTTCCTTAGAGATTTTATTCATTTTAACAGTTGGATTTAAAGTAGCAAGAAACCACAGCTAGCATCGGAAATACATTGTTTGCGTTCTTTCTTTATTGCCAAGTGCCATTAACATATTAAATGTAGCTCAGAAAGAAGCCTATTATCGCCCGTGTGGCTGTTGTGTAAACTTGTGAACTCGACCCACATGGTGACATGCTGTCACTGAGAGGCCTTCTGTGTGTCTAAAAGTGCAGATGCTTCAGTCCACCTGCCAGCCAGGTCAAACTACCCTCACTGCTCTCGGCCAAATGGCACGAGTTACTGATACTGTCTGTTTTGGCTGGCAGCTTATCTCGCTTCGGTTTGCTTCATCTGGCACATGGCAGCTTTTAGCCAAAGGCCTAACAGAATGTACGGCACCAGATCCAGGTCCGCTAAGAAGAGCTAATTTGGCCTTGGTTTGACTGAGTCTCATCTGGTCAGGTCCGCTCAGTCCAAACACCTGCTGTTCAATCTATCTACATCTGACCACTCGGCTCAGAAACTCAGGTCCAATCCCCATTCACCCCTTGGTCCTCCCCCTTTTCCCCTTCCCCCTATGCCTACCCCTTGGCACTAGCAAGCAACTCTTGCCCTTGCAACTCTGTTTCAAGGGGTAGGGGGTGAAATATTCCCCTATGAAATGAAACAACCCTTTGAAACCTGTTACACCAGCAGCTGTAGCCGTCTCTACTCCTTGGGTTTTGGGCATCTTTTTGCGTTTATCAACCACAAACTGCAGAAACGTCTATAACGCATTGAAACACCATTAAACAGTCAATCAAATGTTTGAGTTGTTAAGTTTGTGTGTTTCGTTCATCACACTGTTGCAGTTTTTTGCTGTGTTTACCTCCATCTTTCCGATGATTCGAACACAATTATGGGAGATTTATATAGTGACTGGATAGCTTAATGGTTAACACCGCAGACTTTGGTGCCGGTTCGAATCCCAGGTGGGCCCTTGGGCAAGGTCCTTTACACTATGCATGCCTATATACCTTGTAAGTCGCTTTGGAAAGCCAAATATAATGTAATAATGTAAAGATTTCTCAGATTACACCCCTCCTGGTCATGAAAAATATCAGTTTCGGGGGCTCTCCCCTTCAGCCCTTTCCCTCTGAGTCATCAAGACTTGGGACAACCCTACCCCTTCACATAAACATGCAAAATGGAAGGGGAGGGTGTTTGGATTGGGCTTTAAATTTAGACTTAGACAAACTTTATTGATCCAAAAGGGAAATTACTTGCACTGTTGCATACAAAAGCAGCCTTGAAAAACATTGTGAAGTGTGAAGAGATACCAGCAATAAATAATATAAACAGAATACAGTTATAAAGCAGAAAAATATAAGATTTGCAAATGTACAAATCTACAGGAAATGGGAGAAAATATACACTATACAGGCGTGAAAGAGATGTGGGAAAGGTGCAGCAGACAATAACTACAACAATACAACATGTCTTTTCTTATTGTTTACATTTTATAATGGATATTCTATGGTGTGTAATATGGACATGTGTCTGCAATAAAGTTTATTATTATTATTATTGCAAACCACAAACCTACAACACATAGGAAGAACAGACACAGAGCTCTCATCACTCTCTGCTACAAGCATC
Organism: Maxillicosta whitleyi; assembly: GCA_029822895.1. Lineage (NCBI taxonomy): Eukaryota > Metazoa > Chordata > Actinopteri > Perciformes > Neosebastidae > Maxillicosta > Maxillicosta whitleyi. The sequence goes on from JAPSES010000249.1 coordinate 13,473,647, forward strand.
AAGATCAGCTGACAGTGCAGTAACGAAATACAGTAGCTTGGGCCTCACGGGACAAAAATAGCTGCATTTTTCCTGTCACCAAAACAAATTGATTTACAGATTTTATTTTCGGTGAAGGTGTAGAACACATGCAAGGAAGCGGACTGGTGTAAGAAGGCATAACTTTTAGAATAGAACCGAATTTCAATCGCAGACACGCACTGTACCCTATGTTTTAACCCTTTCATGCAGGAATTATGGGAAAGTTAGTCAAGATTTTTTTTCCTGAGTGTTTTTATTCCTCTTTAGGCATTGAAATTTCTTTCATTTCTTTTCATGGCATTACAAAAATGTCCACTCAGCTGGACACCATGTGCTTAATTTTTGCAGCAAAAAGTGATATTCAATGAGGAAAGTATGAAATAAAAAGATTTTTTACGCAGCTAATCTGATGATTTCCGACATTTTAACACACTCCAATACTAGTTATTACTCACTTCATGGAGATAATATGCACAAAAAAAAAAACCAAACACTCAAACATGATACTGCAGATCAGGTTTCTCAACAACAGCAAAGTTACAGTAATGGTGTGAATGTCAGTGTATTATGGGATGGTGTGTAAGCGTCCACTGTTTTGGTTGATATGGAACTAAAACAACAAAACCCATGAATATATAAGAGAACAGCTGTAGAACTGTCCACTGTAGTGGCCGCTGTACATGAAAGGGTTAATCTGTACTATGGTCGTAAAAGTGTGAAGAGTGTTGCGTCCTTATTTGATCACTTCCATTGACTCCAATACAAAACAGATGATGAGATGTGGTTCAACACTCTTTCTGAACATATGTTGCCTGGTTACCTCTGAAATTCAACACCCTGTTCCTGTAGTGATCTTTTAATTTCATGTTTGTTTTGTTTGGACTGATGACTGGAATATCT
>JAPSES010000249.1:13479467-13493437 GCA_029822895.1 Maxillicosta whitleyi
TTAAATTTAGATGTTCATGAAACCTCAGGTCATTATATTAGAAACAGAGAAAACTGAAGAAAAAGTAACTTTTTCAGGAAAATTATCATTAACTGATCATAAAACAAGCACCACCATCCACGGTCATTGATCCAACTCCATTGGTTTTACGGGTGAATCAATGTTGTAGAAGATGACTGTGTTTCCACGGTAACTACGAAGCCTCTGAACATCCAAATGGGTCATATCTGATGACCATGAAAACTGCATTTTACACCAGTTATTTACATGTATTGATAGGATTAATGGATCAACGGGTATTTAACATTTTATATCAGTAGATGCTTTTAGTCACCAGTGGATATTTGGGTCTTTATGGGTTAAAGTATGTAGTCATTGTGCTCTGTTAAGAATTTACTTTTATATATCATCATCATCCTAAAATAACTGCCTAAGTCATGACTATTTTTGTGCCTGAATCATCAGATACTCAGTTCCTGGTTTGTTTGTTTTGGGTTTTTTATTACTTTGGTAGTTATTTTTAGGACGGTGATAAAAATGTTGTTTTTGGATTAATTTCACATCTTGCTAAAATCTATTATTAACTGAACATAAAACCAAGCATCTCCATCCACTGTCATCAACCCAACTCCATGGGTTTTACTGGTGAATCAATGTTGTAGAAGATGATGGTGTTTCCACGGTAACTACGGAGCCTCTGAACGTCCAAATGGATCATATCTGATGACCATGAAAAGACGATAAACTGTATTTTATAGGATTAATGGACAAATTGTTATTAAAAAGTTTAGATCAGTAGTATGCTTTTGGTCACCAGTGGATGTTTGGGTCTTTACGCGTTAATATCACAAGAGCAGAACATTATAAGATTAATACTGGCCGGCCTTGATCACAGATGGTAGATAGATTCCCAAAGTATTAGATGTTTATGACATTAGTTGGTTCGGGGACGATTAGCTGGACCTGTTGACAAGGAAGTCTTTACTATTTACCATTACTTAAAGAGGTGTCTCTGACATGCGCTGATAGGATTTCATTAGTTTCTAGTATAAATCATTTTAAAATCAGCACCGAGCCCTGAGTCTTTTTATAGTTTTATATCGTTAAAGTGCTGCAGGAAACAAGTGGAACTCTCAAATCATTCTGTCGGACTTGGAAGTGTGTTGAAACGGCATTAACAACATCCAGGCTTTTGGCACAACAGAGGTACTCGGTGGCATGGACTTGTGTGGTCGGTGTTTTGTGCGCGCTCGGCTGAGGCGCGGTGGCGCGTGCGTGCGTGCGTACGTGCGTCGGTGTGAACCTTCTCCACGGCGTCGGTGTTGGAGAGCGCATCAGTCATAGCAGGCTGTAGGTGGACGACAGCAAACGATTAAAAAACAAATCTATATCGGGAAAGCCCCAGCTGTCAGCAGCAGAAACCTGAACAGGTGGCTGCCGCGGCGTCTTAGCAGGACGCGTCAAGGCGCAGAGACCCTCAACAGCTTGTGTCGCTCACTAATCTTCCCTCTGACGACAGCGCATTTACTCTGTCAGTGTAAAACCGGCAGCACGGCCAGGTTTGGGTCTGTGAAGCTGATCAGGCATCGGAATTTACATCACCCTTACTGATTCACTTCAAGTTGAACTGGTGGAAAGTGGATTTTGGTGTTGAGGCTGGATTGTCAGAGTGGATGCCATGGCTGTCTATAGGATTTTATAATCATCTTTTGGGGATTTTCTTTTCATTTTTTTTAAAATTTTTTTTTGGATGCTCAAGCAACTCTGAAGACTGATATTGATAACACAGGATGCTGCCAGAAATAAATAACAAGGTGAGATGATGAAGTTAGTTTTATAAATGATGAATTCATTCATTATCTGGTCAAATGCATGTGTTTTTTTAATGCAGTTTTTGATCAATTAAAGGGATGTTTTGGTTGTTTTCTAAATGGAATCGGTGCACAGATTTCATGTAAAATAAGACTCTTTTACCCAGATACAGGGCTTACTTCCAGGTTAACTCTATTTTGGGAGAAACCCCTTCACATGTATTTATTTTTTTATTTTTTAACACACATGATCTACCGGTTTTGATGTATGGCAGGAATGTAAGGTTATTTTCGCATTAGAAGTATTTCCACTTCTCCTCCACAAGTTATCCCACTTCAATGCTTATTTTGTCGTCCACCCCCTTTCTCCTGATCACATGCCAAGTTATGATGAAAAATCTGATCCATTTCTATTTCAGTCGTTGTTTAGCCTACTTACTTCAGTGTTTGTGCGCTGACAGATTCTGTAAGTCTATATGCGTTCTGGTGTATTTTTCACACCTTACATGGAAACTGATATAAATTTATCCCCTTGCCGTTTTTGGATCATAAATGGGAATTCCACATTTTGGTTTTGATTTGAGCGGATACATAATATATGCGCTGGGAAAATGACATGTGACAGCCACCCATGTTAGTGAGGGCAGTTTTACAATTTGTTGATGTTTACTTTCGCTGATAGTTTTATTGCTTTGATGACCTTCTGACCAACTGACCCTAGAGGACTGTAATGAGCCAAAGCTTTTCTCACACGCTTCCTCGGGATGATCTTCTCACCAGCAAAGACCCCCTACTTACAAACAAATAGAGCTGGTCACTCCTGCTGTAGTTGAAAGTATTTCACTGTGTTCACATTATTTACATGTCGGCAAAAAAAAAGAAGTTTAGACTGACAAAAGTATTCATCATAATAATTTAATACTTTTAATCCCAGATCACCATTGCTTTCTTCAATTTCTTGTTCATTTTAATGCCTGGCGCAACTAACGGTACATTTGTTTGGAGAATAAGAACAAAAATAGCTCATAATAGTTCGATTTCAGAGCTGATATCTATGTATTTTCCATGTTTTCTTGATAAAAAAACAAAATCACTTATTTTCTTACATCAATATCTACTGACAAAAACAGTGCTTTTAGACATTCTGTTTTCTTTTCTGTCTGTTTTAGTCACATGACACACACAGGAGTTAGTACTTGATTATATAAACACTGTTTTTGATGACTTTTGATGGTCTAATAATTTTTCTCTGTGACTGCATTGTAAGAAGAGTGCTGTGCAATCAAGTCATTCATATCATTTAATGCATTGTGATTATTATTTTATTATATTACACTGAATATAATGAAACAGTCACTGTTTGTATTAGTGCTTGGTTTCATGTTGTGTCATCAGTGGGTTTCCAGGGGCACGGTGCTCATTAGTCAGGCTTACAGATGATTTTTACAGGTGATGATTTAGAAACCAACCTGCCACGGTGACCTACATGCCTCACCCTCTCACCCCCCTGAGATTGTAACATGACTACATTATCTGTATTCTTCCTGCCTTAGAACAGCTTTATTGAATTACTGACTTTCAAATTCAACGTAAAGAGCAAAGTTAATGAGTGTTTATAAGATCTATGCATTATGTGCTTGTACCCATGTGAGATGTGGTCCATAGAGGTTTGTTGTGAAGCGCAGTGTTCCTGCATCAGCTCCGTATCCACAACCTGGATGGATCAGCTTCTATCCCCCCTCCCATCTTGCTATGACACTGATCTGATGCTGTGGTTGATTCTGGACTTGTGGAACATCTTGAGATTATTATAAAGAAGTGCATCCTCCCTATTGGATACACACAAATCAACCTGTTTAACCCCCCCTCTCCTTCCCTCCTTGCCCGTCTGGCAGAGTGAGTTTAGCCTGTATCCCCATATGGAGCTAAGCTTTATTTCACCCATATGTTGCACGCTCTGATTAATAAAGCACGTGTAAGCTGGCTTGGTGTTTGACAGAGGCGTGCAGAATCATCCTAAATGCATAAGACACAGTTTTGTTTTGTTTTTTTCTTTTTTGGGAGGGGGAGTGGTTAGAATGTTTATTGCTTTTAACAATTCCCTGTTGTCTTATATTACACTTTTAGAAAGTGGTACAGGGTCGGAGGCACGTGTACAGACAGATGCATGTGCACATGTGCATAAACCTGCTCAAACCTGCACATACAGAGAGAGAGAGAGAGAGAGAATACTGGACTGCGAGACAATAACTGTTGCTGGGTTTTTGCAGGAGTAATCTATTTTAAGATCATAGAGTCTAATGTTGGAGACTCTGGCTGTTTTAACTGTCCATAGATGTGTGTTTCTGTGGAGACAAGAGAATCCAGCCAGAACAAAGCCAGACAAAAATGTCATCATTATTTTTACATTTCTGTGCTCAATACAAAATCATTGCACCACAAATACAATAAACATGATCTCTTATTTTCAGCCTGTTGACGTGAAAAGATGCTATTTTCCCCCCCTATTTTCAATTGTGTATTTTCTTCTTTATTTGAAGTAATCTCTTTCCACCCACAGACATCACGACCGGAGGCTTTCCCTCATCCTCACAGACTCGCTACAGAAGGCAACCGCCTCGGTACAAACCGACCTTGCTCACAGGTTAGCGCTTCTGCAAGATGTTGTAACAGAATGTTCTTTCAACAATGTGAATGGAAGTGTATGAATTACATAAGGTGTGGTTTTGACAGCCCCTGTAGTTGAGTCTTACGAAAATATATCACTATATATAGAATTTTATATATATACTTATAGTAATATCTAATTAATCAGTCAGTATCTGTTTTTTGTATCAATCAGGATTCATCTAATTTAACTAAAAACCCAAAGCTTTTAGTTTTGGTACATACTGGAAAGAGAAACCTCCCTCTTCCTTCTTTTGTCAGTCATGATTCAGTTCTTCTGTGCAGCCAATTATCACATTTTCTCCTGAGATCTTCGACAAACACCAGCGTGACTATGCACATCTGTCTGCACGTGTGCAGTATTGTGCTGTAATGCAGTTTTCCACACCATGAGACCGACTGATTCAAGCATGTCTAAAAGCAGCATGTCTCCCAGTTATGTACAGGCACGCAACTGTGTTTACTTCCTTTGCCTGTTGTGGCAGGTGCTTGTAACTATATTTAGCCCTATCTCTATGCATCCTAACCAAGTTGGCAAATCCTGCAGCAGCTCTTTACATGTGAGATGAAATATCAAGATTTTTTACTGTATAGAGGGGAAAGCCTTTTTCCTGGAATGCTGTTGATAAGTGATGAATTCATTATATTGTCAATATTGTACATTGTTAAAGGGTAAGCCATGCAGTGTGTTCAAACAGTGCCATTTAAATAGAGCACTTGGACAAAAAGCCACTCCTTTAGTAGATTTAATTTTTTCCTGGAAGCCTAGCATAGGACAGAGGTCTAATTTTGCCCATCATTGCCAGGGATGAGCCTTGCAAGGTTGTGACACATGTAATCATGCTCTTAGAGCAAGTAGAATGGCAGGCAGAGAAAGGCAGGATACAGCTCTTCACCTCCCCCACAGAGCCTCCAGAGACAGACTCTGTCACATCCCAGCCTCATGGGCTTTGTCCCCATTTCACTCTCGCTATGGTCAGTAATTCCAGCCACCACCTGTGGGGGGTCCTGGTCACCTGAGCCTCCATAGACAAAATAGACATGGAAGACTTGTAGCCAGTTAGCTGAGAATCCAAACAAACCTGATGAGCTGCAGGCAAATACAAACATATATAGAACTCCTGAGAGGTTTTAGCTACAAAAAGGATGTAATTATATGCAAAAAAAATATATAAGACACATAGACTCCATGTTTGTTTTTGTTTTTTTTTTAAAATCTGAAATGTAAATTAGTTTATTCCCTAAAGAAAAAAAAATACTGTTAAAGGCTGTTCTGGCTGTTTTGTTCTCATCTATAAAAGGATTTATTCTGTATTTTTATTTTGCTCTGATCTCTGTCACTGGGCCCAAAGGTTTTAGGGTAATGTCATTGAAGTAATCCCTCTGTCTTGTAGAAGTTTGGCCCTGGTGTAGGAACTTTGCCTCAGCTTGAGCCACCTGTGGTCCAGGTGGTGGTCAGCAATGCCAAAAATCAACACCAACAGTCAGAGAACATCCTGCCCCAGATTGCCAACAAGGGAGGCCACAACAACTACCAGACACACCCGGTGAGCCTCTTTAATTTTTACACAAGTGTGACTTTCAGTGTCCTTTAACAACCGGTATGAGAGATCTTTGTTTTATAGTGTGAAACATTCAAATCAAATAGAAGATGAATGTGTCTAATATGACGAGCACATTTATTAATTTATCTCTGTTTTTTCTATGTGACAGGATGAAAGGCCAAAGCCCACCCAGCAGTTCACCATGCGCTTTGGTGCAACCATGGATAAAGTGTCCGTCTCCCGCAACAGCAAGATTTTCAGCAACAAACTAGAGAAGGAGAAAGCATATGAAGGACAAAGGCTACCCATGACTCCCATTGGTGTGTTATTCAACTGCATTAAATACAGCAGTATTACAAATGACTATGTTTTATTTCATATTTATTTATTTTTTTTTTGTTGTTGTCAGTGATTCAACACAAACATGTAACTATTTATTTTTACTTTGCTGATGAATTGAAAATAGCCTGCCGCTGACTTTGATTGTTCGCCATCCCCATCTCTTGGCAGAAACGCTAACAATATGAAAGTGATGAAAGTGACTCATACTGTCCTCCTCCTCTTCCGCCCTGTTGCAGAGGCGCTGAACAATTTCCAAGATCGTCTGACGGAGTTTGAGCAGGAGGAAATCATGGACTATTCTGAAATCTGGTTCCTGGGTCTGGGTTCTCAGAAGATTGAGGGATCCCAAAGTTCGCCGCAGAATTCCGGATATGATGATGAGCACGGGAGTTACGTCAGGGTAAGATGGAGTGAGAGAAACGGCGAAAGGATCAACTCAGTGATGTAAAAAAAAAAAAAATGTACGGGTTAGTCCTCCTCTCAGTGCTTTTAACCAAAATACCAAGGATCAGTGTTGGGAGTAATGTGTTACACAAGTATGCATTACAGTAATAGATTACTTTTTGCTGTAATGCAGTAGTGTAGGGCATTACTAATCAATTTTCAGTCATATTTTACTTGGGTACATGTTCAATTGCGCTTGCGTTGCTACTTAATGTTTGCCCATAATTTAATTGTGCAAATGAAAAAGAGAAACGGGTAGGGGTGGGGTTATTATTTGACAGTAGGGGGGGTATTGTATTTATTTTTATATTACTCCCAGGTTCTTAATAAGTGTCATGAGAAAATTATTACTGTTACTGATGTTAAGTGCTGCTGCAACAAAACAATTATTAATAATCATAGAACAGAACAGAATAGAATAGAATAGAACAGAACACAATAGAATAGAATTGAACAGAACACAATAGAATAGAGTAGAATTGATCACAATAGAATAGAATAGAATAGAACACAATAGAATAGAATAGAATAGATCTGTACTGTCACAGGAACAATGAAAATCAGTTTAGCTGCTCGTTTCAATTTAGCAATAAAACATAAATAAAAATATCACACAGAGTATAAAGAAAAAGTAGGACTGTGCAAAGGCTTCAGAATAAAAGATTAATACACATGTGCTACACACAATAATAGTATTAAATAAAGGTAAAGTAGTGGTCGACGTTAAAGTCTTAGATGATAAGAAGTACTTAAATGTGCCAGCACAGTTTAACACGAACTGCAAACAGCTGCCGGAGTCGACTTCAAGCAGAAAATGTGCCTCATGTGTAAGTAAACCTATAAATTCTTCAGAAGGAACATAAAATGGAAAGAGGGGGGACATGAATGTAGATTGCTTTGGTTATAATTGTGCAAACTCTCCACAGATAGGCCGCCTATTACACTGCCTGAACCAAACTAAGCATGAACAGATGCCTTCCACTGACCTCATCCTGCCGCTTCCATTCTCTTGGACTGACTTGATTGCTGACTACATTGTTCGATAAACTGTACTGAGGTCACCCCCGCCTTAGTGTAGTTTACTGTCTTGTTAAGATCAACCAGTGCAGGCAGGCACGGGTGTCTCATGTCATTTTATAATGAATGAGCTGTTAAACGCTGAGTAGTTGACTATTGTTTAGACTTTTATGTGTTTATAAAGGCTCATCTACACTGTCACAGCTTTGATTGACAGTTACAGGCAAAGCCAACGTGCGTTTAATGGTGTGGCTGTCGTTTGATGAACAGAAGGGTATGATTATGCATCAAACAGTTATCGCGTAAATAGCATGAAATGGGAGCTAATTAAGTAAATTAACCAAAGGAATGTTATTACTGCTAATTCTAGTAAACTAAAGTGGTATGTGTTAAAGTCTGTGTGGGTGTGAGGGTTTATGTTCTAAAGGCAGTGTAAACCATTCTATATATATTTTGCTTTTTGCCAGATTTAGCCAATACTTCCCGCAGCCTGTTCTGTGTTCCACAAGAAAAATCTCATATAAACTGGGAATATACTCCCATGATTTGGGGGTTTGGTGATGATTTCTGAAGTAGAGTTTTACTTGACTGTTGAGATAAAACACCAACCATCTTCATCTTTTTCCACATGTACATGAAACATAAAAATGTCATAAAACAGTTTCAATACGTTTGCATCGTAGCTCTGTGCTAATGGATGTTTTTATTTCCACACAGTTATGCATGCCCGTGAATTCTGCTCAGATGCTCACAAGTAATATGATCTTTTTTTCTTTATATTTTTTTCGGCACAGGTGCTACATGACCACATTGCCTACAGGTTTGAAGTGCTGGAAGTCATCGGAAAAGGCTCTTTTGGGCAGGTTTTAAAATGTCTGGACCACAAGAACAATGAACTTGTCGCCATTAAGATGATTCGCAACAAGAAAAGGTACCAAAAAAAAACAAAAAAAACCCTATCGTTTCTGTTTTAATTACCTCATTCAACCTATTTTTTCCTAACTAGAAAAAAAAAAAAAAAAACAATCATTAATTTAACCGCTCCTACTTGACAGTTAAAGTTCACCATACTTTAGATGCTAAATAGAATGAGTTATTTGTCACATTCAAAGACTCAACTCTTGCCCCTCATTTGAGACAAGATATCCTCTTACATTTAGGCGTCTGCCAAATCGTTGAGATCCTGATTTAGAATGATAAAAGTCGGGAACCCATGGTGTTGCATTACCTGTCCTTCCTTACTGTGTATCACAGTGGTTGAGCCCCAGACTTGCTGGTTAAATGTAGGAGACACTGGGCCTTACCGCTACTTGAATAATGTAGAAAACAAAATGGGTGCAAACTCACCACCTCGGAGCCACTACACCAAAGATCTGATTCCTTCTGGTGAACTGTATGTGATTGACTACATATATATAGGGTGTATATATAGACAGAGACGGTGCTATACTTCATGTAAATAGAAAATAACTTTGCGGAAAATAGCATTGCGTATACATGTCAGTCAACACCTGTTAGTTTGCAAGGAAAGCAGAAGTTAAATCTAAACCCAGATTAAACACTATTTAGACCCGAGTATCAAACTGATCCACTTGTATTTAATGATCGCAGGTTTCATCACCAAGCTCTGGTTGAACTGAAGATCCTGGATGTGATCAAGCGAAAAGATAAAGACAACCTCCACAACGTCATCCACATGAAGGAGTACTTTTACTTCCGGAATCACCTTTGCATCTCCTTTGAGCTCCTCGGGTAAGCGCCAAGGTTATTATCGTGAATGAAAACTAAGAAAATGACGGAAACTAGAATTGAAAAAACACTTTTATTAACTGAAATAAATGAAAACCATAAATAAATGAAAGAATTATAACTGAAACTGTATTGTGTGCGTACAGAACTAACTAAAACGTATAGAAATTATGGATAAAATTCCCTTCGTTTTTGTCTTTGTCAGTGTCTGATTGATATGAAATCGATATATTTCGCTCAGGACGTTTTAGCTGTCTGCACTTTACGGTTCGTCACTTCTTGTTACTTGTAGTTTAGAGTCGGCTTCTCGTCCCCACTCTACCCGGCAACATGGAGACTAAAGTTGGAAGAAAGCAGCAGAGTCCTGTATGGACAGCGAGGAAGATAAAAACTATGAAAAAAAAAATAGAACTAAGCATTTAGGGGGAAAAAACTAATAAAAACTAGCAAACTTGCTCTAAAAATCTAATTAAAACTAACTGAATTAGGAGCAAAAAAAAAAAAAGATCAAAACTAAATAAAACTAAACTATAATGAAAAATCCCAAACTATTATAACATTACACGTACAATCACAAATAAATAAATAAATCACCTGGATACTCACACTCACAAATATTTGCAAAAGCATCCAAGACAATACAAGACTATAAAGAAAATACTGAATAATTGATCTGTTTGTCAAAGGTATTCAAGGTTAGTCACCTTTCACCAAGTCAAAAGCAACGCTCTATAGTTTCTTCTCACTTTTGTCTCGTCGTTACTTCTATCGCTACATGTTACAATCAATCAGGGGTAAGTGATTACCTGTGTACCTTAATCCATCTGGGTTTCATCATGAATTGCCAACGATATCTATTTGAGTATAGATAGTTTTGTGTATCACCCTGGCTGAATGACCTTTAGAGGACACCTTGGACCGCTACCTTGTCTAACATTACAGTCACCGAATCCTTTAGTTAAGGCCTTGATTAGGGCCCTATCTCTTTCCCCTTCTTGCTTCATGGTGTGAAGGCTCCGGTTACACAGTCTAAAGAAGTTAGTGCTTATCACAAGTAGCAAGAAATAGCGAGGCAAAATGTCTGTGTCTGTCTTCCTCTGAAGGTAAGCACAATAATAGACTATTTTCCAAGTATGAGATGAGCAGCGGATGTTTTATTATAGGAAATGCGAAGGGCGGTCTATGTTAAGATGCTTCTTTTTTGAACATTTATTTGAGGAACATGGCTCATCTTTTTTTTTTTTTTTAATAGGTGTCTCTACTGAGTGGCCCCTGTTATATACAGTCGTGGAAAAAATTATTAGGCCATCAAAAGTCATCAAAAACGATTCGTATAGAATCCAGACAGACAAAAAAAACATGAAATCTTTAAAATCACTGTTTTTGTCAGTACAATGACATAGATACTGATGTAAAAACTGAAGTGATTTAGGTTATTATCAAGAAAACATGGAAAATGGATAAATATCAGCTCTGAAATTAAACTGTTATGAGCTATTTTTGTTGTCATCATTATATTTGCCTGAACAAATGTATCTTTATTATTAAAAAATCCCCTGAGGCAGTAATTACTGATATGCATATTTCTTCATTTGCATACAGTAACTTAACTTGCATACATACGTAACTTGCATACAGTCACCAAAAAGTTATTATATCATGAAAAACAATCGTTATGCAATCAAGTACTAACTCCTGTGTGTGTGTCATGTGACTAAAACAGACAGAAAAGAAAACATGGAATGTCTAAAAGCACTGTTTTTGGCAGTACAATGCAAACGTAACTGATTTTGGTTATTATCAAGAAAATGTAGAAAATGGTGAGATATCAGCTCTTAAATTAAACTCCTATGAGATATTTTTGTCATTATTATATTTGCCCAAACAAATGCACAGGCATTAAAATGAACAAGACACTGGAGAAAACAAGAGGTGGTCTAATAATTTTTTCCACGACTGTACTTGATTTCTTGGTTCAGAATATAAAGGAGTTTTGGGGTTTTTTTTTTTGCCGTCTTCATAACTTATTATGCATTGTATTTTCCTCCTCTCAACAGGGTGAACCTGTATGAGCTCATCAAAAAAAACAACTTCCAGGGCTTCAGTCTCGCTCTGATCCGTCGGTTCGCCCATGCTCTCCTCAGATGCCTGCAGATGCTCCACAGAGAGAAGATCATTCACTGCGATCTCAAACCGGTACGAACATCCATAGCATCTGAGTCTATTTGTAGTGTTATCTACCTAAAAATAATCAAATCTACAGAATATTATACAGTTGTGCACGAAGTTATTCAACCCCCAACGCTGTAAAGGGTTTTAGGGAATTCAGTACATTTGTAATTGCGTTCATAATAAAATCTTACAACTTGTGAAAGAACCAAATGCAACTAAAATGACATCAATTGTTTTAACTTATTATTAAATGACTTTTTTGTGATTTCTTCATTGACACAATTATTCAACGCCTTTAAGACTGAGCCTCATTCAAGTGTTTTCACTTAGGTATTGGGTATTGCTTCACGCTTGGAAGCTGTAATAACTAGAAAAGGATGTTGTACAAAGTCCTAAAAATGAATTTCACTCGGGGGGGTTGAATAAAACTTACAATGATGTGAGCACAGAAAAGACATATGTGGTCATTTCAGTATAAATGCTGTGTTATATTTGTCAAATTTCAAGTGCTTCTTTGATTTAATGGTAAATAAGATGATCAAAATTGACGTCAAACTGGTCAAACACTTAATTAATAATTTCGTGCACAACTGTATAGAATGGAGCTCAGACCTGAATCCATTAGGAGGTCTGTGATGGTGTGGACCACCATCTTGTGGGGTATTTTAAAACTGCACCCACGCACCCTGGTGATTTTTAATTTTTTTTTTTTTGTTCTGAACAGGAGAACATCCTTTTGTCTCAGAGGGGACCGGGGAACATCAAGGTGGTTGATTTTGGATCAAGCTGTTATGAACAACAAAGAGGTGGGATCATCACCCCGAGAATATGTGTAACAAAATTATGAATAAGCTTGGTCCGGTGCACATCAAACATCCCATCATGTCATCCTTCAGTGTACACCTACATCCAGAGCCGCTTCTACCGCTCTCCTGAGGTCATCCTGGGACACCCCTACAGCATGGCCATCGACATGTGGAGTCTGGGCTGCATCCTGGCTGAACTCTACACAGGATATCCTCTCTTCCCAGGAGAGAGCGAAGTGGAACAGATAGCCTGTATAATGGAGGTGGGACTAGGAGATGTTTATGTTTAGACGCAAAATAACCTGTCTGTGCTGGAGTTGGGGAGTTGTTTTGATTCAAGAAGCATGTAAAGACTCTCCTCTTTAATGACTATTTACTGCACTGATGTCTGAGCTGCTTATATATGTGTTGGTTTACCCTACCTGACACTTAAAAAAAAACAAAAAACTACTAATCCCAGTCGGCAGTTGCACCTATTGTTCTGTATATTTCCTCTATACCTTATATCTGCATGTGCTATATGTTATGTTTATGTCCTCTATTGGATAAAAGCGTCTGCTAAATGTAATGTAATGATTCATTAAATCATCCCGATGTTGTCACCAACAGGTTCTTGGAATGCCTCCAAATGATTTTGTTCAGTCAGCGTCAAGGAGGAGATTATTCTTTGGTGAGTTTCTTTTTTTAACCTAACATTTGTGTTTTTTTCCCCACATATAAAAATAAAGAACATCGTTCCGTTGTTTGACCCACAAGTCAAACAAATAGACAAACATCACGTCGAACAAACCCTCCTCCCCTGAAACATATCCCCTCCAGATTACAAAAAGACTAAATAAATAAACAAACAGTAAATAAATACAAAATAAAAGCACAAAATTCCCACTTCCCACCAAAAAAAATTAAATAATCATAGTAATGATAAATCAAAACTGCTAAGGCACAGCAACACTGTAATACAATACTTAGTGATATGACATGACAGATTGTACTATTAACTATGTTTAAGAATAGAATAGAATAAAATAGATGTTTATTGTCACTGTCACAGGAACAATGAATATTCACTTAGCTTATGTTCTGTTTAGCAGCAAAAGACAATTAGTGCAGAAAGGACTGTATAAAAATAATACTGAAAAATGTCAGTAATGTATGAAAGTAACAAGATAAAATATTAAATATACATATACTTCTAAAGTACTACAAAAAACTGCTGAAATATACAAAATCTAACTACACAACAGATAAAAAAATGTGTACAACAAATAGGATATATACAGGTAAGATTAATAAACTTAAGGTGCATGTGTTGTGATTATTGCACTGAGGTAGAGTGAGCTTTGTATTGTCCTTTGGACTGGGAGGGGGGGCGGGGGGGTGTCAGTCAGTGTAGGTTCCTTAGTTCAGATGTTAATGTG
>JAPSES010000249.1:13505091-13566124 GCA_029822895.1 Maxillicosta whitleyi
AAATGTACGTGACGTTGTTACTGTTGGAACCATAAAACTCTAAAAACTTCAAGAAAAACAGGGTTGAAAATTCAAATAATCTAAAAATATTAAAGTACAAGTATCTCAAATATGTCAAGCCTTGCAAATTTCCCGTTACAGTAGAATACGGAGGGGGTCAGATCAAGAGGTGCTGCATTTCATGTTCAATAAGTCGAAAACTAAATAACTTATCTGCATGTTAAATACATGTACGAATAGATCTCAGTATGTACTTTCATGACATATGTAACAATTTACAGAGAGTAAAAATACTTAAAATACTGCTGTGCTCTTTTTTTTCACTTTACAAAACATGCTGTTCTGATAAATTAAACTAAAATGAAATCTAAATTAAACATAGGACTTTATCTACGACGTTAAACCACAACTGTGATCAATATTGGATAAACAAACTTAAATGATGTTAATGTTTTTATGAGTATAAATATGTTGCAACATGGGAACAGCAGTTTGTCACTGTTCAGTATCAGAATAAAAGACATTGGATGGAACTCAAACATGACAAATATGCTAATAAACCTGTATTTAACGTACATATTAAAACTGAAGTGATATAGCAGAGCATATTTGATTAATAACTGGATTGTACATAACCTTAATTTTTTATGTTTTATATTTTCAGTTTCTCTTTTCATGATGCTTTTATGTTTCATGTAAAGCACTTTGAATTGCCTTGTACATGAAATGTGCCACACAAATAAACATGCCTTGCCTGTATTGTTGTACTGTTGAATAAATAATAACTTCCTATAGATTCACAGACTTAAAATATCACTGATACAAGCCAACAAAACAATATTATTATTAAAGTTAAGTGCATTTACATGTGTCAGAAGTATAACTACACTTTTTTTTTCTAGAAGTGATACTGACATTTTGTAAACAGCTCTTAAGATAAAACAAAAAATGAGAAATGATAGGTGAAACTTTAATTTTTGACACCGATGCTGACAGTGCGTGTACCTTTAGGCATCTTCTGCAGGAGGCTGAACATGGGACTGTTCCTGATGAGATCCCTGGCCTTGAAGAAGTGCATGGCAGGAGGGAAGTCTGCTCTCGCCACCTCTTCCTGCTTCATTTTTAGCAGACGAGTATTGAGCCGCTTCTCGTTTTCATTCAGCACCACCTGGCCACCTGTCTGCATGGAGACCTCTTCCTGTATCAGGGACTCTCTGTACCTGGGGTCTGGGATGCACAGACCACCGGCTAGAAGACACACAAACAGACAGACTCCGGCCACGAGGGGGCGCTGCAACCACTCTGCCATTGTCCTGCAGTGTCCGTTGGGTGTTAGGGTTTTATCTGTCTGATAAATCAAAGCATGTATTATTATAGATGATGTTAAACACGAATTCACTGAGGAGATACGTGGTATGGAGAAGTGAAAACACAGCTCTATATTGGTTAAAAAAAATAACATTCAGCATATAACACTAACAGTTTTTGGGGAAGTAGAGCAAAATAAAGACAGTTTGCTTTTCACAGTTTAGTCATTTAGAACATATTTACGCAGTATTTACGACGAGAAATAAAGGAACAATAGCGCGGTTTATTATTATTATGGTGCATTTACGTCGCATGGGAAATCAACATAGATAATAGACATTTATCTATGAACCCGGAGAAAAAAAAAAGCCCGTATTTCGTGTTTAAGCAGATACGAGGTTTATATAATAAAACGACAACTGTATAAACTGTGTCTTAGTTTAATATAAGATACATATACAACGCAGTTTAATGTAAAATATATGTATGTCAAAAGGAAGTTGGTTCACAAAGGGTCGCTGAAATCCACACACAGCGACTGAAGACGACGTTATAAACTGTCCCGTTAATAGTCAGTCAATAATTACAGACCGAAGAGGCATGTTTGCTTCTGCCAAATAACTTAAGTTAGTGAAATGACATCAAATAGAATAAAATCTCTTACATGTAAGCAAGGCTGGGGTTGCGTCGGCTTAAATTTGGTTTGTGTTGTTTGGGATTTTCGCCTCTGTGTAGAGTCTGTCAGGCGGATTTCTCACTCAAGCCCCGCCTCTTTGTTACGATTGGCTGATATTAGTCTGTAGAATAATTTGATTGGTTAAATATTACAGGATAAACATTAGCCTGTAAGAGTAATATCAGGGAGTATTTAACATTAAACATTTATAGGGTTTTTTTTGTCCAAAGCAAATATGCTATTTGCACCACAACTAATGATGTTTCAGAAGGAACAGCTGAAATATAATAATAATCTACGAAAAGACCAAAACTAAAATTAGTGTTATATTAAAAAAAAAAAAATCTGTTTCCTCTGTTAGCTGCAAATAAGATGTGATAAAAACAGCAACTGTGATCAAAATGTTATAAAGAAAAGATGAAAGAAAGAGCAAAATAAAACACATATGGTTGACTATACAGTAAACGCTACAGTAATAATGCATTTACCTAAACCCCAATTTCCCTAAAATTCTATTTAAGAAAAAAAGTTTATTTTAAAAGTGAATGTGTTAATGCTGCCTTGAACAAATAAGTCAATGTTTAGTTAATTTTCATATTTTATCAGGGCCTTCTATGGAACTACTCTAAATAACATGCAAAACTAAGTTCATTTTTGCCCTTGAGCTGTGCACTAAGGTGAAGGTGTTTACAAATGAGGAAATGAAACATGCAGTCCACAGTACAGGAACAGTGAAAGCAGAATTTCTAGAGTGTAATAAAAAGAACTTAAGCGTTATATAAAGGTATGGTGATGTGGTCCAGTGCTCCTCTAATCTGCAGTGCTTTTTTTTTTTTTAAACAAATGGCCATTAATATTTTGTTAAACTGGCTTATACTTTTATTACCTTCCAACTAACACGGTAAATATAGCATTAGCTTTATGCATTTATTCAGCATGATTTTCATCAAAGAAAAGTGGTCAAAACAGAGAACAAAATTATTCATGTTTTATGTTTAGGACAAACACATAATCGTTTCAAGAAAAGTTATTTATTCCTAAGAAACGCACATTATAGAAAATACTCCAATCCATTTTCCAAAATAATCTATGTCAGTCAGATAAGAACTTGTAAACGTCACTTAAAAATGAAGCGTACAGGTCTTTTGTCAATGCCATAAAGGTAAAAGACATCTGTTCAAAAAAAAAAAAAAAAAAAAAAGCATAGAGACATAGAGAGAAAAAAAAGAGAAAATAAACAGACACCACATTTATATTAAAACAAGTCCAAAAATGTACAAAAATTCTTAAAAGGAGCAAATAAATATGATTCACATTTAATCACGTCTAAATGGTTCGTTTCACTAGTGCAGAGATGACAGCAGAATAAACTTGAGAGTTGAATGCGCTCGTCCAAACATCTGGTGCTGATTCCACACACCAGAAACACACGTACACCCACACACATACACACCTGTACACCACAGACAGCATCACAACCTCGCACGCCATTACAAACAAGGCTGTCCTTAATACATTAGACAGCGACAAATGAACACACTACCTCCGAAGTGACCCAAACAGGCCGACTAATTACTGAGACCTTTCCCTATTTGAACAAAAATAGTCTCACAGCTTCTAGCACTGTCCTATCCCTCTGTTTCTTCCTCACGTATTTTCTTAAGATGCCTTAGGAACACACGACTAAGGACATTACAACAGTGGCCAATCCTATGCAGCCTACTGAAGACTCTAGACTGGAATACAGCTCTGTCTGTCTGTGTACTTTCAACCTGTAGGCAGGATGGCATGTTATTCTGTACAACTGAAGACCAACATATGAGCTTCATCGTCATACATGTGTGATATCTTAATTCATCGTACTCCAACGATGACTTAAAAAGACAAGGCAATTAACATCCTGTCTTATTGAAAAAGTAGCGTACACTTAAAAAGGATTGTTCCGTTTAGAGAACACCCGCACTCTCTCGGTGACAAACTGACAATCGCGTGATGACGTTCGAGTGACGTCAGCCGGCGCCGCAAACCGACAAGACTTGACGTCGCTGCAGGTCAGAACCAGTCGACCCACTAGAGAAGAGGTGTAGGGACGCCGTAGAGGCCACCAACAGGCCCGATGAGGTAGATTTATTTGCTGCCATCGCTGAACCGCACAAGTGGGGCTCACATGTGCAACGTTGATATGATAGAACGGAGGGGGGTTAAAAAAAAAAAAAAAAAACTCCAAAATGTCCACATCAGAGAAAACACACTGGCAGAAAGAAGGGAAAAAAAAAAAAGAGCCCAAAAAAACAGCCCCGCTCACTTAAGGTTTTAAATAATCAGGAATGTCAAACAGCTAATTCAATCAGCCTGGCTTCCAGTTAACTTTAACAAAACTGAGGGGTAAAAAAAAAAAAAAAAACAGAAAAAAGTCTCACAGGACAACTCACAGTGTGCTAACCTTTTTTTTTCTTTTTTTTTTTTAAATTCAACTAATGCAGAATAAACTAAAGTGGATTCATTTATCACAGCTGTAATCCCGCTTTTCTTCCTCTTTCGAATAAATCAGAAAAAATACCCGTATATAGCAACTGTACACCCTGAGGAAACATTTTACACACTGATGTGGAGACGAGGAACCACTTAAAAAAGCTAGCATGCAAAGGGAGGGACAGAAATAAAATGGTAGATGGAATGCAAAAATGTCTCCTGTAATCCTTCCTTTTAGTCGTGGATTTTTATGAATTAACGCCCCATAATGTGAATAACTACCCGTGAAAAATAAGTAATTAAATACGGTGAAACTTCAGCTTAAGTAGTGAGAAAAACCTCCAATATTACCCATCATCTCTACTAAGTACCGCTGTGTTGTGGCCATTTTAACTTAACAAAAAAATTTAACAAAAACACCTTCACCAATGGCCATAAATGCATCTTATCACTGTAGTCAAGCTGAAAAACTCAACATTGCCACAGGTATATTTTTGTGTATATATAAATAAGTTGAATCTGTACTGTTAAAAAAAGCCCTGTACATTTCCATGGCTCTTTCAATAGGATTTTAAGTCAACTATCCTGTTGCTCGTGCATTTGCAATTAATCTGAACCATATACGATTCATTCAATTCGAACTAAAAGATAATTATGGATGTTTTTCCAAGTATTTCAGCCATAGTGTCTCTGAATTTACCCTCTTACAAAAACGTGGTATCGACCCAACCGTAAACTATCATTTGCGCTATATTCACTGTGTAGACTAGTTATAATTAAGGGATAATAAAAGGAAGGGTTACCGAAACAACAGCAGGATTTTACGTGTATGTGCATAGACCAGCAAGCAGGACATGTTACCGTCTGAGAAATATAGATTTCCCTTCTTAGGGACAAGAGGTAAGTCTTTAAAATGGAGGGCTGTTTGTTGTTTTTGCTTCTGTTGTTTTCTATTATTGCAGATGAAAACAGAAGACATCAACGTTTATGTAGTGAGGAAAAAAATAAAGGAAAAACTTAAGCCATTTTTGCTCACTGCGGTTAATTCGTTGTTTTGACGTCATCTGTATTCATCTACTCATCTTCAATTAACAAATAAAAACCATAGAATGAGAACGGGTGTCCAGGGCCGCACCTTCTCGTTCTGTGTTTTTTTTTTTTTTTTTACTTTTATAAATAAAGACTACGCAAGGCCACTTAATTCCAGATCTCGAGACTCCCAAATTCCATAGTGCATAACAGAGAGCCGGGAATAGTCGGACACACACACACACACAGTCCCATGTCTGTGCCAGTCAATGACATTCTTAACCATGAAGGCAACTTTGAAAGATGCATATTCCGTGTTTCCTCCAGAGCATGAGAAACACATCGAGTTGGGGGTGGTTATGAATAGTAACTGGGCCTTTGTCGGGACGGTTTATGCTTCAGACAGATAATCAGTGTTTGTATCCTTTCACAAGCAGCTACCGCGCTGCGCTCACCTCTCCACCGACACATTCGCACATACATTCACAAAGTAAAAACAAGGCAATTGCAAGGGGCCTGTGAGTTGACTGGGTTTGGGTGACAGTCTCATAGTACCTCCTTTTCTACACCTGAGTTAATTATATAGTAGAAACAACAACAACAAAAATAAACAGTAAAAATGACAGATCCTTTTTTGTCTTCATCACAGTTCTCTGTAGTTCTATCCGTGGAGTAAGAGCTCCATCTAGCACTACAGCAAAAAAAACAGTAAAGACCGGTAGTGTTCAACAGTTCGGTTAAGATGTTAACACTCGAGTCCATCCGAACAATAAAGAAGGGCCCGTCCAGTGTTCTTTAAGGCAAATTCCGATGTTGAGTTCTTTAGCATGTCAGTGAATTCCTACCATTTCCACAGAGCAATTTTAATGGACTGACCCTGTGCTTTGAACTCTATGAGGAGAACGGCAAGAAAATCAAAATCGATGGTCCTCCAAGGCTCAACATTTTCACATTATGTTTGAACTTGAATTCTTGAGTGAACAAAAAGTTTTTGTACAGTGAGAAAAAAAAAATCTGTAAAATGTGTATATGAAACCGAATGACACCCAAACAGTTTTTCTCTCCGTTGTGCCGTTCAGTGTCGCCAGCATGCCGACATCTTCTTTGATAATAGGCCTGGAAGAAAAGGAACATGGACTCACACATCTAAAAATGAAACACATTTATAACCAACACAACATGGTGTTAGGACATTGAAGCATATGATGACATGAGAACATGAGAGAAACAAAAAGTATTTCACTCACTCTAATCCTATTGGTGTTTGTTACACTCCCTGTTTACTACCAGGGCCGCCTGGTGCAGCCGTCATCTGTTGACTGCAACCAAAAGAGAAATGTGTAAGGAACATGTAATTCAGCAGTACCATCTGACAGTGCAACCTGACATCCACCAAAGGCTGACAAATTTGACAGCTTAAACCATTATCTGACATTACATTATCTTGAGGATCACAACAACCTCACCTACACTGCCGGGTATACTCTGAAAAGTTCACGGTACTACTACTACCAGTACTAGTAGTGGTAGTAGTAGTAGCAGCTGACCATGCAATGATTCAAGGTCCCCAAACAACATTTCTTTCACAACAATATGACATAACAGTATCTTCTTGTAATAAGTTGTACGTCCACCCACAGATACAGTATATAAATGGAGTGAATGTTCTCCTGTTGTTTGCAGTAATGAAGCTTATTTCATGTAAAATGTTCCAAGTTTACAAAAGTCAGTGGGGTTCGGACCAGAGCAAGCAAAGTACAGGTGTGAAAAAACTGACACTTACTGTTGTTATTTTTTTCCACTTATAAATAATAATAATAATCATAAATGAGGGTCATTTGTTCAGTTAATAAAGTTTGTGGAATTTTTTTTCATCAAAGCTCAAATTATAAAATGGCAACTTAACATAAAAAAGCAGGAATGTCAGGTTTCCTAAGCATAAACTGAACATGAATTAAGAGACCACTTTACCCTGGGTGTGAAAAATGTTCCGGTGGCAGGCCTCTCTGCTGGACCATCATGCCCTGAAAGTGCCCACCGGGTCGAGGGTGTCGGTACATGAGCATGCGTGTCTGACCCGGGGAGTAAGGCAGCTGCTGAGGCCGCTGCAGCGCCTCCATCAGGTGTGGGTGAGGTCTCTGGGCAGTGTAACGTCCAGGGTCTGGGTATGGCTGGTCAGGGTAAGGGCTTCCACTTCCAACTCCTCGAGCATGAGACATCATGTGAGGTGGGGGAATGCCACCCTGCTGCATCCCAGGGTGAACAGCACGAGGGTCATACATGAAGCCTGATGCCATGTGTGCAGCTGAAACGGGTGGGTGTTGATGTTGAGGTAGCTGGGTGCTACGGCGACGGGCAGCAGCGTTATGGCTGTCAAGGTCCAGGATTTCTTTAGGACTGTCAGGTTGCTCTGATCTCTCCTCTGTATGTTTTGCTGGACTATTAACATTGCCATTACCTCGACCTGCATGCTCCCTGCCCTCCCGCAGTCCCTCCTCCAGGCCCTCAGGATGTGGGCCTGCTTCAGATACTGGGCCAGGGGACACCAAGCCAGCACTAGAGCCCTCAGAACCCAGTGGGGACACACTGCTGTCCTTTGACTGATTGGTGCCTCTGGCACTGGCTACAGGTAGGTAAGCGTTGGGTGGCATTGGCTGGCGGGGGCGGTATTGAGACCGATGCCAGTCCTCTGGAGGATAACCACCTCTGCTATTGGCCTGATTATGGGCTGGACCCTGGGGATGTGGTTGGGGGTAGTAATGTTGCTGCTGGAACTGAGGAGCCTGGTACATGTTAGGATGGGCCTGAGGGTGCTGTTGGCCTGACATGTGATAGGAATAGGCGGTTCCTTCCTGTTGGTGGTATGAAGGGTGCTGTGATGGGTTGTGGAGGGGGTTAAATGCCTGATTGTGGAATGGGTGGTGAGCAGAATGAGTTGTAGGTCTGTTTGACTGGTTAAACTGTCCATGCGATAGGTTACCCATGGCATACGGACCTACAGCTCCATTTACTTGGACTTGAGAGTGAGGAGGCATGGCAGGATTATGACCAGGCACCGGCCCTCTTGGAGCCGAGTTAGTACCCGCAAGCTGGGTTTGGTGATTTGGGCTAAAAGCCTGGTGTTTATAAACTCCATTCAGAGGCCCAGATTTTACCATGTTAGGCTGTGAGGGACCTGCAGTGCCTTCTGTGTCTGGTCTACTTGTAGGCTCACTAGGTCTTTGATCACCCTGGTCTGCTGGGCTAGGCTGGGACAGTAACAGTGGAGCAGGGTGGCTAGGAGGCAAAGAGGTAAAAGGGGCGGGCTGAGGGGGTCCAGGCTGGGCACCTTGTGTACTACTCAGTGACATTGTTGGCATGGGGCTATTCTGTGATGGGCGCTGTGGAGAGTTTTGGGGATACTGGTGTTGAGGTAGCTGACTCTGAGAATGGTGTTGCTGTGTGTTCGGTTTGGGTGAGCTGTCTGGAACTGGAGGCTGCTGCTGATGTTTTCGGATGTTTGGCTGGTGTTCGTTTTGTTTACGTGTATTTTCCAGGTGTGGCATGGTGTTTTCTGACATGTGACTCTGCTGAGGATGTAAAGGACTTGGGACTTTTTGTGGTGTAGTGTTCTGTATGTGCTGGGGAGGTTTTGGTAGAGTGAGACCAGTGGAATTGTTGTTGGGTGAGTTGAAATGGGGTGAAATCATGGTCATGCTGTGGCGTTGAGGGGGACAGTGGCTCACAGATTGTTCTTGGCCATCAACCTCCTGCTTGTGACTCTCCATTGAACCCTGCCTCAGTCCAGGCAGATTCTCCTGTGATCTGCTCAAGTGAGGGCTTGGGGGACTCTGCAGATCCTCTGCTAGACCACTTTGGTGTCCTGTGGTTGTAGTGGTAGGCCCTTGGTTTCTTTGAACAGTGGTTTTGTGTGACAAAGCTTCATCAGAAGTAGTTTTTGGGGCCATTTTGTTCTCCAGTGTTGATCCTGCTACCACAAACAACACAGATAGAAAATAGCATGAATGAATAGAGGGAGTTGAAGGAAACATGTTACTATAAGTATAAAACAATGTTAATCAAGACAAAATACTGCATCACAATTAATGGAAAAGACTTAATAAACATGAAATGACATCAAATAAAAACAAGATGGGTCATTTTATACTACGTATCCAGTTAACAAATGATGAACTGAACAGATTAAAATTCTGACACCCTGCCTCTATTGTCACTATCCCAGTGCTGGAGGAAGCTGGCATTTACATGAACAAACCTTTAAATCATCCAGCAAGTTGTTACTCAACTGATGAATATTCAATTTACCCCTTACTGTGAAAAATAATTGAAATCATTTTTGCAAAATGCAGATGACTCAGGAACAGCAAAGGAGTGGGTGCACTAATAAACAAACTGAGACACTACAGCCTTCAAAGAAATCTTATATGTAGAGAAAGGTTAGACAGTGCTTGGGTTCCTTCATGCAGAACAGAGATGGTGAAAAGCTGGGAGAGAAGGTCAGGTCTACCTTTAGGCTGCATGTCTGTCTGCTGGGAAGGCTGGCTGTCTGGCCCATTGTCTGTAGCAGGATGCAGCAGCTGAACTTCAGAGGCAGGGGGAGGCTGCTGAGAGGCGTGAGCTGGGTTGCTGCCAATTGCTGATGGGGGCCCAGCCTGCTGAAAGTTGCCCATGTGTTGATGAGGAGTACCAGCAGGGGGTCCAGAAGAGGCTGACAGCTGCTGCAGGGCCAGCATCTCAGGGCTTTCCAGCATGGAAGCCAAGCGTGTCCTGCCAGAGGACTCTGGATGGGGTACAGGGAGACGCGAGGACATAGGCCCGGGGGAGCTGACTGTTGCTGACATTTGATACTGGGCATTAGGAGGAGGGTGGGGGTATCCAGCTGCTTCTGGCCATGGTTTATGCCCTACTGGGGGTGGGATTCCACCGTAACTAAAGTTGCGCTGATTCATTGCATTGGGATCCTGCATCCGCATCCCAGTAGGTCTCTCCTGACCTTGGTGGTTCATGCCATTCCACATATTGGGTAGGCCCATACCAGAAGCCCTCATGCCTGGGTAGTGGTGCTGTGGTGGTCCTTCTGGGCCCGGAAATCTGTTGCCCATCGGGTGCATTGTGTGACCCTCTGGACGTTGGTGAGATGGATACATGCTGGCTTCGGGAGGAGGTCCAGGCTGAAGGGCCACTGGACGTGGACCCAGAGAAGGACCATGAGTTGGACCCATATAGCGGTGATGATGCTGATGTGCGGGCTGCATGTGGTTCGGATCAGGGCCCATTGAATACCGGGGTCCCATGTGATGTCCTTCAACCATACGATGCTGTGAAATAAATAAAATGATCAGACAATTAGTTTTTTAAAACAATGTATTATTATTATTTTTAACAGGATCAACATTATAGAATTCTTCAATCTTGACTGGTTATGAGTACTTTTTCATCTAGGTACACCAGTCAGTGTTCCTTAATGGAAGATTGGAGCATTTAGTACAATTTCTTGGATTTATGTAACCTAATTAGCATTTATTGTTCTCCAGTAACTTAATTTATTAAATGTAATGATGGCAAAGAACTTCATTCATTTGAATTACATTTCTGTTGGAGAATACTGAGTTTTTGGGCAATATATACTGTAAGTGTATAATCATCTTTTTTCTGCATGCAAAAAGTCAAATTTCATCACAGAGTATTTGGCCATTTGTTGCTTGATTTCCCAGAGTGATGTGGTAAAATAGTTTTTGTAGTGTATAGTATCACTCATATACCTGCATGTTATAGTTGTGAGGCATACGGTTCAGGCTGGGGTCTCCGTGTGATGGCATGTGAGGTGGGTAGGGGAAGCGGGGATCCATGGTCATTCTTTGGGCATACATGTGTGGACCATGAGGACGATGAAGCTGTTAAAAGGACAGAAATAGTCAACATTTACAAGAAACTCATGCTTTAGAACATCATGATGAATTGGAAATGAGTATTAGAAATGCACAAGAAACTGAACTTATGTCAAATTTATACAGAGCTTTACTGAATTTTCTGAATACCTGTTGCCCTGGGTGGTACATTCCCCTCATGTCTCCTTCATGGATGTGCTGCTGACTTGGAGGCCGGCTGAGTGGATGAGGGGGACCGTTAGCCCAGTGTGGCGGAGGAAGTGGTCGAGCCATTTTGCTGTCCTGTTCCTCTGAGAGTGTGCTCCCCTGGCCCCCTGAGTTTCGCTTACGTTGGACCTGCTCAGTGGCCTTAATCAGACTTTCAGGTCCTGAATGTTTACTTCCCCGATTACGCTTTTTGTCCTTGCGTTCCTTGTCTTCTTTGTGGATGTTGAATTCCTCATCTGTGTCCCCATCCTCAGATGGAAAGTGTTTCAATAAAGCTCGGCTAAAACACCTTTCTAGAGATTCTGCCATGATAGTGTACTCTGGGGACAGGAGGACAGTACTATCAGTGATGGACATGATAAAACATACACTTTTACAAGCCTATAAAGCAAAAGCACTCGTATAAAAACACATATGTTAGCACATACATTCATGTACTGTCCATAAGAGCTGACATACGTGTGGTATAAATGACTCCCTCCCCTTTATACACACACTCCCACCACATCACTACACTCCATTTCTCAAACACTGCAGGCCTATAGGCATGCTATGTACCTAGAGGCACACACTTGCTTTCTGTTTGTTGCCCTACACTGGCCGACTGACCAGGTCAGAGGGCATACATTGACCCCTTCTTCAGCAAACCCTTCCTCCACACCCTTCACCACCCTGGGCCCCCTTACTCTCCACCCCCTATCCCTGGGGAGAGCATTCAGTTGGATGGATGGCTCCAGACAGCGGGCTTAGGGGCTGGAATGTTTCTCTGGCACTGGAGGGCTAAGATCCCCCTGAGCACTGGAGCACAGCTCAATCACTCTCCATTAATCACTGTCAAGGCTGTCCTGGCCCCGGCCCCAGCACAGCACCAAGTCCGGCCCCCTTTCTTTTGCTCCCTCTCCCACTCACTCCCCTGCCGTTCCTCCAGAAATGCATACATGTGCTGCTTTCTCAGAAAATACACCTACTGGATATTGATGTGCTGCTAAAAAAAAAAATGCAGTTTTAATAGTAGTGGGACTAATTAGATTTAGTGTAAATATATTTATTTACCACTATCTTCTCCATTGTATTCCATGCAGTTTTCAAACATGAGCTTCACATCTGCAACAAATTCTTCTTTAGCAACGTAGTCCCCATCATTGAGTTTCCTTTCAATGGTAGAAAGGTCCATAGGGGTCTGAGGGAATTAAAGACAAATCAATAAGTTATTTGTAGTTCAGTACATTTATTTTGGATGTTAACCACTTATGCATACACATATACATGCAGTCTCATTAGTCATCAGTGGAGCATTTTGTACCTGGATGATCTCATGGTAATTGGGAGCATAGGAGTCATCCACCGGCTCCAAAAACGGCCAAGCATCTTTATGAGCTTTCAGAGCCTCAAGCACTGGAGAAGGGGGATTAAATCGGAGTGAACATTAGAAAACATACTGTAACTGCAGACTTTGATTAAGCTTTCAAAATAATTTCAGACAGCATACCTTTATATAAAGCAGTATAGTCATCATCAATGTCATAGCTGAAATGCCAAAAAGGAGAACATATTTCAGTATAACATGCTTTAGTTATTCAGTTACAAAGTAAATATCAAATGTTTAAGGCCACATACTATTCCTTATTCTTGCGTTTGCGGTGAATAGGAGAAGAAGGCTCCAAATTCAGGAGTTCAGGTGGCAACTCTTTCCCTTGAGACAGCAGCCATGCCTTCTCTTCTCGCATCTTCCTCCTCTTTGCTCGCTCTAAGCAAAAAATTAGGGACAATTAGACACAAACAACTTTTCAGAAATACCAGTTCCTGGAGGCTAGAGGCAAACAATGCTTTAATTGCTTTTCAGATTCCTGAGTTACACTTGACACTGTGCTAGTTCTTCATTGAGGCTTTCAGGAGAGTCAATGAAAACCAGACGTTGGCCATGAGAGGCAGAAGCAGCTACATTAAGTAGAAAGGGAACGATTCATCAGCCATCTTTTCTTTGGGAACTGTTGATCAAAAGGGCAGAGCAGAGCAGAAAGGGTGCATATGTATTGCTTTATCTTTTAACATAAAAGGCAGAGGCCTGCCAGCCCCCCTGCTGTGTGGATTAAAGATGTTTGAGGGAGGAATCCACATATGCAATCCACACAGAGAGCAGGCCAGGTCCTGCTGTTCATCTATAATACATTAATGAGGCTCCTCCACTGAAGCACAATCAGCAGTTCATTAACCCCTGACAGATGACATCAGAGGGAGAGAGAAAAAGAGAAGTGATCCTGTGATTAAAGGCCCTGAACATTCCCTTTCACAGTCTCGGTGTACTTCACATAAATCACAAGGCTTCAAGTGCTGCTATGCTACTGCAGATTTTTCAGCCGTTGGGAGCCGTACCGCAGCAATGCAAGAGTCTGTGCGTGGGGTGCCCTTCACTATTCATCTTGCCCTTGATGTCAGAGTTAGAAGAAGAGTACAAAAGAGCCCCTACCTGCTCCTGACAGGTTGCTGATGAAAGAATGCGAAATTACTGCTACTCCTTCATATGCGACTTTCAGCATCAAGTTTCATTTTTATTTGCTATCATAACTTTTTACACTAGGGGGTTTCCGAGTACACAAGAGTACAGTTTTAAATTTAATCCATACATCATCCACCTTACCCTCCACTGCTTTGATTTTCTCCATCTTCTCTCTTTGTCGTTCTTCCTGCAGAAGCCTTTCTTCTTCTCGTCGCTGCTCAGCCAGCAAGACCTGCCTATCAAGGTCTTCCTCTTTCTTCTTCTCAACCTCTGTTGTGGTCCTCAAATTGTCCTGGGTGAATACCCACAAAGCCTGTTAGTCTGGACAAATATTCTAAGTGGATCGTGTTCAGTTAAATCAACAGGTGAAGCAACAAAGACAACAGCATTGCACCAGTTTAACCGGAGGCTGTGTTGGCTCAAAGCAGGTTTTTTGGAACATTACATAATGGTGATGAACTTTGAAAGCAGAACACGCTACACACACACATACCTCCTCTTCCTGGATCACATGTTTTTCAGTGAAACGTTGTGATGCACGAACTGGATTTGGGTCGAGCAGCTTCTGTTTCTGCTCCCGCTCCTGTAGGGAAGAGAAAAAAATTACACATTTAACAAAGCTCACTCTGCCTGTAGAAAGCCCCTGAGATGCATATTTATCCTTTATAAAAGAGCGATTATTTTTAGAGAGGCTGTTTAGATATTATTTATGTCACTGGAATCAAATCCAACCCATACAGTAACTGTTATCACATTCTAATTTATATGTTACTAAATTTAGATCTGTACCCTGTGTGAGGTTACATCTCTGGCCAATTTACGCATCAGCAAATTGTGGATTGACCCTTTAAGACACACAGAAAAAGTCACAAACACAAGTAAACACACTGACAGGCTCTTGGGAATCCTATGTTTCTCTGAAGGAGGAGCTGAGGTCACTGACTCTGCCCTCCCTCCTCTGCCTCTTACATTTTTCCACCTTTCCCTATAGGTGACAGCCAAGCCTCAGCTGTGAAAAAACAAATGCATAAGAAATGACTATGGAGAACAAAATGCAAGTGGCAGCATAAAGGCAATCTGTCTATGTCAGCAAATCAGCACAAAACATATTCTACATTGCGGTCAATTATACAACATAATAATAAGACACGAGATAGATAATGGTTTAACTTTTAAAAGGGGTTTTGTTTTGTTTTTCAAATCTACTATATGACGATCACATAAAACGTCTTGTTGCAGCACATGAAAAAAAAGAGAACCATTTAGAGAGAGCCCTGAGCACATCCCTTGAAAGCCTGTCTATATCAGGGATTGGCCTCTGCAGCTCATGTCAGAGTTCATCAAGGAGGAAGGACTGTGAATCACTGTCTGCCTGGTGCAGCCGACAGCACTGAAGTGTTACAGCCAGGCTTCTAGCCATCCATAAAACACAACTATGGGTGGGCCTAAAAATGCAATAGCACTTGCATAAGGCCTTGGTTTAAGTGCGGGTGATGAAGAAAATGAAACCAGAAGATGTGGGTGGTGGAAAATGGAAGAGAGCGACAAAAGAAATTAAAACTCCCCCTCCTTCCCTATCTCCACCTCTTATTGTGAAGTACTCATGTATCCAAGGGCTTCACAGTTCCTCTCTATACAACCATTGGCACCAACCCCCTCGTCCAACACACACAAGAACACGCACAAGAGAGAATGCTTCTGGTGTTGCCACTTGAAGAGGTCAAAAAGAATGCTACAGCGCAGCAGAGCTGTCATTCAAGAGGCTCCATCCTGCCTCAAGGTGAGCTCCTGCCTGCTGTCAGTGCCCCATGAAAATGGCTGGTGACAGCAGCCTGAGACATGAGCAGGCGAACATTCTAAGAGGCTGTATTGGACGTACGGGCCACACACACACATACACATATATGCATTTACTATATGTAAAGTACAGATATGTGCAAAACAGGTAGGAGAACTAGACAATCTAAACAATTTTTACAACGTAAGATGTAATTAAATGGAACACTGATCAACAGAAGATTCACAACTCTTTTGTTAATAGTAAAATAATACCAGTCAGCCATCATAACATAATGACACTTACTGATTAGTTTTTGAAATGAGCCGTGACGTGTTTCTCCTTTTCCTATCAGTCAAATTTGAGTAGCTGGTGTTGGTAGTAAGATCGATAATAAGATATTACTTTGCACATGCTGCACCACTGCTGTTCACATAAACCGAAGGAATGTTGGAAGCTTTCAAATATAACAACTTCTTCCTTTAGGATAAGTTAGTCTTCACATTAAATCGAGGACAGACTTCGTACAGGGCGACACGGTGGTGCAGTGGACAGCAAGAACGTCCTGGGTTTGATTCCTTTCTGCGTGGAGTTTGCACGTTCTCCCCGTGTCTGTGTGTGTTCTCTGGGTACTCCGGCCTCCTCCCACCATACAAAGACATGCACTGATAGGTTTATCCGTTCATCTAAATTGCCCATAGGCGTGAATGTGAGAGTGATCGTTTGTCTCTATATGTTCAGCCTTGCGATCAACTGGCAACATGTCCAGGGTGTACCGTACCCCGCCTTCGCCCTTAAGCTTAAGCAGCTGGGATAGGCTCCAAGCAACTCCTGTGAACCTAGTGAGGATAAAGCCGGTTCAGAAAATGAATGAATGACACTTGGTACAATTCCACAGTGAAATGTGGTGATATAAGGAACGCATAACGAAGGAAAAAAGGGGTGGTAACATAGTAATTTGCATATATGCAGAACTTTAAAGGCATCCACATCCTTTTGATTAGTGTGCCAGTGCTCAAAGGATAGACTTGGTTGCGTTTTCTACATTATGATCATGTATAAAATAGGAATGGTTGATAAAACTGTCAAATTTGATAAAGACTCTGTGATAAGCCAGAAAAACAACGCAGTAGCATTACGCCTGTTGCACTTATCGTAAAGAAACAGGGTGGGATACTGAAAGTCTGAGCTGCTGAAGACAGATGGCCCTTTGAATGTCATATATTGTATCAGGTGAGTATGAATGTTCTGGCATAGTGTATACTTGATGGAAGACGAGATAAGCCCCGACCCCCCCCCCACCACCACCTTCCCCAACGTTCAATAACCATTTGTGACGAGGTAGTAACCCCTTCTGCCGACATCGAACTGCCAACAAGATTGTTTGCTTTACAGCTGATGGTGATGGAAAAAGGCTGAGAAGGTTTCCATAGTAACAGTCAGCCTTGTTATAAATCACAGAGGTGGAAAGAGCTCAGCCATCTTTAAAAAAAAAAAAAAAAAAAAAGAAGAAGGGGGAGATTGACAAGATGTAGCATTTACTAACCAGCGAGAATCTGCAATGAATTCCACTGTAAAGTCTAAGAATCAGTGGAAAGAAAACTTGAGTGGGTAGTGATGCTTTGACTCACGTTTGCTCTAAAAAGGTCAAAGGATATATAATTAACATCTCCCTCTGACTTTTAAACACTGATTTCCAATTAAGATAATGACAGAGGAATGCCCAAAGCACGGCCAAATCCATACTGTGAAAAGATGACGACAGAACCTGTACAATCATTCTATCAATCTAGCACGAGAGCGCAGTCAGCATTTAGGGCTTCGGGCAAGCTCGTGTGCGGAATTAATCGCAAGCACAGACTGACTTTAACAGGGAAAGCTGTAGAATAGGTGGACTGAAGTAGAACATCCACGATCCAACAAAGTACTAAAGAGGAAGAATAAAGGAGCGTGAAAGAACAGAAGTGTCTTACAGTGTTGACGCATATTTTTCAAGGTCAAATTCAAGCACTTTTAAGGGTCATTTTTAAGTTTTTCCAGCCCAGCTCCTTATCACTGGAGTAAAATACCACTACATATCTGCAGAAATAAATAAACTTTTTTTGGGTTTTTTGTCATGATGTATACTGTATTATCTATAAACATCTAAAATGATATTTCATAATAGCAACAAGTTCAGAAATTAAAAAGGAGAACACAAAGTTTTATACAAAAACAGGAAAACCACATGACGTTTTTGAGACACACTCGCACCAAAACAAATATAAAACAAAAACTTACAAATAAAAAAAAGACATGGAGAGTTGAGAGATACAGTCCCAATCCATAAAAGTCATGACAAACTCTGAAACTGAAGCACTGTGGTACTATTTATCTGTCAAATGTTCACTGTGGGTGGTTTATTGCTGCAGTTCTTCTATAATTCATAGATTAAGGTGTTTTTTTTTTGTTTTTTTTTATTAATTCGCAGCCTTATAAATACAAACTGGACTGACTGTACATATCCTGACCAAGGAAAATAAAATTCTCACTTTGTGCAGTAAATCTGAACCTGGCTTTTCTGCCTCCGTTTATAATAATATACATAATATAGACTAAATGTCATCTAAAATTAATGTTTATTTGCAACACACTATAGGAAACTATTACATGATCAAGAAGAAATTAATTTTAGCAAAAAAAAGCTCTTTTGAATATCTGGGGTCACCAGAAATTTGTGATGTTGAAATGGGGTCACAAGCCTAAAAAGGTTGAACACTTTTGTACCCGGACTCAACCTGAGAACACCTGGGCATTTTATTTTTCAACGTAAAGTTTTATTTTACAAAATGTAGCACCTCTCTGTAAGTAGCTTTGCCTTGATATTGAACCTGGCATTTACAACGATTTTAAACACTTAAATAAAGTGTAAACAATGTTCACTACACTGACACTACACTTACAAGCTTATTACATCACTAACAGTAGCAGAGATGCTTAAATATAGGGATGTGCATTATCAGGGCTCGTCTACTTTTATAATTCTTATTAGGCAAATTTAATTTAAAATCAGTGTCAAGAACATCACATATCCTCCTGACACCCAGCAATATATTTTTATCCTCTGTAGTGGACAAAGGTTTCACAGTTTTCCTTTAAAAATGCTGTCCATTGCAAAGGACATTCCATAAAAAAATATAAATAAACAAATAAAAATAATTTTTAAAAATATATATCGGAAAAAAACTGTCACATCATGCAGTTTCTGATCAAGACAGTTGTTTAATGCATAAAAACTAAAACTTTCACTTTGCTGGGTGTCAGGAGGATATCAGAGCTGTCTTTTCCAAAATCTACTTTGCATTGAAAGTATTGTTCGCTAAAGAAGCCTTTTGGAAACCATGAATATGATAACACATTGCGTAATTACAGAAACATGTTGACTAATCCATATTAAAGTCCTTCATTCATATCATTGTGTTGTAAATCATGTACTTTAAAAACAAAAAGGGATATTTTTTTGGGAATCTGGAACTTTTCTGTCTATTACGAGTCTTTGTGTGTATGGGTGTTCCAGCACTTTATTGCGATATAATTACAGAAGCATTAAATTATACCATATATACACGCTGAGAAAAGATGTTAATCGTTCCCAAGTTATTTTTTTAAATTCGGTTTATAACAAGATGGCATTGTACAAAAAAAAAAAAGGTCAACAAAAACATAAAATGTACTTTTTTAATACTCTCTCTCTGATCTCCTCACTGTGTCCAGCTTGTTTTCAGTCACATTGCTTTTTATAGCAGCCGTAGTGACATTCAAATTGCACAATTTACATCGCGCTGACGCACGGGAGGCACACAAATGACACGAACCGCTGTAAAAGTTACTGGTATTGTCTCTTTGGTGTCTGACCTTGTGCTCAATCATGCTGCTGATCTCAGGCAGGAAATTCTGGCTGATGACACGGTAGAGGTGGCGGTCCTGCGGGGAGATTTTGTCCTTGATGCTTTCTGCCAGACTGACCCACTGTTCCTCTGTATCGCACACGAGGGACCAAGCGCCTCGCTTACGGCCTGGGAAAGGCAAAGGACACAGACATTAGACAGACGATAAAAAGGGTAATGAGTGGGAAGGAAACGGAGGGCCAATTAAATCTTCATAAAAATAAGCTGCTAATTCATTACTTACAGATCTTTTCACCTGTGTCAGGGGGGGGCTCGTCCAGTCCATTTTCTGTCCTTGTGTCACTCTCTGTATCGCTGTAAGAAATAAAGCCCCAAGTTCAAAACAATTAAAACTACTTTCACCAATCGTGCATGCAATAAAAATGCTTCTATATCCACAAAACGTTAAGGGCGTTAGAGTCAGTTTCTTACATCTTGCACCGACGACTCAAAACCTGCATTACAGGCCAAAATTCTAGACACACCTTCTCATAGAATTATCTTTGAGGTTTTTATTTTCTACATTTTAGACACTACTAAAACTATTTAAAAAAAAAAAAAAAAAAAAACACCAAAATTTAATTAGTATTAAGCAAATAAAGTCTAAACAAAGCACAATGGGTTTTATAGTAAAGACTAGTTCATTGCTCATTTCAGGGTTCCTACAACTTTCCCCTTTAAAACTACTTAGAACTGAATTTAATGCCCATGTCCCACTTAATAACACGGTCAAACTGGCAAAAAAAAAATAAATTGTGATTGAAATTTATTTATTTACTCCAACATCTTGAGTCCCATGGTTCTGAGTTGAACCGATTTCTTCTTTCAACCAGGTTGAGAATAATTTTCTTTTCATCCAGACATTATTAAAATTTGCACTTCTCCATGCTTACTTTTCCCTTAAAGTTCCTAAAATCAGCTTTCTCAGGCCATCCTGTGTGACTAACAGCTGCACGTGTGTTGGGCTGAATGTTCCACAAATTTAGTCATAATTGGTTCCTATTTTCAATATAAAATGTCAGGTTGCAACAAGTGATACTGAGTCATTCAACGTTTCTTTCTTTGCAGCTTAGAGATTTCCCACACACATTTAAACTATTCACAACAAGCAAGTTTATAGTAACATAACTTAACACCTACCATATCGAATGTAATACCTTCTAAAGACTTTTTAAGGTAGTAAATGCAGATCCAAATAATTTGACACTTTTTCTACAGAAACCAGATCTTACGACCAAGCATTATCTTTTCTGCAGAACAGTTTCCGGGTAACAGATATCAACAATTAACAGCACCTCAGAGGAGAATGCTCTTGGGAGATCAAGTAGCAGACAGCACCATGCACCAGCTGTTACAAAGAAAATGCATGAATCAAATGCTTGTGGTCAATCAGCTCCAAGGTGATCAACAAGGAAAGACCAAAAAAAAAAAAACCTGATGAAAAAGAAAAAGACTTTTTCATGAGATGCAGAGAAGGTGACCTGGTATCTGCATAAGGAAAGCTGTCTGTGATGTATTCAGAATTCAAGGCCCATTTAACCCAACATGGCTACCACACCATTCCATCTGGCGTGTGCTTAGTGAGACCATCATTTGTTTTTCAACAGGACACTGTTGAAAAACACACCCCCGGGCTATATAGGAGCTCTCTGGCCAATGAGGACAGTGATGGAGTGTTGTCACATGACCTGGCCTCCACTGCTGCTGGACCTAAACTCTGCTGAGACCTCTTGGGATCAGCTGTAGCCAACAAGTGCTCGGCATATGTGAGCAATTCTTCAAGAGCGCTGAAGAACCATCCTCAGCTGTTCTCAGCGCAAAAGCTGGTCACTGTAAAAATGGTACATCTCAAACCTTTTTTTGCACTTTTACACTTTCTTTAAAGACAAGATAAGATAGCTGGCAACAAACACAGCATGAGGGCTGCTGTGCCAGTTAAACGCCTGCATTCTTCTGACATAAGCAGTCCCATCTGTTCAACACCTGTACGGCTCCTTGTGTCATGTCAGCAATTCTCTGAAATAGACTTCTGGAACTGGCAACAAACAAAAATGTTCTTTAACCTTAGCAGAGGGTCTTCCATCCTTTTCTTCTTTGGTGGTCGCCCTCTTTTCTTTTTCTCTGGCAAAGTCAGGTCGGGGCTTTCGCTATTGGAGGAAAAACATGAAACAGAAGGAACCCTTTAAAATTACAGCCTTTTTAACAAGGATAATTAGCAACAACATGGCTCTATAATTATCCTTTAAAGGGCCTGTAAACAGCTGTCAAAGCACCACTTACTACTAGTTAGAAAACACGATGACAAGTTATCGTACAGGATGGTAAGAGAATGCAGAGCCCAATGGTATTTACCTGTGTCTCTCAGCTTTTCTTTTCACTGGCTCTTCTTTATACATACGAGTGCCATAAAAATACCAGTAGAGGGCTCCATTTCCATCTTGGCCCAGAGGTTCCACCCTTAGACTGTCAGCATCCAGTCCCTGGTGGGGGTCGAAGTGGGGATAGGGGAGGGACAACATATTTTCAAGCATGTGCTATGTTGTTGTTGTTTTTTTTTTTAATTCTCAGGTAATGGATGATGTCATTCAGTCATTTTCTTCCTACTACCACTGTGAGTCATACACAGAAATAAAACACTTGCAGTATCTTAATTAAATGCATTCATAAATTACAGCTAATGCATTATTTTAAGGAATCTTATGTCATTGGAATATGGTGGAAAAAATATTACAGGGGAGTTATAAACTGACAAACAGCAGGGCAGTAAAGCTGTCGGGTTATTATTCGTCACGCCCAACGGCGGGCCAGTGCCTGTTTTTACCAATAATGAGTTAATGTCCAAGAGGTGATGTTTGTCAGGTGCAATGATAAGATTAAGTGCCTGTAATTTCACTCTGACTTCTAGCATTTCTGGTGCGCATTTGAGTGTCAACAAAAATGAAAATCTGGCAACAATAAAATTCTCCATTAGGTGATCGAATCTGGTATATTCTTAAATTCTTATTCTATTCTTATTCATAAAACAAAGACCAAATACATGCAGTTTTTGAATTAAGTTTGCTCACGTATTATTTCTTTGGTTACAAATTAACTAATATACCTTCACTAGCATTGGGATAAAACCTCAAGCCCCAGTTCTATTTTACAACTGCTCACAATGACATCGTTTACGTGGAATGTTTGCATGAAATGTTAAATATCCAATTCTGGTAACTGATCCCCATGGGAGGTGTACCTTAAGCAGGTCAAAAACATCGGCAGCATCCAGACGGTAGTCACAGAGCCGGTGCAGGAGTTCCACCTGAGTACGAGGAGGGAGAGTCTCAAAGGACCCATCTCTGAGTGGGTTGGGTTTCCCTTCTTCCAGTTCCCATCGATAGCTGATGATGTCGTCCAGGAAACTGCTAAATTTGTCAGGTCTGAACGGCAAAGCAGATCCGAACAAAACAAAGAAAGGTAAGTTGTATGTTTGTTGCAAAAACACACCAATGCATGACTTCCGATGGTGAGAAAACATCAAAACATAGGATATTTTCTCATACAGAAAAAAACATGAAACTAAAAATCTACGTACGCACGCCTTATGATTAGCACTTCATCTATTCACTCTAATGTCCAAAGTGTGGCTTTTAATCCTCTGCATTAATTAAACCTCCTTTACAACATGTTTACAAGATTTTTAAAAAAAAAGTTATTAAGGATAAGTAACTAATAATGCTGTTTCATTTAAAGTACACACTGTGAAACCAAAGACCCACATCTCAGTACACTCTTATGATACCTGCAGAACTAAATAAACAGTTGAAGGTACAATACTGGTTACAGAAATGAAGGAAGTGTGTCTGAAAAGGAAGCTCATGAAAGGGAGTGGGGCTGTATCTCAGCTATGATTGGGAGCTGGCAAATAAATGTTGGTTCCGGTTCAGGCCAGGCCGATTAATCTGTACCTTTCAGTTCCAACTCTGCTGAACAGAACAAGGGCTTGGGGCAGGGGTGAGCATCTATGCAACAGCGCAGAGAAAGAGGCACAGAAAAAAAAATGGCTTATCTTGAAAGACCAGTGAGCACTTTTCACACAGCTGCAGGCTGCCCCCTCCTCAATTCCCCATCTCTCTCCTCCTTTCTGTCCCTCGTTTTCTCCAACATCCTCCCTCCCTCCTTTCCCCCGCTCCGGCAGAGCGTTTAACGCGTGCGGATGAAAAGGGCAGCTCTGTGAAAGGCCAGCGCTGAGCAGCCACCCCCAGGATGCCAGTGCCTGTCCAGTCCAATAAAGCAGGTTGTGCTCCTGTTACCAACAGCCAGAGTGGAAAAACTGGATCATTCTCGCCTCTCTGCTAACCAGCTCACTAAGCTTACTATTATAGGATCACTGTATACCACTTGATGATGATGGGTTAGAGTGGGAGGAGTGTGAAGTGAAAGCTCCATGAGAGATAAAAGACATCTGTGAACTTATGACAGACACTCATTTTACCCAAATATTTGATCACGGGTGAAATCAAGTTTCAGTAGTTATATTACTGTCATGTATCCACCACTGGTAGGTCATGACTTCACCACAGACTTACCATATGGTGAGTAAATTCTGACTCCTCAGTGAGTCACTGTGCTGGTGAGTCAGACTTCCTAAGAAGACTCCCGAGTGTGATGGCTGTGTTAAGCACTGGGGGTGGAAATACTTGTTTTGTCTTGGCAGGTTGAAATCAATCAGATAAAAACAATTTCCTGATTCTTTGCCACTGTGGCTGTGACGTCTCATTCAACTGTCAGTATCAGTAAAAATTGAATATATGAATGGATCGTTTTAACACGGCACTCAAGCCTAATCATTTACAAAGCATGTGTTTAGTAGTTTAATTATAGAGACTGTCTACTGTGATTTGCCTGGAATGTTTAGCAGTATGTAACTTAACAATTATATGTCTTGTGTTCTTTAACTATTTTAACTTCCATCCCAAATAAAAAAATGTCAGTAAAGTTATATGTCAAAGATGCAGTGACGTGGAACATGGAGATGTTTGAGGAATTTTTCAGACTTATATTTGTGATGTTTCTGAATTTTTATAGCATTCAGCAGAAAGCACATGATGTGAGATAATACCATAGTGCCGTCCCAAAATGGGAAACGTCACCAAATGGCATAGTGCCAGTGAGCATTTCATTGGAACTTTGCAGAACAAACATGAGCCACAGTGAATACATGAA
The DNA here is from genome assembly GCA_029822895.1 of Maxillicosta whitleyi. NCBI lineage: Eukaryota > Metazoa > Chordata > Actinopteri > Perciformes > Neosebastidae > Maxillicosta > Maxillicosta whitleyi. The sequence continues at coordinate 13,530,077 of JAPSES010000249.1, forward strand.
TTCAACAACCCATTTAACACTGAACAGAACAGTTTCATACTGTTCTTACTTCCTGTCTGTATTCCAACAGGTATTTTTTGCCAATTGCTTACATAAATCCGGGAGCAAATGTGCATATGGACAGTTGATTGTTGCCATAATACATTGGTTTGAATCAATCTGTCCTGAATGAATGAAAGGAAGGCTGCTGGTCCTAAGGCTATCTTTGGACACACTTCTCCAATTGTGCTGACTGGCTTAGGGAGGTCTTCACTAAACTTGTCCACACATGACCAAAATGTACAATCTGGAAAACATCTACTATAACACAAAAACTGCCAAGGTACTCAATACACCTAAGCAGCTCCACCTACTTTTTAAGTAAAAGAAAAATTATCTTAAATACACAGCCAAGACAGTAAGATATGCTTACACCCCTGGTGTTGAAAGATGTTAAAGACAGAACATGCAATTTCCTCCCTTGATAAAGGCAAGTGGGTGTGGAGGATGCAAATAACAGTGCACTGCTGCGAAGATCTTCAATTAAATTGCTATAGGCTTTATCTATACGAAGACCGTTTTGGTAGTATCCGCAAAAGTTTGGAATCAGATAGGCCTTTCTACATGAAACAGGCATTTTTAAATAACTGAAATGCAACTGTTTTTTGGAACCAGGTCCCTGACCGGATGCGTTTTAAAACACCGGTTTTGCATCTTTGTCTGTACGACCAAACCACACCTTTTCTAAAATGATGATGTCATAGCCCCACCCCTCTAACCTTTCACCCCAGAAGTAAGAGTCACATCACAACAACAACAACAGTGGAATACAGAGTAGTGCTCGTGCTACAACAGTTATTGAGTTTATTGGAAATGTTGAATCAAAATCTTCGGCTACACTTTCATTACAATGAGCAACAAACAACCATAGCTAACAATATTCACTACATAATTTTGGATATACCACGGAGCGGAGCAACCAGAGGTAATATTGGATTGGACTGGTAGTAAGTAAGTAAGCTTATGCTCCATGTCGTCTTCTCTGTTTTTTGATAGAAGATTACAATGCCACATACTGGCCTGACATTTGTACAACAGCGTTTTCAGTCATTTTCAGTGGTTTTGTGTAGATACATTTCATGCAACAACTGTGTTTACAGAGCACTTTTTGAAAACTACAAACAAAAACATCTGACAGGAAAACAAGCGGTTTCATGTGGATATGGCCTCAGATTTAATGACCGAGTAGCCATCTTTCAGCACAGCTTTATATGCTTTTCATGATGGTCTCACCCCTCTAACCTAAGTCATTCTATAATCAGACAATAAACAAATCTACACAAAACAACACTGTAATACCATAATTGTCACATCTTGGAAAAACAATGTATTCAGCTTGGATGGTTTTATAAAATGTTCAAACTTAATGTTTATTTTTACATGTCTACATGGTTTCAATAGATTTATGATTATGCTTGATCATCTTGGTATTCTACACTTACGTGATGTCAGTGCGCTGATAACATCCCTGCAACAAACAAGCGATGAGATCCCCAAGGAAGTCCAAGTCTTGCTCTGACAGGGCTTTCTCCAGCTCCTGGAGGAAACAGCAGAGAGCAATGTCAGATGATGCAGAACAAAAAAAAACTCTAGGTACATTACTTGAGAAACAGATGGTTCTGAGACACAAATAGAGCACATTGCTGCATCACAGTTGAAAGACAGTAAAACCAGGAATAACAAAATAAAACGCCATAGTACAGGACAAATACATAGGTATCTCAGCTATGAGATTACACATCAAAAGACATGCTAAAGCCGAGCTCTAATTGGCACACATGCTTTAGTGTGTTGTTATCAGCCAGAGGTAAGCAGGAAGAGGTGGACAGCAGGGGGGATGATTAGAACTGGCAAGTTGTCTGATCAAGACTTCTTAGTTTGCCGGTGGTTGGTTGGTTGGAGCCGTGGTTCAAGTTCAGCCATGACCTCTCCACTGCCTGGTATTGTGTTTCAGCCATTGGGGTTTTATGAAGCGGCAGTAACCGGCAGAGCAAACTCTAAAAGGACCTGAAAGCACCAAGGAGCGGTGGCAGGCAGTAGGGGCCTACAGCTCCAACGTAGTCATTCCCCCTCCTCTACTCTGCTGACCAACCATGGTACAGCACCCCACACGGCTTCCCAGCATGCACCACTCTTTCCAGGGATACCCAAAAGCAGAAAGAAGCAGAGAGGAGGAACAGGAGGCTGTGAGGGCAGAAATGCAAATGCAAAGTACTCCATCAGCCAAGTGTCCATTTCACATTAGCCCCCTGTTTATAGGATGCAAAGCAGCCCCTTCAGGCTCAACCTCAACCAGTCACTCTTCAGAAAACATGACTGCTAGCAGCTGATTACTACTGGCACTCCTGAGGCTTGCTCTCTTACCATAAACAAATCCAAACTCAAACTCTGTCTCTCTTTTTTCTCTCACATACTACATTATTTTGTCTGCCACTTGTACCCTTCATCCTCTGCAGAAAAACAACATAAAGAATCAAAAACTTTTGACAAGGACAAGGAAGCACATTTTATGGCCGTGCACTCACTTGTCTCGTCCCTATCAGCTACTCATAACCCTTTTCAGCTTTCAGTGAAGCTCAGGGGTCACAAAAAGTCAGCATACACACCTCATGGCCTCAGAGAACGAAGGAAGTCAGGAGCCAGCAAGTCAGCGCAATGACAAACAGAAGGGGAGGGACAGAGTGAAGGTTGAGAAAGAAGTTGAAAAACAGGATGAGATGAATGTTTCTGCTTGAGGTCGAAGAAGAAGAGAGGATGGGGCAAACTCTGTCTTACTCATGCTTTTAACAGAAGCCAGTTTAGTGAGATAAATATCAGTCTCATGACTCGAGGGAAGCACGGTGCATTAAGTTGCATGAGCACATATGTGTTAATGACGTCAAATGAGAAAAACAAAGCTTTAATAAGAGGACTAAAAATAAAAATTATGTTTATAATAATGACGTCAAACTGTCTGGAGCATCAGTGATATATAAGATGCAATGACTGAAGGTAAAATCACTAACTTTTACCTATGGACTTAAACTTCCAAGAAAAAAACATTCACCATAAATAAAGTTTTTAACCATCTAAGACTAAGACAACTACTGCTGCAGGGTGTTTCAGTCACATTATCTCTTATCTGCATATTTCTGACAGAGCACAGACAGTCCCACATTACCATGGCTGCGGATGCAACATAAAATGCATATGAGACATGAATATCACCAAGTGAAAAGGACAAAGCAGAAATAAATGTACACAATGTTTTCACACCAAATGCTGAGTGTTGACACTTGTGCAGCACTCTTATCTCTCAAAATGTATCTACTCCGAGAAAAGAAGACATTTTTTTTTTTTTTTAAACACAAAGCATCTGAATTAAATTTTACCAAACACATGTGTCATGGCTTGTGTTGTACATGCAGTATGTAACCCAGATGGAGATCTGTGTCAGAGTTATGTGCTTTGATAAAGTATAAAAGGGATAGAGTGTGTGTATATTTTAGTATACAAGTGCATGTGAATGGGATGCCAAGAGATCTTGTGTCACGCTTCCCCACACTTCCCTGGTCCCCTATCAGAGCAGCCTCCGAGCCAGAGTGAGCCCATCCATCAGGGACAAACTGCACTTTGATCACACTTTGAAAAAGCTGGGGGCCAAGAGGGAAAGAGGAGAGTTGAGAAAAGCACAGCAGAGGAGAGAAAGCGTGCTATGGCCAAGTTGAGTAAGGCAGCCTCTGGATTAACACCACCCTGCTCCACCTTTGAAGTGCCATACAACATCTCAGATGGCAGAGAGAAGGGGAATTAATGTGCTGTGCGTGCCCTTTCTTCAGCCATCCATCCAGTCGGTCAATCCCTGTGTGGCCTGGTGCTAACAAACACTCAGCTTGACGAAGGACTGCAAGGGACACTCTGCTACAGCTGGGAAAGTCCTGTGGGAACCTTTCTCCTTTATAGGCACATACACATTAAAAGCAGTGGACAGAATTATATACCACAAGGACACAGCTCTGGCAAACATACTCGACAAAAACAAAAAACCTTTACCGACACTGACTCGCACACGTGCCTCAATAGAATAAACAGAGTGCAGAACTTTGGCTGCTTCACATTAATGATCAATGGGACACAAAGATAAGGAAGGTGGACACGATATAAAGTGTATAAATCAAGTAGGTAAGCTGTCAAATTTATCACATGGCTACTGCTGTGAACAGTTCTATGTAGCATACAAACGCACTAGGACAAAGCCTGGTGGGCGAGTCAAGACCTAGTCAAAAGGTGTGTCATCACCTCGGCCATTATGTAGGCCTGCCCAGCAATCAGCAATTCACCCCCAAGGCATTTGCCACTTCTCCCACCCAATGTCTCTGCCATTTCTTCACTATGCTTCTTTCAGTGGCTTAACCTCTTATGCGTCTCTTCCACACAATTTTCCTCTTTTCACAAAAGAAGAAAATTGTGTGGACCTCAGTGTCAATGAGGGCCTCTAAGGTATTCTATTATTCCTGTGACAACACCCCACTCTCCACCCTGCCATTTTCCTTTCTGTATTTCCTTTCTTTACTCTCTCTCCCTCTCTCCATGCTAACCTCTCCGACTAGTTGTTAGCCCTGATGCAGTAGTTAACACTCTTGATAGCACTAAAAATGTAACTGGAAGGGATTTTCAAAAAGTAGATTTTATTCAAATAAGAAAAACACGGCACACTTTAGACACAGATGTACGGTTTACACTAGAAACAACTTAAAATTATATGACTACTACCGCCATTCTGATAAGGCTCCCTAAGAATACGGAATCTTTTGTTGGTGAAGGATTAGTTAGACTCCTTATCATGCAATACACAGTTAAGTTCAGTTCTGAATGTTGAGAAAAAACAGCCTCATACAATTGAAAAAAATACATCATTTTTAAAAAAATAATCTGATCATCCTTTTTATTCCGGCAACAATGAGATCTTCTTATGTCTTATATCAACACCTTAAATCGCTTTCCCAAATGACTATGACTTGAATATGAACCAATAAGAGTCTGCTGAAAATAGTAAAAGGCTGCATCTGAATATTAACCTCTACGTAAAACTTTCTTTCGATGTTTTGTGCATGATGCCAACGTTGACAGTGCAGTAAAAAGTTGATTTTGTTACTAATGTTGGAACAGACATTGGCCTAAATACATAAAAGTTACAGCTATGCTACCCATCAATCCGTCTCATATTTCTCAACAGGAATCTTGTAATTGGGAAAAAAAACAATCAAAATTTATGCAAGATAATTATAAAGCTATAACTCATAACCCATCTGTCATGGTGATTATGTTTGACAACAGTTGAGTCGGACTAAGTTTGCCACTGCAGTGAATTGTTGGATAAAATTCTTTCCTCTCGATAAGCAAAGCATCCAATGTATCCTCTGCTAAAGGGGATACTAAAGGAAGCACTGAAGCTCCGTTCCTTGACATTTGAAGATTCTGTACAATTGTTTAAATGACTGACACTCAGACACTTCAGGATCATTTCTCTCAGTCAGCAACCTTCTTAAGCAAAAAAGACAACTCAGATGCACCAAAGTAGGGGTACGTGATTAATGATTTTGAATCTGAATTGTATTTTTTAATTAAAAAAAAAAAAAAAAAAAGGGAAATCGTCAAATTGATTTCATCTCAAGTCTCTGAGCTGTACCCCTCTGGGCTACCATCAGTTCTTCTTCCCAACTGTGAGAGCAGTCTTTGTCAGAAGACTGTGTAAAAACCACGGACCTTAAATCTACGTTAGGCCTGCAGTAGTGATACAAATGTAAGCCCAGGTCCATGCACAGATCCCCCAATTCAAATATAACTGCATGGGGATCACTCGTCTTATGTTGTCCGCACATGGATCCGGTCACGGGGGCAGCAGCCTCAGCAGAGTAGCCTAGACACCAGCCACATCCACCTGCTCTGGGGGAATCCCGAGGCGTTCCCAGGCCAGCTCAGAGATATAATCCCTCCAGCATGTCCTGGGTCGGTCTCCTTCATGAACTGATCCCCCAATTTAAATGGAACTGCATGAAGATCACTCATCTTAAGTCGTCCACACATACACACGACTGATAACTGTCACTGATCTGCTTTGGTATAACTTCTGTGGGACCATCACAGAATTTTGGGGGGATTCCATGATACCATCACAGATCTGAGGTAGGGAGCGGTACCTTGCATTGTGGGCTGCTAATGAAAACAACATGCTGACTTCTGTTTTCTTTTGTAATGTTACAAAAAGTTGAAATCACAATTGAAAATTTTGTTTTTAGCAGGACAAAAAAAAAATAAAATAAAAAAAAACAGGATTTTATTTTTTGGTCAAAATTGTGCAGGCCTACACCCAAGTTATGTGTATCAAATTATCAGGTTCTAAAAGGTATATTAATGAATCCTTTTGGTTACAAAGGGAAAGCAAAGCCACTAAAACGTTTATATAAAATAGCTATAACTGCTGGTGAGCAGTTCTGTGTAATTTAGATATTAGAATTAGCAGTTTTTCTGGAATAAAAAAAAACCAAAACACTTCTGATACTGGTTCTGTTTTTATCTTCTCTTTTCTCTCCATCTTCTTTTACAATATCAACACTATAAAATATGTCAACATTCCTGGCCATTTTATAGGGTACACCTTAATGGTACATGGTGTGCCTGATAAAGTGGCCAGTGACTGTATATTACCACATTCAGGCTGATAAATACTTGTAGGCAAATATAATTTCACCTACTAAGCTACAATGTTTTGGTGCAACTGGAAAAAATGTCTTCTAAACCATTTCAGACTTCCTCAGTATCTGGAGTATCCTGATACTGAAGAAAAAAAAAAAAAATCCACGCTTTTTCACATATTTTCATTAAGTTCCTCAGTCACTGTTTCTAAAGATTTTGCCCTACAGGTAATGATGCCGAGGTAAGAAGGCCCCAAAGGGAGGACAAAATGGAGACTGTTATAAGACACATGAAATGAAGCATCCAATGAGAGAGTAGGATTGGTCTTTAAAAATTCAAACAACCAATGATCGTCAAGGAAAAGGGGGCCCATCTGCATTTGCAGATAAAGTCAAATGTGAATTTCACAGTGGACACTAATGGCCTCATGATGTGTCCCAATCCATATCAAGAGAGGGAGAGAAAAACTGAGATAAAATGAGAGTAAGTGCCTGTCTTGCCAATTCATGCTGGAAAAGAAAGGCCTTTGATAAGCAGTGGTGCAGCGTTCACATCAGCAGCTTCAAGGTTCCAGAGAGCTTGCAGTATCAGGGGGTTGGCCTCTCTGACTGCACTCACAGAAGATGCTTTCCATGCCACTGCCGTTAACAGCTCCTCCGGGGTCTATATCACCAGCAGTTGGAGGACGTGTGTTGGGTTTGCTGCAGGGGGAGGGGGCAGCCTGTTTGTTGTGTAAAGGCTCCTCTCTTCCTCTCTTTTGCTTCTTTCTTTATTTCTTCCTTCCCCACCCCCACTTTCATCTCACACATGGTTCCTCCAGGAGCCATCATCTGACAACACCCTCTACCCCCACACATAACCACCTCCTGCCACATGACAAACATGAGCCATACAGCCATAACACCACAGGAAAACGCCTTCACATCCTGAGGATGTACTGCTCATCAGATCATCAGAGAAAATGCATCTACATGTTTGACTTGCCGCCTAACACATCTGATTGTTACATAAACTCCAGCATTTGTTGGTGCCTCTCCTAAACAGTGACTCACAATTTACAGTTACAATACAACCCAAGTTGGGTACACAACACCTGCTGTAAATAACATACTGACACATTCTACTAGTTAGTGCCTCAAGGCGTGGACACCATTTGTCCATGAGATCACATGAACAGGAAGTACTACAGATACTATAACTATGAATGAGTGTCATGTAGGGAAAAAGTAACACTGATATACTACACAATTATAATGTCAGTTTTAACTTTGACAACTGCACTTCATTATGGCACCAATGTCATGGCCAAGTGGGACTGGGAGCTAAACTGTGTGAAGGGGGAGACAGTGGGGAATGAGTAGGATGGACATTGGACATATCACCGTGAGCCATGCTCTCTCCACACAGATATAACCCCTTCACTGGACCAGAGTTCATTGGTCAAGCTGTGGGAGAGGATCATTAACTACAGGAGATGGAAGGCCACCCAGTGGCATAGCGCCTCTCACTACGTCAACTGCTGACCATGAGGAAACCACATCATCAACTTCCTCATATAAAATAGTGCTTCCTGCTTTAGCTGACATCCAGAGCTCAGTTCTTTGATCAGGCATGCACATACACGTGTATGTGCACATACACACATTAACAGATTGAAATTAAGAAGAAGAAAAACCATTGTTCTAAAAACCACAGTGGTGAAATGAAACTCCATTCCAAAATTGAATTTTGGTGACTAAAGCTAATTATGGCAGGTTATGTTAATGTGAATGTATTTTGATATTTCAAAAATCATACTATATATACTACATAATATATTGCTGCTTTACTATTTGGTCACTCTAAAGGATGTAATGCCTGGATGACACAATCTAATTTTAAGCTACTATTTTGATCTTCAGACCTTTTAATTCCCAAGGATTTCTTCTTGACTTACTATTAACCATTTGTAAGAAACCTGAATATGACATATGACAGTGCTCCTAAATTTCCAGACTTCACTTTTGACAGCACCTTGTTCTTGTCTCTTGTGCATTTACTTCCCTTCTCATTTTCTGTTTGTTGTACAGCAATATAGTCCTCTTCTGCTCTTTTAATTGTGCTGATAGAAACTAAATTGTCTTGCCCTGCACTAAATGATATTTTTCTGGGTTCAGCGATAAATCGATTGACACCATGACAAATCTACAAAGACAAAATCATGTGTACGTCATAAGCCTTCATAGGTCTTTGAGTCAAACCACCATTCCTGCGCTGTATTTCATCACCTTACTGGTACCAACATGATGACTCAGAAGCCCCTGGCACTGTTTATACACACAGGAGGGTTTTCTAAGTCTAAACCCCAACCTAGACTTCATGTTTTTGTAATATAGCATAATGAGTCTAACAGCAACAGATATGGTAGAGCCTGCATGTTTTGACACTGGTTAGTATTTTTGAAAGATAAAGCCTAAGGGAACATTAAGAAAAACAACTCAGAATGTACCTTCATTTCAGTCTATGGCCTTCAGCAACTGCTGTCGTCAGCCAAATGTGTTCTACTCTGCACCCCCAGTGCCTCAGAGATCCACACCCTTTTATTTGCCCATTTGTCCCAGCTTTCAGACAACTCTGACAAAACACAACACTCAAAAAGTTTTCAGTTGACACCCCCATCACATTCTTCACACCATTTATGTTCTGTGTGGACAAAAAGCTGCACGTTCTAAACTAAATCTGCTTCTTTATTACTTCCTCTAAGTCTAACTTGTAACTAGTAACTCCTGGAAGTTTTTTGTCATTAAAAGTGATGAGACTTGGTTTGGTCAGGTTCTCATCATGTCACATGGCTTTGCTTCTCATCTCTCCTATGTAGATGCAATGACAGAGTGACTGACCAACCAAACAACCAACAGTGGAAGGATGCCGCCCCAGACTGGAGACAGAGAGAGGGAACCATGGGGAGTTGCAACAATAGAGCTGGCTAACACCAACCCCTGTGTATGTGCCCCTGTACCTCCCCCTCTGTGCACACACTCCCCATGTGAAACCATCTGATGCATGTACTGCTGCCCTCACTTGTCAATCACAACTGGGGGAGGGGCAGCAGGCCCTTACAAAGCCCCCCTGCCCCTTGCAATGCGTTCAAGAAAGGACATTAAAAGAGACATGCAAAGGGAAAGCTTCTTGATCTTCAAGGGGTACTTACAGAATGTGAAAAGTTTTGAAGGTTTTGATCTTATCCGGTGGGGAGTGTCAGAGGTGGGTGTCTGTGAGGCAGTAAGAAGGGCTAAGCTGGGTATGTGTCAGTGGGTGAAACCGAGAATAAGAAAGCCACGGGTTGAGTTAGCTGTGCAGATCAGAGATGAGATTGTCATTTTTATTTGCTGAGGTTGGGGTCTAAGATTAAGCTTGAGCTCAAGCCAGCACAAGGTTAAAGCTACACACATTGGTGATTTACATGAGCAACTACTGGAAAGTGTTGACATCTAAATCAGTATGGACTTGCTCAATTCCAGCTTTTGCTTTTCAAGTGTTTCCCTGCCATGAATTATTATTACAACCACCATTTACCTTGCATTCAAAACCCTTCACTTAGGCCTTCCTGAGAACAGAAATTAAGCTACACTTATCTCCACTTATAATCAACAAAAACTGGGAATCAGAAAGAGTGTGTTAGGCTTAAATTGGGCCATGAAGGAGCAGCACTTAAGCCCCCTGTTAATCCATTTGCTTTCTAGACAACAGAAACAAGGACGTGCTCCGAGGCAGGTTGCTTTCGGTTATTTACCAGATCTAATAGGACTAAATCTTCTTTTACAATCACACTGGGGGCTTTGCAAAAAAAAAAAAAAAAAAAAAAACAGAAGCCCCTCCACAGAAAGGCAGCAGCAGCAAGCACCCAGCCAGAGTGGAGAGCCTCCACCCTTTAGGGGGAGGAGAAAGAAAGAACTACCATCTGGGGTTTAGTCATGGTGATGCCAGGGGCTGGGGCTCAGGGACATTGAGACTGCTGGGGCTTGAGAGACAAGGATAGGGCAGAGGGCCTGCTAATAGCTGTGGTGCAATGGGACAACTGATGGAACAGATGATGTGGTATGGAAGAGGCAATCAGATGTACTAGTCAAAAGACATACTAAACATAGGACTGGAAGAGAAATGAAGTGACATACATTAAACAAAGTACCATAGGTTTGGCAGAGGATGATGAGTTAGAAGACATACTGGTTTAAATGAAAAGGATAACAACAATATGCACTATATCATAACAATCTGGAGGGAAAAAAAACATACTACACTTTGCACTGCTGGAGCCAAATTCATTACCCATCCACCAACTGTCAGCATACAACTTCAGCAGAATTTAAGTCTAAGTCAGGTACTCAGCATAAGGAGAGGGCAACCAGTTCATAGACTCCAAGACAACAGACCCAGCATCTCTGATACACTAATTAGAAATGGTTACAACAGACAGATTTAACACACTTACAAGACTATCAATGGAAACTAAAATCTACATTGCGTGCGACAAAGCCCCACATTTGTTTTTAAAGAACATGTTCATTAAGGTCCATGTCTGTTAACAAAACTGGCTTCATGTTCTAAAATATGTTCATGTTCCACAATAATAAAGGAAACCATCATGTGAGGTACAATTACTTCTGTAAATATTACTATACACCATTCTTGTTAGCAACATAAATTAATTGCACAGAAGGGGAACAATTGAGCATGCTAATATAACACTAACACTGAAACATAACTACAGTTATGTTTGACAGCATTGGTGACAGACAATGTTGGAATTTCTTAGTTTAGATTTAGATGATCAGTAAAAAGTCTTGTAAACATCTTGTAAACAATATATTACTTCACTGATTTAATGGAAAAACTTAATAAAGACCTGCTTACAACCTTATAGCAACAGACAGGCAGCAGATTGAGATGCATGAAATAAAGACATGATGGGCCAAACAAGCTGCCAGCAGAGCACACTGTAGGAAGATGACAGAGACAGAGGCCCTTGGCATCAAGGGCAAAGTCTGTTAATGGAAGGGCCATTACTGAGGAGCCAGCAACAGAGGCCTGCAGCGTCTGCTGGCTTGGGGATTTAAAGCATTATTTCACTGATGGAAGATATACAAGCATACACCACAGACACATAAAAGGCTGAGGAGACAGACATGTTGACCCTGGGCCTCTTTCCTACAGATCACTTTGTCACTCTTCCATACTATATGCTTTCCCTTGCTTGCTTTCAGCCTCTTGGACACTTTTCTCCACTTACCCTTTCTCCCCTTCGTTCTCTTTTCCTCTCCATTTCACCCACTAAACCCTCCTTTCCATCACATACACACACAGCTTTCCAATCTCCTGTGGCCTAAGGAAAGTGGAAACCAGCAACAGTGAAGTGTATCAGACCCGGGACAATATGCAAGGGGCTGTTTTGTAAGAATTGCCAAGGAGGTTGGGGGAGACTCCATTATCACTGACCATCACCGTAGAAAGGAAAGAGCTGTTCCAACAGTACCACAGCAGCACTATCGCACTGGATCACTGAGTTTGTCAAAACCCACCCTGGTAGCAGTTTCACAGGGTACAATACATTGTGGTTTTGCATGCGGAATTTACTACAAAAGTCTCCATTATGAGAAAGAGAAACTAGCATTATATGACTGTGTCATGACCTAAACACAGGACAGGATCCGACTGCACCTCAACTTACACAAAACCTAGCAACATATTCCATTCAACAAGTTTTAATGCTTTTTGATTTAAGCCAGTGGACCTGAGATTGTAAATATTTTTGACAAAGGGGACTAAGGCTATGAAGATAGCATACCACACCCTTTGTACTCATCTCCCAAAGCTGACAATGTAGGGCAAACCCAGAATAGATGTTTAACAAGGTAATATACAGAAACAGAACAGCTGGCAGAGGCACTCAGCAGCTACAGCATTGACCCCTGCTATCTATAAAATCAGCACACTGAAACAGAACAACAGCAGCCAATACAAGACACTACATCCAAAAGGAAGGACTGATGGAATGCTGGTGAATGTTGACACTAAAAGCCAGGCCTTAGCGAAATCATTCGACGCCCCCCACTCTGTCATGACCACTGACAGCCACTTCCTGCCCCCTATCCTCTCCCCTTTCCACCCCTTACTCTTGGGTGACTCAACCTATAAAGTCCTAGATAGGATTGCATCTAGACATGGCAGACATCAACCAACCACCATCCCACTGGGACATCCAAAAGCATCTTTTGGAGAACAGCAGACTAAGATGATTGTGTAGTTAGGAGCTTTCTTATTCATGTAGCTTCTCGATTTGTCACAACTTGGTCAAGACAAATAAAAGGTGAGATTTGGCTTTGACTGCTGTACTAGAGACAGTGCCCAGGCCAGCTCATCTTGTTGCTGGCATGTGGCATTAAGCAAAACAAACATACCAGACAGTTTCCTCTTATTTCTAAAACACAAAGTCCGCCAAAAGTAAACATGTTAATTCCAAATGCCCAGACTTTGGAAGCAAGCAGGTTAGTCCTACTTGTGCAAGTTCAAGTGAATATTTAAATTTGCATCCACAAAGCAGTAGGCTATAATATTAACAGTGGGGTAAATATCTAAGCACACAGGTGTAAAAACAGAACTAACATTTGTTCAATTGTGGAAATGATGAGATTTTCTGCTCATAATTTGATTTTCAACAAAGAAAATGTGGTGACATGAGGTCGAACGTCATAATAACTGTGTCCCTTCCTCTGCCATAGTTCTGTGTGTTGCTCCTTACCTAATTTTGCATGCATTTCAACGTATGTGTCGTGGAAGATATATGTTGAATGCACTGATTTTTCATTTACTGAAGCTATAATAATGATATTGTGTAACCATTGCACTGTATAAATCTGTTCAGAATCATGCATAAGCCTCTGTTTGTTTTCCACGACAATTTTAATGACAAAACTGCAGTATTTCTTTAAGATAAGAACATCTCATAGCTTCTAATTCATTATCTTGCTGTTAGCATGACAGAAGGTGTAGATAATTATATACACCAAAGCACAAGTAGGCCTATCCATCAATCGCAACATTTTCTCAACATCCATGGAGGTCACATGTAGTCTGTTCACTGTTGCACTGTAAGACAAACACACCTTCTGCTGTTTGTTATTTTTAGGGCCAAGCCTTAAAACTAATAGTCATGATCAAGCGTGACTTAAGTAATCCTTTGCACTCCAGACTACTGAAACCCTCATTCTGAATCATTCCAAATAATACTGCACATATTGCCTTAATTCAAGTCCATCCTAGAGAGAATTGCAGCATCACAGGACCCTCAACTTCCATGCAAAGTAGGCGCTATGTGATCCCCCATCTGGCTTACACGACGTTTAATAACAAAGCAATGACTGCGTTTCTTTCCCGAAGGGGGTGGGGATTCAGCCTGAGTGATGGAGACTGTTGATACGTGATGTTGACCACGCCAGCGTGTTTTTAGGTGCAATCATCATTTACTCGATGGATCAAAGAATCTTCTCTTTAACTCATAAGTTATATGCAAAACATGCATTGTGGGATTAGACACTGTACCAACACTAAACAGTCCACTTTGCAGGAATAATTGGTAGCTCAGTCGTGTTATAAAGTTAATTTAGGGTGTGTAAATCTAGTCTAATACTGTAATTCTCCGACTGGACATACAGTGTGCAGCCGATGAGACCTCTACACGTTTCTGAAACAGGCATATAGCGTGAACAAACGACTAAACTATCGCGCCCTGCAACAAAACGGGTCTTGGAGGAGCAAACAATGCCCGAACAGCATCTGCGTCCCTATGGCTACCCGGGCCAGATGGCTGCAACTGCAAGACAATAAACTCCAACCACACGCCATGAACTTAACTTTATCTGACAGTAACAGAAACAAAAACAAGTCACCATAGTCCTTTTAATTAACAGCACGACAATCAACTTCAGATTTAAGTCACTGCAACACTTTGATCATAGAAATCCAACTTTCTTTAATTGCATAAATATAATAAATACCTGTTATTTTAGTGTAAAAAAAAAAGCGTTTGCGTCGCAATTTGATTTCTTTATAAGCGCAACCACGAGATGTATAACCGCGTCTTAACTTTTGTTAAATTAGAATGAACAAAACACAAGAACTAGCATCACATTTCACTATAAACAAGAGTCTATGTCCAAATGAAAACAAACGAGGGGCACATGGTTTTGGGTCTTAAGTTTCTTGAGGACATCCGAGCATCCTTGGATATGGAGCAACACGTAACTTTACCGTGAACGTATAACCAAACCACCATCACCGAGTTAAACGGATTCATTTTGTGACCTTTGTTAAATTACGACGGCGATTAACGCTTAGCTTTTAGCTAACGAGCTGGCTAGCTAGTTACCTAACAGGATTGCCTTAACCAGGCATTTTAACGTACGAGAAGTTCAGACAACACAAGCTAAGCTAGTTATACAACGCACTAAACAGAGACGTCGCGCAGACAAAAAAGCTGACACAAACAACTTTTTATTTTAGTAGTAAAAGCCATTTAGGTGATCAGATAAAACAACAAGTCTAATTTACCTCTATTTCAAAGTCTGGAAGGTTGAACGCTGTCCTGAACAGCGAACAGAAGTGGGCTATGGCGGGGACTTCCCACCAGGACTGGATCTCTTCCACAGAAATTATACATCCCTGGGACATTTTCGGACAAGATAAATTCCGTGATGTTTGTTTCTCACATTAGAAAGTGGTTTCTTCGGCGGCTTATAGCGTTTCTGTAACATGAAACGGGCTTTAAAAATACGAGAAAAGTTGCTGCTCTCGTCCACTCCGGACGGTTGCCATTGCGTCCCGGATAGTGCTACAATCTGTTTCAATCAGTCTCACCAGAGCTGAACAGATGGGAAGGGCGATACCACTGCACTACGAGGAGGGGTGGCTGTTTAACAGGCATTACATGTGTAATGATATTTGATTATTTGATTCATTATAATATCCAAGATAGTGATTATTTAACCTGAAATATGTTCTATACAGAAATATATACCGGAGTTTGTTTGTTATTAGAGTTAACGTTTATAAAGAACAGTAGTATACCCCTATCGGCCCGAAAGTGCGGCTGCCGTTTAAAGGGAATGTTTCTTAATACTGAGTGACTCAAAAAGTTCTTGCTCAACAAAACTTCTTGCTTTACAAAAGTTAAAGAGGAACTTTTAAATTTTTTATACTGGCTTATATGTCGACTTATCTAAACAAGATGTTACTTCCAACAATGCTTCACATTTTACTGCCTTTTCTTCTTTCTTTCTTTACTTTTTTCTGTCTTTTTTACATTTCCCAGTACATCTTTTATTACTTTCATTTATGGTCTTCTGTTGTGATTTCTGTACAGTCACAACCTCACTTCTAAGTGCACAAGTGTTTATAGCTGGATCAGCTGATCGTTACCACGCGCATTAGATTTTATAAACAACATCGTGGTGGCTTTGAGCAATACATGTTTATATCTATAACACAGGAGCTCCCCCTATCGCAATACGTGGGAAGTGCATGGTGGTGTTCACATGTAACAGGTTGCCTACTGGAAGTCTGCACTTGAATAGAACTTTCTTTCAGTTCTATTGAATTTGATTGATTTTTTTTTTCTAAATCACAATTGATTCCTGGTTATATCAAACGTCCCAAACTGTTAAAGCGATTATCCCAAATTTAACAATATACTCCTGCCATTAATGTTAACAGGTAGCTGATTAAGATGCTTCCTTAAAGTTGCAAGAGTCAGTGATGATTTGTTGTTAATGATAATATAACTGTGCATCAGAGGTGGTAATCCTAGCTCCATAAAGGAAAACTAATATATTGGTTCTACCTGTTCACTGAACACAGGTGATTCCACTAATTATCCCATCATCATCTAACTGGATGACGAGTTGTGCCCATACAAATAAGTGGTTGGAATAAATACGCAACAGGACTTTTATTTCTGAGAGCTGGGATTGCCCCATCTGCTGTGCATTGCAAATGTGATAATGAATTTACTGGTTATAGGTATTATTTGCAGATTGACATGTTGACCTATAGGTGGCGCAAAGAGAACAGCTAATGTAGAGACGTTTATGGTATGTGGAGTAAAGCAATATGGTCCAAGTTAAGTATGATCTCAATTCCTGTTGTTTATTGCAGACATGAAAAAATAATTTATTCATTTATTAACTTAAGCTCTAAATAAATGCTGCTCCACCATGCATGTATAATAGTTAACAAAGACAGTTTTTTTTAAGGTTTTAGTAAAAATTCCTATTTTTTGTTTTAAGATTTTACATATTTTAAGTGCTGTTATCATTTTAAATGCTTTATTTGCTGTGTACTAATTTTATTACATCTTGGTAGTTTTGTTTCTATTTAATTTTGTAATGCACTTTGTAACATTGTTTATCAAAGTAACTTTATCATTAATATTATTATTACAATTGTGTATTATAAATGAGTGAAAATGGATACAAATAGGTTATGGGCAACTACAGACTACTTTACTTAATTTCTTTCATGGTTCTTGGTCTGACTGCTGGAAATCTTACACATTGTTAGCCTCCCAAGAACTGGTATAAACTGGCAGGAGTTGACAATGCGCCTGAGTTTTGGTGTGCAGCCATTAGTAATAGTTTAGTACCAGTCTATGGGTCCCCTAGGAACTGTAGTCACATATAGGATGAAATAAGCCATTGGGTACAACAGGTCAGATCAGGTCAGAACTGAAATTAGGCAAGACAAGGCAGGTTTATTTGTATAGCACAATTCATACACAGGGTAATTCACAGTGTTTTACTAAAATGGAAAAGAAACAAGTTAAAAACATACAATTAGTAGTACTTTACAAACATAAAAAGTGAAGGAGACTTGTAACCCTATCAGTATTTATTTATATGAACTTATTTTTATTTATTTATTTATTTATTTTTTACCTCGACGGCACTACTTAACTAATTTGGAAATACAGCATTAATTTTAACATGCCCTGAATCTCTAACCATTGCACTGTGGGTGGCACCTTACTGATATACAAAACCACAACGAAAAACCTGTTTATTTTGCACTGAGGTTACATTTTTCCTACTGCATGAATATTAAAAATTCAACAATAAACATACCCTCAAAGAAAATCCTATTGTAAATAACAGAAGGGAAACTTAATTCATGTATCACTGATTACTTTCCGAGGCTCAACATATATTCCTTTATATTTTTCAACCTATATTTATGAATAACACTAATGTATTTTATTTACTCTAACAGCGAAAAAGCAAAAGACAGAAAAAGCAAGACAGACTTTTCTAAGATAGGTGCACCTGCAAATTGTTCATAGTGAAACAATGCGTTTTCAGTTAAAAAAAAAAGATATTTTATCCACATACAGTGCAACTGTGTTATACATAAAAGACAACTCAGAATACTCTATTCCTACTTATTGACAATGAGTGAAAATGATCTCTGTTTTTCCGTTAACACAAATCAATACATCAGTCAATGCTAATGAAAAAGGTCAGTGAAAGGTGATTGGTGTATTTTTTTTTTATATCTTTCTATTAAATTTGTCATTTCAACATGATCCAAGCACCAATATAACCCCAAATAGTTAATATAATAGCAAACACTTTTGTTATAATTGTTACTCAGTGAACAAATGTGGTTGCTTGAGGTATTATGTAATACTGTATAATGAATAGAAGTCTCATTAGTGATGGGAAGGCTTTTTCTTTTCTATTTGTATATATGCATATGTATATATTCAGAGAAATAATGCTCAATAATACACAGATGTGTGTCTGCTGTGTCTGTTGCATAAGTTTTGGCCGCAGCTCCACAGGCATGAGTTTATGTCGACTTGTGTTAGTGCAGAGCAGTGTTGCAGGGACTGTGTCACACTGGGAATCACCACGAGAGGGAGGGACTTAGGCAGCAGGACAATGCTGGTGTTTGTGCAACGGCCCCTGAGTGGCGGCTGGCTCTCTCAGATCGCTCTCGCTTGACTACCATTACTCCACGCATTGTTCAAGTGAAAGGAAAGTAGACAGCTTGATCCTGCCTGTGGGATGCACTGATAGAGGTAAGACCCTATTCCCCACTGCTATATCTCTGTGATGGAAGAAATGTAAGTTTTTTTTAAAGGCTGTCATGTGGCTGTGCTGTATGAAATGTGTGAGTGGGTGTTCTAATGCAGTTTGGGGGGAAATACAGATCCGGGAGCTGGAGGTTGGCTTGGGGTGAGGCACCCTTGTCTGTGTTTTGGCAGGGTCACTACTGTGTGTGAATGGAACTGAACTGAAAGAAAGTTTCACAGAAAGAGGCTCAGTGAAAGGCATGTGTAGAATGTGACCAGCATCCAGCGAAGAAACAGAGAGTTTAGTAATAGTGAATGCACACATACACACAGAAATAACAAAATATGTATTATTATATATGAAAAAGCTGGCGGTGACAGAAAACCAATCAGCAAAGCAGTTTTATTTTTCAAAGATTGAGGCAGTCGAGGACAGCAAGGAGGTTTTACAGTGGTAAAAATAGAGGCAGAATGGAGGTGGAGAGATTAAGAGAGAGATTAATTAGGAAGCTGAGGAAGGGGGAAGTCAGGAAGGGAAAAGGCAGGAAAAAGAATAAAGAAATTTGAGAAGGAAAGTAATGGAAGGTATTATCTAAGAACCCTAGATAAGATTTCAATGGAATTTGTATTATGTTTTAAACAAACCTTTTTCCACAAGAGGCTGCACACAACTGTAGATTTTTTTTTTTTTTTTTGAGTTAAACAATCTCCCCAATTTCTCTTCAAATCTCCTTTTTAGCCTTTTGTAAATGCTGGATTCCAAATGCTGTAAAAGAATACCGGTAAGCCCCTCATTTTCAGTTCTGCTCTCCTTGCTAGATCAAATACTCTTATCCCTTTTAGCTGGCAGATTAGAGAGACTCAAGATGTCCTGTCTCAGTGTGGTAGTCCTGGGATATGCAGTCATTCACATTTATGAATGAATAAGTCTGGATTCTGTGGTTTTTCAGTGTGAGGTGTGGTTCCCTTACATTACAAACATGCAATTCTTTCACCCTGTAAAGTCAATTCAGAATGTCTTTTCAGCAGAGCTTTGGAAAATACCAACATGTTATGTAGTGTGAGAAAAACTAATAGTTGGATGTAGTTTAATCAGCGCCTTTTGTTGTTGCAGGCAGTGGGTACAGGTGTGAGGCATACTACAGAGAAAGAGGCTGGCCAGATGAGGAAAATCTAACATCTGTGGTTTTGACCACAACAACAAAGGGCGTCCACCTCCACTATTCCTGGAAGCAGGAACTCCACTGAAGCCTTTTGTGGTGTTGGTGGTGTGGGCGGGCAGGTGAAGGGGTGAGTTGTGGCGATAAACTTGTGGAAAGAGGAAAAATTAACCGAGAAGGAGGAGGAAGAGCGGGAGACATCTGAGGTGGCGGAGGAGGAGCTGGGCCTGAACCTGGAGCCCAAACAGAAGCAGGATGGCGGAGAAGCAAGTTAGGTACGTGCCTTTACGTCGTTTAAGTGTTTTGAATATGTGTAGGCAGCTGCTCTATTGAAACTTGATACATTTTGTGTGTGTGTGTGTATTTGATGAAACTGTCAATCATGTGACCTCAATATTTGAAACTTTGTGCATGATTTGCATGGCTTCTGTTTGTGACAATGTGTAAACGGGTTCATGCATGCATGTGTTCGTGTGTCTGTGTTGATCCCTTTTACAGCCTCCCCGCTAAGCTGATTAATGGGGGCGTGGCAGGGCTGGTTGGTGTGACATGTGTATTTC
Source organism: Maxillicosta whitleyi (assembly GCA_029822895.1). Taxonomy (NCBI): domain Eukaryota; kingdom Metazoa; phylum Chordata; class Actinopteri; order Perciformes; family Neosebastidae; genus Maxillicosta; species Maxillicosta whitleyi. The sequence goes on from JAPSES010000249.1 coordinate 13,550,614, forward strand.
CTATTGACCTGGCCAAGACCCGCCTACAAAACCAGCAGGGCGTCCAGGTCTACAAAGGGATGTGAGTAGGACTCTTCTGGCACTAGTAGATCCAGTATAGTTGATGATCTGTCCCATTCAAATATTACTCATTGTCCCCTTGGCGTTATTTAGCATCATCTGAAAAGTTATATGATCAATCTTTTGTTATCCTTAAAGATTTTACAGTGTTAAAATTGCCTTCAAAAAGGCATAGATCCTCCTCTGGATCTTCTAATTTAAGCTATAAAAAGTCAATATTGTGTTGATGACCTTGTTTCACATATGTTTCCACTGAATCTTCGAGGGTGGAGCAGAAAAGCAAAACACACACTTCCCATATTTGGTTGAATATTTTGTTTAAACAAAACTCTCACAGGATGCTGTATGAGGAACATCACTGCTTGTATTAATGGGCTATTATGTATTGTTCCCTGCAATTTGATTTGTTTTGATAGAAATATTTTTTTTTTAACATTAACCCATAAAGACCCAGAGCTACTGTTGTGGCTAAAATAATTTTTTGTCCCTGTTTAACCTTTCTTGAGTGGTTTATCACCATTTATTATAATATTATTCTCTCTATTTTACATTTTTCCACTGTAAATCATGTATTTTCCTGTATCTAATTTCCTATATTTAACTTAGATGTTCATGAAAACTCAGTTAATTCAAAGGTTATTATATCAAAACAAAGAAAACTGCAGAAACAGTTACTTTTTCAGCAAAGATATCATTAAATGAACATAAACCAAGTGTCTCCATCCACTGTCATTGGTCCAACTCTGTGGATTTTACTGGTGAATTAATGTTGTAGAAGATGATGGTGTTTCCATGTTCAATATGGAGCCTCTGAACGTTCAAATGAGTCATATCTGATGACCATGAAAAGATGAAAAACTGTATTTTACACAGATTATTTACATGTATTGATAGGATTAGTATTAGTATTAAACAGTTGAGATCAGTACGATGCATTTAGTCAACAACGGATGGGTTAATTGATCTGAAATTAGACCAAGGTAACCTCTAATACAAGTTTCTAATTTTAACCTACAACAAAATCTGAGATGTGGAGAAAAAGGCAGTTTGGTGACCTTAAAAGACCCAATGTTTTCTTCTACACATTTGAAGGACATGATTATTCCTACTGGTGGACTGGGAGCGGCCGTCCTCTATAGCAGCGCAGACATTTCCAGTGTGTGGTTTTCCACTGTGAGTCATAGTCAGGAAACAGCTTGAATTACTTTTATCCAAACCCAATTACAGGGTTGGATTTTTATACAGAAGAATCTTTGCAACAAAAATGCTCACGAGATTCACTGATGCTACAGGGCTCCTTTCTTTCCAGTTCTGAGATACGATAGAGCAACAGTGTGCTCAGAAAAGTCAACTGGGGATGATGCTATTATGGAATATAGGCACATAAAAATATAACTTTTAGTGCACATTTCAGGATAGGAGCTACTGGTGAAATATAAGAACATTTCATAAGATAAGATTTTTAGATAATGTTATTACAAAACACAGGCACATGACAAATGTTTTGTTTATTTCTTTAAGGTTGGACTGTCTGGCAAAGACGGTACGCTCAGAAGGCTATTTTGGATGCTACAGAGGTATTCTAAACAATTCTAATCCCCGTGACAAACAACTTTACAACTGTGCTTTACTATAAGCTTAATCTGCCCACCTACGCTGTTGTTCCTGTAGTTAAGCCTATGATCTTTTTTATCACAATCACAGTGAAATGCTGCTAGTGCACAGCGCTAAGCCATAAGCTGCCTGTGTAGGTTGATTCTATTTGTGTGGAATAGTGGAAACAGTTTGGTGTCAATGGCATCAACATGTTTTGGTCTTTTCCAGGTGCTGCAGTGAACCTCACACTTGTCACGCCAGAGAAAGCCATCAAACTGGCTGCCAATGATGTCTTCAGACAGAAGCTGTCTAGAGATGGGTAACTGGATATCTGGCCTTTGGTGATAGATTAAATAATGAAAATATATATGAACATTTTTTTTCTGGAAATTAATTAAACATGCATTTCTTTGTAAACCGATTTAGCCTCTATTACACAATAACAGCTAACAGATGATTTTTTTTTTTATCTCTTTTTGATTTGACCTAGTTTGGAAATGCTGTGATCTGTTGCTTTTATCATTATAAATGACATTATATCCATAGTTTTATTAAGCCTTTCACAATACTGTAATGCAATGTGGGTGGAAAACTACAAAGTTATCAATATTATTGGCTCCAAATACCTGAACTCTCAAATTCAGGACACATGACTATAATAATAGGATCCTACTGATGGACATGCTTTATGTGTTACCAGGAAGTTACCCCTGTGGGGGGAGGTACTGGCTGGATGCGGGGCTGGGACCTGTCAGGTAGTGGTCACAACTCCTATGGAGATGCTTAAGATTCAGCTGCAGGATGCAGGAAGGCTAGGTGAGTCTATATTAATACGGTGTTTACATTAATTTCCATGAGAAAGGATGTGATGGGGCAGATATTTTGGGGCAAAGTGTATTAGTCTAAAGAAAAGTAGCAAGTATTTTTGTTTTATTATCATTATGGTATGTTTGTTGTGTATGTAAGACTGTATTGTACTTTTAGTTGTGCATTGTGTTTCAAGTAATTGCACTGTGTGTGCTAGCTGAATGTGTTTTCTAAACTGTGTTTAACAGCTGCACAGAGGCCAGTCCCAACCTCAGCCCAGGCTGCTGCTCCTGGTCCAGCTCCATCACTGGTGGCCCCCTCACCAGCCCGGCCGGCTCCTCCACAGCGGCCCTCAGCCACTGGCATTACCTTGGAGCTGCTGAAGACTCGTGGTTTGGCCGGCCTCTACAGAGGGGCAGCAGCCACTTTAATGAGGTCATACAGATTAAAAACACTAGTATACACAAACACTTACTTCTCTGAACTTAGTATTAGGTCTTTATGTCAGTTTCATTCACTTTTTTTTTTAAAATTGTTTTAATAATCTTTTAACCTATTGATTATATTAGAATTGTGAAACTTTTGCGCCTCTGTTACAGTGTCACCAGTGCTTAAGGAGTTAATTTTAGATTGCATAACTCTTCGCTTGTCGTATTTCCTGGCACGTCTGTAAATCAACACTGATCAATAATTTCCTCCAGCCATGTCTGGTTCCAATGCTGCAGTTAAATGGGGCCACGACTGTTTCTCACACTGTTGTTCCCCAGATACATCAGCCCAGTGTTTTCACTCATTTTCATCTGTCATGTATGTTTTCAGGGATGTCCCCTTCTCAATGATCTACTTCCCACTGTTTGCAAATCTGAATGCTGTGGGCCGTGATTGCCAGGGCAATGTGCAGAGCAGGGCGCCGTTCTGGCAGTCCTTCATTGCAGGCTGCAGCGCTGGCTCGGTAGCAGCTGTGGCTGTTACACCGCTGGATGGTGAGTAGGACTTCAGAGTACAAGGATGGAATAGAAACATAAAAACGGACCAAAAATGCTAGTGTCTTTTCAAAATAATACTAAGTGTTAGTAAGATAATGAGTGTTAGCACTAATAAAACATTGTAGGGGTATACTTTTTTGTAGCTAATATGAATTATTAGTAAAAAAAAACAACAAAAAAAACCCCCACAACGCAATATACTCAGATTTACCAAATAAATTCATTACAATTCAACAATGTCTGTTACCTGTGATGTCTAACAATCACAGTGTATTAAGTTAAGAGTAAGACACTGAATAAGATGACAGAGATGAGTGGTAGCACATTATAATGAACTAATCTTATTGGATATTGCTTTGAAAAGTAATACCAATTTTTATTATTATTATTATTTTAATTAATTAATTAATTAATTTTTTGTATTTGTAATCGTATTTGTTTGGTTCTTGTTTTTGCCTCCTTGTTTTTGATTGTTAATATCTTTAAAAACCAATAAAGACAAAGTGATAAAAAAAGAAAAGTAATACCAGTAACTATAAAATGGTAAATACCAGACCCAATAATTGGTAAAGGATAACCATCTGATGCATGATGCTACGTAGCCGACTTTCTTGAGAATATTCTCTGTCTTTCTAACCCCTCTCCAATACCGTTTGTCTAAGGTAACAGCTTTAACTTTCACACGGCCGTCATTGCCTTTTGGAAGTAATGCTGTGTCCTTGTCTTTAATATACTCATACAGTCATAAAAACTCGGCTGCAGACCTTGCAAAAGGGTGAGGGCGAGGACACGTACAGAGGAATTGTTGACTGCACAAGGTAGAACTACAATTTACAGCCATCACTTATGTATTCTGTAAGGATTAGTGAGTGTTAAAGGCCTCATAACCATTGTCCTTTCTGTGTATTTATGTAGGCGCATCATGAGGAGAGAGGGCCCGTCTGCATTCATGAAAGGTGCAACGTGTCGTGCTCTAGTCATCGCTCCGCTTTTCGGCATTGCACAGGGTGTCTACTTTCTCGGTGTTGGGGAGGCAGTACTAGGTTTACTGGGATAGCGGTGTGAGACTGTGGTGGCGGCGGCGGCGGTAGTGTTGTCTCTGAACGGATGACTTGCTGCATTTATCTGCAGTGAATGAACGACACAACTGAGTCTACAGTAAATCCAGAGGAGAAGACAGCCACAATCTGCTAACCAATGGTCAAAGTCTTTAATATGAGGAGGCTCTGTCTACTAAAATGTGGACCAGTTGGTTCATACTAATCATGATTCTCTTTTACACGCTGTCAGCAGGGTTCCATGGGTTAAACAGGGTCCTGTGACTGTACAGTGTGCGTGACTAATGTGTCCCACGTTGTCTGGGTTGTCCTAGTATGCTTGCTGCAATATGCTGTGCTGTTCCTTTCACCTCAAAAGAGATTGCCCTATGTGTCTGTTTAAGAGAGCCGCATGTTGTTTGAGGCTGCTGACAAAATGCCTACCAATCAGAACATTTGTGTGGCCATGCCGACGAAGTGCGCATCATTTGATCTAAGTGACAAATTCCGATTTATCAAAACTTGACATTTCTTGAGAGACTGAACTGGGTACTTAGCAAAGCCAATCACTTAGATTTCAATATCTAATGTCTTGAAAGCAGCCTAAGCCTCTCCTGCTTTACCCTGTTATGTATTCCTCCCACTCCATCCGTGAGGTTTAAGTTGTAATCTTGGATTCCCTCACTGGATAGGCAAGTGGTGCATGTTGGTGTCTCTAAGGTCAGTTGTTAATCTCATGGTAATGCTTTAATCCCTGTATTAGTGTACAATATACCCTAACAGAGCTCACATCCTGCCTAAAGGCCACAGGTTAGACTGCTGGACCTCTGTCTCATAGCCTTGATTTCCTCTTCTTACACCTTGCAAGAAGCCTAAGGCTGACTTCACTGCTTAGTTGTACGTTACAAAAGTCGCTTCAATCGAAATGTCGCACAATAACGGAAGAATGCAATTAAAGCCTTATCATTGCTGATAGTTTCTAAAATACACAAACTATAAGTCTTAAATGAATTCAGTGGAATTGGTGTTATTTGCATTTTATTTTGCTACTTTTAAGTCCAATTTAACAAGACAATGTCAAATGTTAGACCAGTGTATGGCACCCTCTCTTGCCAACTGTTTGCCATTACATAAGTCCACTGGGTGGCACTAAAACCTTTTTTACATTTTTAATGCCAGAAACATTTTGGCTAGTGTATCTCCTAGGCTACTAGATTTTCTTCATTATAGAGAGAATATAGCCTGAGTAAACCGTTGCTTTAAAGCTGTAAATAAAGATATCACTTATATTATGATTTCTCTGCGTCCTGAGCTTTTATTAACTTTGTCTTTGGTTTTCATTTGTTTACAAACACTGGGAAAACAACCTCATAATAGGCTGCAATCAACAAAAAAATTAACACAAAACCTATTTACATATGGTACAGTTAAATTGATTTGACAAGTCACAGATGACCCTTAAAAAAATTGCAGTAACTTTTTGACAAACTCCACTGAGGTAAGGTATAAGGCACTTCACATTAAAAGTGCTCTGTTCAGATTATTACTGAGTCCAGTAGTACAAATACTGAAATACATAAAAACACACCCATAACATACAACATACAGAAAGTCTGTTGTCACCCTATAGATTCCAACTGTGTTCATGCTGCTTTCTTCCTGTTAATCCAAAAATTTGCGATTGGGGTTGGCACCAAACAAGGCTACTTTGATTTCTGGCATCATCTGTCAGGAGAACAAATATTTGACATATTAGAATAAAATACAGTTAAATAAATGGGTAGAAATTGTGGCAAATAGATTATTCCACAATTGGACAAACACAATAAGTTAGCTTCTAAGACAATTATAACCCTGCAGATTCAGAAATTGTACATACACAAAATTATTTTGAAGAATTGGTTTGTTTTTTTAATTTAAGTGTTTTTACCTATTTATTTGAATTTATTCTGGACCTTTGCAAGAAGAACCTGCTAATGTGTTGTTTTATGTGATGAACTTTTGTTGGAATATTCTCTACATATCAATAGGATTACAAATGAAGCTTTGTCAAAACTTAAAACACTAATTATTCTTCTGCATATGTATTAAGATAAAGAATTTTTCATCATGTTATGACAGTATTTGCATTTGCTTTTCAGTAAATCCAGGCCTATAGTGCCCCCTATAGGTAAACTGCATAAACTACTATCACTGTGTAATAACTGTAAACCACTGTTAAGTGTATCTATATAATAACATATACTCTACCTGATGTGCTATAAGTTCTAGCCTGCTTTCCAAAGTATTAGTGACCTTGATTTTTCCATTATCATTATACACTTCAACTCCTCCACAGCTGCAACAAAGATGAACAGAGTAACTGTTAAAACTTTTTTTAATATTTCATTTATAATTCTCATTTTAAAAGATGAAGCAATTACAGCAAAAGTAAATGGGACACTGTAGGACATTCTGGAAACCACATTAAATAATCTTACCTGTCTGCAGGCAGAAAACGTTCCTGGTCAATTTTGACGACAATGTTGTTTTTCACTGCTTCTTTGTAGATTGGAACGTTCTTGTTAACTGCAGCCTATCATTAAAAAAAAAAAAAAAAAAAAAAAAGGCGGGTAAAAATAGCTAAAAACACTTCTGCTCACCATCATACATGTGGATGTAAATGCATTCAATCCTAAACTATACCTGAACCATTTCTACATCCTCCTGCCGGCATCGTATTGTCACTTTAGGTTCCAGTAGTTGGTAGAATCCCTGGAAAATGAAATGCATAAAAACTCATAAAATAAAACCAGCAAGACACCAATAAACTGAATTACTATTTGTGCATTCTCCATAAAATTACCTGAAGCACCAAACCTTCCAGTAGTGTCAAATAGCGAGCAGGGTCCTTGGCAATATTTGCAAGTTCTTGACGGGATTCATTCATCAAATCCTAAGAGAAGAAGAGAAAAAAGGAAATATGGTCTGTTATGTTCAAACTGTTCAAGAACTACTAAATAAAGTATGTTACTATTGTTGCATTGGGTGAATATGAGCATTTTAATTCAGATGTACATCATGTCAGGCAAAAAACACAAGAGCATATTGAAATTGAAAACTCATGAATGCCACCTATTTTCTGCTGCATGTAATTTCTCCTGTAAGTATTTAACAGCATACACAGACATACACGTTATATAGCATACTAGCATGTTCAGAATCAGAATACTTTATTAATCTCAGGTGAAATTATTGTGTGTTACAGTTGCTCTGTGCAAAGATAATTAAAGTAGCTGAATAGAACATCTGATTGCAGATATAAATGCAATAACTGAATGGATGTGTGGATTAATCATGAATGACATTAGCTGAAAACAGTGAATATTGGTAAATTAGCATGATTTCTAACCGAGATCATGTCATCACGGGCCTTCAGCACCTTCAGTCTTGCGTGGCTCCTCAGGTGTGACATTTGGCTAATAGGAGAGTGTAAAAACAACATATATATGAAAAACAATTCTCCCAATGCATTGTGTTGAGAGCTTTAAGGTAAAAAACAACAACAACAACAATAAAAGAATATAACAAAATATATGTAAAGGTTTTGGACCTGTTTTTTTTTTTTTCTTTTTCGGTATCTCTTGCTAAAAAAAAAAACATTTGTGTTGTTTTGTTTTACTTTATTTACACTACAACTAGTGACAGTGCATTTCCTCAGTTGATCAACTCTGCAGAAAAAGAACGTGAGGTCTTCAAAAGTAAAGAAAACTCAGCAGAAAAAAGAAGAGGATAACAACAAAGAAAAAAAGAAAGCAGAGATGTACAGAGACGGTAAAGACTAACCACTTTAAAGATTAAAGACAGATAAAAAGTGCTGTCAAAAGGCACCCTACCATAAACAGTGACAGGTTTTGAAAACTTTTATTGATATACATATCCTGTTTACTTTTCATGTATATAATATAAAAAGGAAATATTATTGACCAATAGCATTATTTTCTTAACTGTTAAAACACAACAACTATTTCTGTCACAACTTCCAACTAATTGTTTTCTTTCCTAAGTGATGCATCAGTATTTATTATAATATTACTCTCTGTATTTTGCATTTGTCAGTGAAAAGCAAGTATTTTCCTATAGTTAATTTACTGGTCATATAGATGTTCATAAAAGGTAAATTCACCGTAAATTCAGATGTTATTGGATCAATCAGAATACAATTAGGGCTTAAAAAATATCATTAACAATAAAAGAAGTGTCTATAACTACTAAAATGTATCAAACTACATGGGATTTACTGGTGAATCAATGTTGAAGAAGATGATGTTGTTTCCTGTTCACTATGGAGCCTCTGAGTGTCATATTCTATAACAATGAAAAGCTGAGAATCTGCATTTTACCTGAATTATTTCCATGTATTGGTAGGATTAGTAGATCAACAGTTATTACACATTTAGCTCAGAAGATGCTCTTGGTCTGTTTGGGTGGTTATGGGTTAACCTTGTAAATGACTAACTCACATTTTCTTGTGCTGTTCAATGTGCTTTTCTTTCTTTTCATAGTACTCCATGATTTTTACCCTCTGAGTCTGAACCAAACGCCCTTTCTCAATGTTGAACTCTTCCTCTGCCTGTAAACAAGAGGAGTATGACAGGGCCCATGACATGTCTGTGCAGGAAAAAAAAAAAACAAATCACAAGACTGAAAGACAGGCAGGGTTTATTCACCTTAGCATCGATTTCCTCAACTTTCTCATTGGCCTCTTGTTCAATGAAGGCCATCATGTGTTTAATCTGCCAATAGAAACAAACACAGTTAAGTTGAGTTATTCAATGTATCACCTTAAATGTAAGCACAAACCACAATTCCTTAAAACTGCAACTAAATAATATATAACAGTGGTTAAACAAAATAAGTTGCTGAAAGAAAAGGAGCAATGCATTATTCTGAGATAAGGAATTTTCACTGTTTTTTTTTTTTTTTTTTTACCATTTCGAATAACGTTACAGCTACACATAATTAATCAAACAAAGCTGAACAACCTCAAAATGTAAAGACACAGTAAAATAATCACTATGAAACTAACTTTGAATAACGGAGGTGTAGTTTTAACCCGTAGCCCAAGTTCAAGTTGTTTACCAAACGGTAATGTTAGTCACAGGACTAAACAGGTAGGTTAGCTCGTGTGTATTTTACCTGCTTCTGTACGTCCGCGTCGGTAAGCGCCATGACTCTTGTTAAAAAAAAGTTTCGTTTATTCCAAAAAGCTGTTTTACGACAAGTCCGCAACTGTGCAGTTCAGCAGCACACTTTTCTGTTCCCTTTCCACGTCGAGCTAATGGTAAAGACGAAAACACAACTTCCGGTCGGAAGTTTCAGAATAAGAGTTCAAGCACGAGACAATGACAGCCACACCTCCTTTATCCTTTTCGGATAAATTAAATTGTCATTATTATTATGAATAATAGATACAATATTGTCGATAATAATTGTATTTGATTTTTCTAGTTGTAAATAAAATACAGTAAACTTTTTACAGCGGGACCATAGATGTGTTGAACAGCTTCAGTTTCATCTGCTTTGGCAGTTGCAAATAAGTGAAATAAGTGAAAAGAGGGTTTGAAAACGGTATCAATGTTTCTCTTCTATCTAATTCAGGACATAAATGCTGTCTGAGAATTGGAGAAAAGTGATGACAAAGAAATAACCTATATTGGGACATTCCTTGCTTTTTGAAACATTGCTTTGATAATTGTAAGCGCACGTGGCTGCCTTAATTAATGATACGTTTATTTATTTATTTTTTAAAGAATCATTCATGCTCCTGACAATGTAGTTAAACCTGTTCGTGTAGTTACTACAAAAATGTTCATAGCAAAGGAAGTGTTAATATTTGTCATTTAGCTACAGTTGTACTAGCTAAACTAGCTTTCTTTACGCAGTACTTAGACATATAGGGGGAAGCTAAATCATCATAATAAAATACAATATGTGTATTATAGCTTAATAATTAATAGTTCCTTGCGTTTTTGTAGCGTAAAACAATATCTAAATCTGTCCAAAAACTACGGCGACTGTTGTTTTGAAGGTTGTGACAGGAAGTGCGTTTGGTTCTTATTCTTGCTTGTTTCGTTGCTAACAGAGCACACTGTGTACTCCTATTTTGCTGCCTTCCTTCCAGTAGTGGTGGTGGTCTCTTTTCCAGCTACTGTTGCAGGGGATTGCGTCGCTTATTTCCCCCAGTTTATCGTTTGTCAACACCCTGTTGCCTTTGGACAAGGACGGTAAGAAGCTGGTAGTCGCTGTGTTAAATTATGATATTTTATGATGGAGTTTTCCCATTATAAAATAGCATGTGTCTGAAACCTGCAACGTTGAAAAGCTAGCTAACATTATAGCCTTTGCATGTGTGCTGTGGTGTTCAGAGGACGTATGGGTTAAACTGGAATAGTATCAGACAGTTAATTAACCTGACAGGTAATTGGCTGTAATTAGAGGCATGGGCTGTATCTGAGTACTGTAGGTGACTTTACAAAGGTTAAATTGTCAATTGGAGACGTGTTGTCTGTTCTAATTCTGGGTTTTATAATAAACCTCTGCTGCTAAATGTGTGTCCTTGCCATTAGGAGTTTTTGTTATAACTTTGAGTGTTATGTATTTTGTAACTATAAATTAGCAAAGGTTTTATTTTGACAGATAAAACCGGAAGTTTTTGGTAAATTGTCCAACTTGCCATCAATTTAGCTTGAATCACATGTTTTGTTTTTTTGTTTTTTTTTAGTATATTACTGCTTTTTAAACAAAACTTATAGAACTGACCTGCAACTAATGGGTAATAACTTAAGAGCATGGACCCTTCATATAATATTCAAAGCTTACCAGATGACTTTCAGACCCACCAAATCCACCACGTGTGTTGTAACTGAAAGTATTTTTTGATGCACTGTAAATACATGTCTTGCTCCTTTGTCACCACATGACTGATATTTAGTCTCATGTGGCCACACAAGTCAGTGACCTGTAAACTGCCACAATGGGTGACCTCTGTCATGCCACTGCTGTGTCACATTTCATGTCACCTAGCTGCACTCACACAATACATACTGCTTTGACTTTTATCTAGTATGACTGCACAATATGATGGTACTTAATGCATTTACTGGATTCACATGGAGGAGAAGGAATGTGATAAATGCTGGGGTGATTCCAAACAGGAATTGTTTCATGGAAGTTCCAAGTAAATATGCAAAAAAATCAAATGTGATGAAGTAAGCTGTGGTCAGTTTAAAGCAAAGTAATCATTTATCAGAACTCATTCCAATGCCGTAGAATTACATAACCTCTTTGACTTTTTCAGCCACATTATATATCCCAGTTCAGAGTATATGTTCAGATTTTACAGCATTACTTTTGTAATGACTAAGGTTGTAACATTTTTCTTTCTGATTCTGCCCAGGTGAGACGTCCAATTTTGACTAAATAAACGTATGTGCCTGAGAGTCTGACACACGTCTGTTCAATGGCTACCTCTGACTCCACCTTCATCAGCACCAGTGTGTCTGACAGTTTTCATTATGAAACCAAATACATTGTTCTCAACTACTTGGGTCTCCATTCTAGAAGATCACAGGCACCGACTGCAGCTGAGGGTAAGTAATGACTTACGCAGCCTGACATAAATAATACGTGTAAGGCTTCAAAAATCACTCAAATAGATTATATGTATGTGCACACATGGCAGTACCAGAAGTATTTGGGATGGGAGGGCAGGTTGCCACCTGTTTACCAGCTCAATTTAGACTGCTCTGACACAACAAGAGAGTAGTGTGCCTGTTTAAACATGATAGTTATGAAGTACCAAGTCCCTGTGAATAAATGGCTTGTCTTTACTGAGGCCATGACTGAAGGCATGCATAGGACTGTATCCAGAATAATACCTTTTGTGTATATTTTGTGCTTTAAAAAATTACACTACATATTATTGTACAAATATTAAGTTTTATTTTTTCATCTCATTTACATTTTCAACATTCAAAGCAGTCACACAAACATAGAAGTAAAGGTATTTAACTTGAAGTTTCTGTAAACATAATCATTCATAAAAATATATAAAAGCAGTACATGTGTGCTGTATACAGTGCCACGTATGACATTTATGTGTGGAAATTAGGCATCAAAAAACACCAGGCGTTTTTCAATTTTCAGTTGTATGTAAGGAATTTGGTCAGTGCCATTAAAAAAGTATTGAAGTTATTTACCCACCCCTAGGCAAGTAGCACAGCTGTCTTTCATTTTGTTCCTTATGTGGCCAGAAAACTAAACAAACAGGTTTTGTTTTGTTTTTTTGTTTTTTTAACAGTTTTCTGTTTTGTCTCAATCATCGCTACAACCTATTTGACTGTTTTATGAATGCTGTGTCTGACATGAAATGCTCAGACAGTGATGCTTACACTGTGTTGCGTTGCATTAAACGATTTTATTAACTGAAAATCAACTTCCCCATTCTAACCACCCCACTCCTTTCAACAGGAAACACACTGTGCAAGTAAAATAAAAAGCCAGCGTGACAAAGGGAGAGAAGGAGAACTTACATTTCCTGTCCCTCTTTATAGTTGGGTGCATACTTGAAATGGGCGGAGAAGGGCAGATGAGTAGCTGATCCCTGCTTTCCGCTTGACACAGTCCAATTTCTGACAGCCTGTCATGTGTAATCACCGTAGGATTACTCACACGCCAATGGACCAAAGCAAAAGAGTTGGCCGGCTAGCTGTCTGTCTGGCTAAATGCTGAAACAGCACCGATCCTAGAAAAAAAAACAACATTGATCCTCAGGGAGTTCACGTGTGAGCTGCAGGGATAGGGACAGAGTTAATAAGGGACTGAATGACTGTCCTCTACCTGACCAAATACATTCCCTCTTAAAATCATTCATTGTTTGATTATAAATATGTTCGTCTTCTTGTATTTTAGTAGACGGAAAAAAAAAAGGTTTACATACATTAGTGCTGGGGTGTGAAGATAGTGTGAGGAAGTGTTACTCTGGTGGTTTTCTAACAGGTTTGAATGCTGTTGAAGAATCTGAGATGCTTGGAAGGTTGATGATTTTACATGACTTTACAATCTCTTGACTATTATGGGACAAATGTGTCTATTAAGGGACCTAAACATATTCTGACACAAACACAGACTGTTCATTTCATTTATTTGTTTTCTGTTCTTTTGTTTCTTTTTTTTCTTGCTCCTCAACCTCAGGAGATTGTATTTTATTATACTAATAAAAATGATCAGTCAATCAATCAATCAATCAATCAACCAATCAGTCAATCAATCCCTTGCCTATTCAGTCACAGTAACAGTAAAAAAAAAGCCCACATGGTTCATCCTTCACTGCAAGACTAAATAGTTGTTTATATCCTGTTTTTATGTCTCAGCTACATTTTTATCCATAGCTGCACTCATTATTGAGTTGTCAAAAGCCTTTAGTTCATACTATTTCTTATATGTAGTTGTAGTGTTTTCAAGACGACCTATGTCTCGAGCCTGTCAACAGACAGCATCATCCTTTTTTTATCAAGTAACTGTTGGACCTTTCTAATCTGGAAGGCTACATTTAGAACATGTTACATATGTAGTGTCAGTCTTTCCCCTTGTGTGGTTCATGGTGCCCCAAGCAGAGAACTCTGAATCTGGTAAATGATTGTCATGAGTTCAATAACTGTAGCGATGAAGGTGAGGGCCTTCAAAGGACAGGTGTGCTTTAGTATAAGCTGGACATTTAGTTTGCACAACAGTTTTCCCTTGTGATATTTAGTGTTTATACATCATTCTATTGTTTAGCATACTGTGAATGGATTGAGTTTGTTGATGTCATTATCTTAAAATAGTTTATTGCAAGTAAATTAAAAGTGTTCAGACCTGTTATCTAACAAACATTGGATCAGACCTAATTTTTGTCTTTGTGTGAATCTTCACACGACAATACAACCTCATCAGGGAGCTTCCCAAGTTTTCACACCTGCAGTGTCTGCCTGCGTAATTATATAAATTATAAAAACTGCAAAAGCTTCAGTATGTGTGTGTGTGTGTGTATTCAGTGTCGCTGAACAGAGAAAGACAGTGACAGTCACTACATTTTGGGGGAATTTTTGTAGTTTGATGTTTTATTTTATTTATTAATTTATTTTACTGGTTCATTTAATAGGGACGAATGAATGAATGAATGAATATTTAATAGGGACCATGTCTATTTATGAACATTGCTGTATAAAAAAAATCCAAAAATTATTTTTCACTTGCAGTCCCCAGGTTTTAGTATTAAACAAATCAGTATTATCAGTAATCTGTATATTGTCCTTGCTAACCAAGCAAACAGACTCAAATTGCAATCACAACATTGTCTACAGCAATCTTAATACGACATTTTATCTAAATCGTACAACCCTAATCTTAATAGACTGTGACATAAACACATTACGCATTAAAAACTGATGAGACTTAAGGGTTTATTCATTTCACTAAAAGCCATAGATAGAGAGAAGCAGACGCTACTTCATATATTGTGTTTCTTTTTCTTGCAGGAGGCAGCTGGAATCAGAGAGAGAGGACCAGAGTGATAAAAGAGGAGATAGAGGAAGAGTTGAGGCTACTGGAAGATGAAATCACTGCCTGTAAGTGGACACACATGAAACTTGTGCACCACACACCCATCTATTTCCACCTGTTCTCCTTACATGTTCAAATCCAAGTCAAGTGTTTCTTCTTTTAATTAAAATTCATCTAGTATCTCTGCACTGATTAAATATTTTGTGACAATAATAATGTATTTTTATAAAACAGTATTCTCTACTTAGTGGTAAAAAATGTAGTCCTATCATATTTAATGGATCCGAATAGTGTTTTAGTGGTGTGTTCACTTCATGTGTGCTTCCAGTTAGTATTTTTTCAAATGGTTTTCAAACAGTTGCACACACCATTGCACTTGACTCCAGTCACCCCCTTCTTCCATATTTCATACCCCTTCCTTCTGGTTACTGCTACAGGTCA